>AP028452.1:847334-1367334 GCA_036509395.1 Antheraea yamamai
CTAAAATATTTTTACAACTAGCGGATATCCGCGACTTCGTCTGCGTTAATATCCTAATTGTTTTTTTTTATATCCTAAAGGGATAAGCCGTCTTTTTATCACGCTTTTATTAGCTTCACCTGTATGTGTGTATGTTTGTAACCGACCCCTTTGAGCTCGATTTTGTCCTACTTTGAACGATCAGATTTAATTCAAACTTTGCACACCTGTCAAAGGTCGACGACAATGCAATAATCTGAAAAAAAAAGTTAAAAAAATTTAACTAAAAAATGAAAAATAAATAATAGTTTAAAAACAGTGACGAATCGCATGTTAATATCAGCACCTCCAGATATCAGTATTTTTATCATTTTTTTGTCACTTTTTACAAAAATATACATTTATTTCTAATTTACACTATTCTTAATCCAAATTTATTAAATTTTATTTTCTGTTTTTCAGTTGGATTTTTATGAAAGCGTGTTTTTTTAAACTATTATTTATTTTTTCTCGAACTGACTGTGCTATTGATCTGGCAAGGTCTTTACAACTTCACGGGACTATGGGATAAGCCTGCGTTTTCGACGAAAACTCCCAGGCGGCTTGATTTCTTCCGTCACTTCGAACAATTATCTTTATATTTTAAACCAATTTACACAAAATCTTGACAAATTATATACCTAAACCTTCCACGTGAATCACTCTATCTATTAATAAAAACCGCATGGAAATCCCTTTAGTAGTTTTTGAGTTTATCGCAAACAGACAGACGCGGCGGAGGACTTTGTTTTGTAGTCCGGTGAAGCTGCAAGACCTTGCTAGGTCAATAGCGTAGGTAGTTCGAGAAAAAAATGGAGGACTTTGTAATAAAATGACGACAGTATTCGTAATAAAAACATATTCCATATCGATTTAACAGCAATTTAAAACGCAAAACGACATACGTTGTGTGTTAAGACAAGGCATTATTACAAAGATATTATGAAAGGTGACTTATACTTTCTGACTACTCTGACTGACTGGCGTGTCGATAGATTGTATTGAGTTTATCAACGGACATTGCCAGACGACGGTGCTAATATCAAATATATAAACTACGTAAATAAAACTAGTTTTTCTTGTTTTTTTTTACGAGTTCTTGATTGGCTCCTATACTAGTAGTCCGGTCAAGTTAGATCAAAAAATAAGAGTAAAGCTACCTAAATTCCCACCAAGCTGAAAATCAGTAAGATTGTTTAAAATATGATTAAAAATAAAATTTGTAAGTTCCCCATCTTTCCCCTGTATGGATTTTTTTTATTCAAGGTAAAAAAAGTATCCACAAAAAATGTATGAATACTTTTTTTCTACGAGCCACCGTTTTTGAGATATAACGATTCAAAAAGTTGTAATGGTTGTAATGGTCGTAATATGCATACGTTTCCACGCCACCTATGGGGTAGGGTACTTAACGCGTTCTTTTTGACGTGGTTCCCCCAGTAGGCCTATTCCACGGGTCAGTTGTGATCCTGTTTAATTTGAAACTATTGCAAAATAATTGATATTAGCAGAGATTGAAAAGATAAAAGCGATTTAAGTTAAAAAAAAAAAGTAGTTAAATTTAATCGTCCGAGTCGTAACTTTCAAATTCTTCTTCTTGATCCTCTTGTTCCTCATCTTCACCGTGAGTAAACAGAACAAACAGAACAAAAGATGTAAACTGCGTTAATAGCGATATAATTTTTTCTACAAACGTAGAATAAGACGATAGATAAAATTTTTGAAAAGATTTTTATCTTGTTACGCCTAAGAAGTATATCTTCTAACACGTGTACATAAGTACACACACAGTTTTTTTTTTGTTTTGGCAACAATTCTTCTAATACATTATTACTGCCCACGTCGACTAGATAATGATATTACAAGTGTCATGCAATCATTTCAATAAACTAACAAGATGATTGAATTGAATGAATTCTTTATTGCACTTTTGATTTGTACACTGGCGAGCTTAATGCCATGAGGCATTTTCTTCCAGCTAACCAGCGGTATTGATGTTAAGCAAAAACTTTTGTAGGTACTTATATTCCCATAGATCCTCTACACGTGCCTAAATTACTTTAAGCTTGCCTAGCGTTCCCCGTACGGGATGTGAGGTAGACGCTAGGTCAGCATTTATAGCATTGTTATAATAAGGAATGATTAGTATAAGGAATTAGGATAGGCAGTCTAGAATCGACTCGCATAGGATATACACGTAGGTTAAGGAGTCTAGAATCGACTCGCATAGGATATACACGTAGGTTAAGGAGTCTAGAATCGACTCTCGTAGAATGTACTCGTTAGGTTAGGAAGTCTAAAATCGACTATAATAGTTTTTTAAGTTAAATTATAATCAATGTCTAAAATCGACATAACTATTAATAAATTGTCTAATATCGACTGTAGTTTTTAAAAAGTCAACCCAAGTGCTCCCGAAATTAACTAGGTAGTGCCTATATAAATAAAACAGAAGAAAATGGGTAAATAAATATATACATGTATACAATACTATAATAATATATAATAATATATATATGTATATATATAATATATAAGTGTATATATAACATAAAACAAATACATATATAACATAAATATACGTACATACATAATTACTTACATACGTACAAATATATAACAATGACAAAGATAGTAATAAAAATGTATACACACAGCCACAGTTAATTATAAATACAAACTGTAAAATCAGGAACCCTCTGCCTCCTTTTTTTCGAATAAATAGTTCGAATAAATGATGGCCCTCTTGTTAGAACTTTCCAGGGAGTCGGGCAACTCAGAATACATGCTCCGTGGTTTTTTCCATCCACTTCCTTGTTACAATACCGGCTTTTATTCACCACAGTAAAATATGGCGAAAACGTTTGAATGAATTGAATCTCATGACGTTCCAGGTCTCGCCAAAACTCCGTTTTTTTCGTTTGCCTATTTGAGTCATGGCGTTGAGGTTTATTTTTGGGAGAAGCAAAAAGACCAGAAAAGTAAGGAGTGCCCACTTTATTTTATTACGTGGAAGAGCCACGCTGAGGCTATTACTGGTTTCAGCATGAATGGGTCGGCTCGCCCGGGGTACTACCACCCGACACACAGAAAATCGACGTGAAGTAACAGTGCTTGCATTCTTGCGTTACGTTCGGTCAGTGAGAGTGCCGGAGGCCTATCTCCTCTCCTCTCTCCTCTCCATTTCCCTTCCCTCCTTCGCCCATCCCACTAATACAGGCTGGCAACGCACTTGTGATTCCCCTGGTGTTGCTAGTGTCTATGGACGGCAGTGATTACTTAACATCAGGTGACCCGCTTGTTCGTTTGCCTCCTATGACATAAAAAAAACTTTAGTCTTTAAGGTATTAATTATTTATTAATACAACAGTTTTACAAATACTTTTGAAATCTATACATATAATAAGAATTTGCTGTGCCCGCGACTTCGGCCGCGTGGAACCTTGTGTACAAAACAGTGATCTGAATGTATTAAATCCAATTACTTTTCTATCGTTCTTATGCCGCGTCGTCATTAAAGTTACAATAACTTTTGATAGAGTGGGACGATTTTGATGAAATAAAGACTAAATTACTCCCGAGGATATGCTTTATGATTTTGAAATGTCTGTCTGTCTATTGGTTTGAACACGCATCGCTGCTAAAGTACTGCGTTCATGATAAAACCTTTACGTTGTTTTCTTTGTTTCATTAAAATCGCTGTGGTCTATCAAAAGATATTGTAATTTTAATGACGACACGACTTAAGTACAAGAGAAGAGTATGTAGTAATCAGACTTAATACATTCAAACGATTTTGTTAGTCACTGTTTTGTACATAATGTTCAACGCGGAGAAATTCGCGGGCACAGCTAGTTTTGTAATAAAAGATTAATTAAATATTATAAAATAATTACAAGTAATTTAAGTGTATTTTTTTTTTGGCTTGTAATTGGATTTTTTGTACGAAATGTTGTTAAATTTTTAATTTTTTTGTTTGGGAGATGGCGTTTTATGTTGAAATATAAAAAAGAGAGAGAAACGTTGAAATTTGCACATTTTTTTGCTGGATCGTGTGTTGTCGCGCACTTTTAAAAATTTTTTGTGTTTTTATGAGAAACTGTTTCACCCCTAGTCATCTCATTTTTTTAAATTATCAGAATGCTAGTTTCGCCTCCTTTCGCATGTGAACTACACAATTATTTTTTAATGATATATTTCCTGCTGAACATTGTAGTACTTCTTCAGGGTTCATCATTAAAGTAACATCTTGATAAATATACAGCATGTCCAGAAGTGCGTAAATTGGATCGGGAACGCGCTAAGGATAATGTTGAAAAAAAAATTTGCGTTTTAAAAATTTAGGATTTTAAAAAAATCGAGAAAATCTGTGACGGTCTTTTCACTCCTGTTGCTACAGACACTTACTTTTTTAATATATTTTTTGTTATGTAATCCCGAATAGTGTTTCTTTTAAACTCTGGCCTAAAAATTTTTTTAATGTCAACCGGTCCAGCTTGGAAATAAATATCACTTTTTGCCCAACGAAAAATTCAAAATGAATACATAGACCACTTTTAACTGACCATACTGAAAAAAATGTACTAGGCAAGTAACTTCAGAAGTTGTAGCATTTAACAAGGATTCCAAAATGGTATGACGTTTGCTAATTTATTTCTTACATTGCAGTTATTTTTCTTTTAATTAAAACACTTTTGAGCATCTTTTTTCTTCCTAAAAGCTATTGTATTATACCCGTGGCGTTCCTCAAGGCCGTAAGTAAAGAGTAAGGAATTCATAATAAATACAATCATTCACATGATACATATATTGGGCTTGGCTGCTCTGCCAAGCGCCTTTCACTTTACCGCTACTCCGCGGCCGCGCGCCGGCTGTAATGCAACATGCGATAGATGGATGAAAATATGTTGGGGTGAAAAAACGTTTCATCTTAATGAATAATAATAAATCATAGTGGATTTCATGTACGACAGTTAAAGTCTGTAGGTGAAATCAAGTCACTATGACCGATAAATCTTCATCATCAGTGCGGGAATCATAGTAAATACATCTTCCCACACTTATCGTCCTTAAAGAACCAAATTGTCACCAAACTGGGCGACATCAAAGCCGATTCGCGGTTCTAAAATAGAATCGCAATTGGGATGAATTGGATAAGTGTCTTGTGGTATGCGTAGGGTTGTCACGTGTTGTTTGAAATGCGATAAAAAGTTTTATACTGATACAATCTTCTGCCCGCGACTTCGTCCGCGTGGAATTTGTGCGTTACGCAGCGCACGCAAGGCACACAGATCTCGAAAAGAAAAGAAAAACGATTATGCAACATTCTTCATGGGTGCTCCGCTCCTATTGGTCTTAGCGTGAAGATATATAGATTTCTTTGGTAAATGAGTTATCTAACACTGAAAGAGTTTTTCAGATCGGACCAGTAGTTCCTGAGATTAGCACGTTCCAGCAAATAAACTCTCCAACTTTATAATATTAAGTATGAGATTTAATGTAATAACTTTATCAAATAATATAATGAAATGGTGTATTAATGTAGCCATAATTAAATGGAAGCGGTTATCTTAAAGTGTAAATATATAAAAAATCAGTGTCGTGATGTTTGTCCACGATGAACTCCCGAAACTACTAAACCGATATTCATGAACCGTTGGCATCATTACATAGTATAAAACAAAGTCCCGTACCGCGTCTGTCTGTCTGTCTGTTCGCGATAAACTCAAAAACTACTGAACGGATTTTCAAGCGGTTTTCACCAGTGGATAAAGTGATTCATGAGGAACGTTTTGGTATATTTGACAAGGTTTTTTTTATAATTAGGGCGGGACAACGTCTGCCGGGCCCGCTAGTTTATGTATAATTTGGTCCAACTTGAGCGATACGATAATTTATATTTCGATTAACAGCGTCAATAATTTTTAATTACTAATTAAACTATTGTCAATGTTGGTTATTGTTATTAATTGTAAGTTTCATAAGTATCGAACAGATGGCGCATTAAATTAGTTTGTTGACAGAAATCTGTAGGACCGACTGTTATAGATATCTCATAGATGACGGCACGTTTTAATTTAGAATTTCTTTTTTAACTGCAGTTTATTTACCCTATAATACTAAATGCTTTAAGATAATTTTAAATCAACATGTATTGACTGAGCCACAGCAACACGTGGCCCCGTCAGCTATAATTATACTATTATTATTTATAAACAAATTCCTGAACTGCGTTTAAATTAAATCATTACATAGTATAACACAAAGTCCCCTACCGCGTCTGTCTGTCTGTCTGTTCGCGATAAACTCAAAAACTACTGAACAGATCTTTATGCGGTTTTCACCATTGGATAAAGTGATTCACGAGGAACGTTTTGGTATATAATTTGTCCAGGATTTTTTAATAATCAGGGCGGGACAACGTCTGCCGGGCCCGCTAGTTAGTTATAAATTTGAGTGTCTATATTTACTCAGATCGATCAGTGTATCGAATCTGGCAACCCTGTCTCACACAATGTTCCATATTTAGTTAACAGGTTTATGTACTGCCAATTGATTTATTGCCGTCGAATCTAATAATTCTAAAAGGGTGTATATATGTATACCAGCTGAAGCGGTTACTCGTTGCTGTGGCTCAGTTGAATTAAAATAATGACAAAGGAATAAAAATAATACAGAAAAAGCGACGTTACTTATATATTTATACTTATATTAACGGAACACGTGTACCATAAAATAAACTGGAGTCGAAAAAGAAATTCGAAATTAAAACGTGGCGCCATCTATCAGATATCTATTACAGTCGGTCTTACAGTTTTCCGACATCAAATTAATTTAATGCGCCATCTGTTCGAGACTGATGAAACTTACAATTACTAACAATAATAAACATTGACAATAATTTAATTTGTAATTTCAAAATATTAAGGCCATTAATGGAAATATAAGTTATCGTATCTCTCAATATAGGACAAAATTATACATAAAAGCCAACGTATCATGAAAATCGGTTGAGTACTTTTAGAGTTCATAGTGAACAAACGTCATAATACTGAATTTTTATATATTTCGATAATATACTCATTAATACTATTCTATAAAAAACGAGATGCGTTCATATGAATAAGCGCTAGTGCGAAAATGAGAGAATCAAAATATTTATACAATTGCCGGAACTCTGTGCGGTGATTGGCGTTTATTAATTTTGTCGTAATAATTCGAACCAATCAGAAAGCGACGCCTGTCTTTTATGACAGGTAATTAATCGTTTTCTCTGTCGCTATTCGTTATTGGAATTAGAAAGCGAAACTCAATTCAACGATTGAATCGCTTCAAGCGAACGTGGACTTGGGTCGTACGTGTATTTTAATTTTATATGTAGGAAAGCACTATTTGGTGTAATTGATAATTTAGCTATAGCGAAATGGATAAAGCGGAAATTTTGTCTATATCCAAATATAAAAATTCGAGAAATCGACATCATTTTGTACAGGTAATACTTATCCATAAAAGGATAATTTACGACAGGAAATAAATATGGCATAATCAAAACATAAAATATTAACATTTTTTTGTTAAGAAAAAAAATTGAGCCGTCACGGGACGCTTGGCATATGTGAAAAACGTGTGTAACGTAGTAAACAACACTGTATACACTATAGGTATGCGAGCTCAGTGCGGCAAGAGTGATTGCGCACAGTCGCTTGCGCATGGCATCGCGTCGCCACGTCTCGCCACGCCAACAGTCAGGCTTACCCTCGCCTATAGATGTTTCACATCGAAAGAATCATATAGATGGCGACGCGTCGCCACACCTACTATTTCATATCAATAGTTTTCATAGTAATATAGTAGTAACTAGTGTATTTTATAGTAGTAACGAGTATATCTCCAGAATATACTTATGGTTATATCATAGCTGTACCCCCGACTTCGTCCACGTAGAACCTTATAAAAAAAACAGTTATTAATAAAGTCATCTGAATATATTAAGGCTATTTACTTATCTACTTTTCTCTCGTACTTAAGTCGCGTCGTCTTAAATTTACAATAACTTTTGATAGAGTGATCCGATTTTAATGAAACAAAGACTAAATGTTACTCGAGGATATGCTTTATATGATTTACTTGATGAGGTTTTATTGTGAACCTAGTACTTTAGCAGACAATCAGACATCATACAAACAGACAGACAGACATTTATAAAAAACTAGTGGGCCCGGCTGACGTTGTCCCGCCCTGATTACCCCCCCGCAACCCCCTTGTGGGTGGAATTTCGTAAAATCCGTTCTTAGCTGACCTCTACTCGGCGAAAGGAATATTTCAACCATATTTCAAGTCGCTACGCCTTATGGTTCCAGAGATATCGTGATGAGTCAATATATAGGTGGGAATATATATATATATATACTAGCGGACCGGGCGGACGTTGTCCTGCCTTGATAATAAAAAAAATCCTAAAAGTCAACTGTAGCGCCACCTACCGAGTCCAATTGTCAATCTAAACCATTCTCGAATCTCCACGAACACACACAAAAAATTTCATCAAAATCGGTCCAGTCGTTTAGGAGGAGTTCAGTCACATACACACGCACACAAGAAATATATATATTAAGATATATATATATATAGATGATTGTAATGGATTTTATTACCTATTCCTAGACACCTGCAAATATTTTTTTCACGAAAATGTAATAAGTACAGACACGTTATATTTACATTCTTATTATGTGTATAGATATAGATTCCTAGACATCTGCAACGATTTTTTTCACAAAAATCTAAAAAGTACGCAGGGAATCAGAAACCGCTGTGCCAACATAGGTTAATTGTTTTTTCAAGTACAGAATAAACGTTAATTCACCAAATTTACAGTGGGATATTTACATAGGTTACTGACTATTCGCAATAATTACGCTATATTTCAAGGCAGGAAGTGATAACGCCTGTGTTCGACCCCCAGGTGATAAGATAGCGTTGATTACATACGTGGTATGCGTAAACATGAAACGAGTGCAAAAAATGTAGACGACATTGAATTTTATCTTGACCACGTGAGATTATATACAACTAACCTTTCCCCGCGGATTCGCCTGTCCATACCGGTTTTGGAGCCGTTCAAGTATGTGAAGCAGAGTTTTTGCAATACCCTTTTTTTTATTTACGTTGGGAAATCCTTTATGGATACGCCACCCTCTCGGGGGAGAAAGTGGGTTATGTCCGACTCGCACGGACTAAAACCCCACGGTGTACCGTCCGCCGTATGGTAGGGGCGGCCAGGGATCGAACCTGCTGTCTTCCTGAGAAACCGTCCCTGAGGCAGCCTGAGAGACTACTATAGAGAGACTACTGGGTACACGACCAGTCGTCTCCCCTCGTCAGCCTCACCTGTGCAATGAGGAGATGGGTCCCCCGACCCATCTCCTCAGGCTCAGCTCGGTTATGGGAGGGGGCGAGCGTTCCGCCTCCCCATCCTAACTGCTGCTGCCTGCTTTCCTTTGGCGGAGAGGGCCACTTTGCGGATCTTCCTCGCGGGCCCTCAAGCAATACCCTTACCCTATGATTACTTAAACAGAAGTTTTTTTAGGTTGTTCTGGTGTCCTAACTGATTTATGGGCAGCAGTTAACCAAGTCTAGGAGATAAGAAGTGTACAGAGGAATTAATTTATAGTTGTTCGCTACTAGGGTGATGGTAGCCTAGTGGATAAGATCGCGTGCCTCACATATCAGACCCAAATATCCAGATCCCCCGCTCTGTATATCGTCAAAAATAAGCAAATCAAATCAAAGATTTCGTTGGGGAAATGCTAATGGGTTCGCGTCGCCCATGACCTCGACATGCTCGTGACGTATTGTGCTTGTGGCAGACGTTGTATACACTCGGCTGCATCATAATGCGTGTTTGAATTTTTGGATGGGAAAAATCTTGTCACGCCCCCTACCAATTACCTCGACATGCTCGTGACGGATTGCGATTGCGTCAGACTAGCGACGCATAGTATAGCGGCCTGTGTACATTTAATATTGATATTCTGTATTGAGCCTGTGAAACTCATAATATTTTTATCAATTAATAAACTGTATGAAAATGTATATAATTATTGCTCGTAGTGCCAGTAGATGTTAAAACCACACTAATGTTAATACTTCCAATTTGAAAATTATGAAATATAAATAATTCAGACTAAAATCGATTTAAAATTTCAAAAAGTACGCAGTTATTCAATTGTATTTAGTTTTCACTGCTGTCAGCAGTCCTTACGAATACATCGACAATTTTTTATTGTGTATCGTACTGCCATTTGTAACTATGACTCGAGAATGAAATTAATATTCCTTGTTCTTGTCGCGACTTTACGATAATTCCATCTTATCACATTATCACTAATAATGTTTCGGCCGTGCGTAAAAATCCAAAGCAGTTTGCGTCAGAAGAATTTTTGTAATACAAAATTATATAACAGCGCCATCTAGTGACATATATTATAACAAATAATAAAGCTGGAGGGTTTGTTTGTTTGGTTGAACGCGTTAATCTCAGGAACTACTGATCCGATTCGAAAAATTCTTTCAGTGTTAGATAGCTCATTTATCGA
This sequence comes from Antheraea yamamai, assembly GCA_036509395.1. NCBI lineage: Eukaryota > Metazoa > Arthropoda > Insecta > Lepidoptera > Saturniidae > Antheraea > Antheraea yamamai. The sequence goes on from AP028452.1 coordinate 857,951, forward strand.
GGAAGGCTATAGGCTAAGCTATTTAAAGAGCCGAAGGGTTACGAATCGTTTGCTGCCGTTATATTGTCCGGTGGATTCGGTGAAAATGTTTTTAGGTCCTTTTGTAAGATACTTTGCGAAAGGCTTGGAGGTGTAGTTCACATCGGATATCATTAATAGGTTGGGATGGTTGGAGTCCTTGTCGAAATATTGAATTTAAAGGGACTTGACGTACGCTCGGATCGAAGGTATCTTCTAATCCTTACGGGGTCTCCACGAACTTTCTTTTTTCAAACTGACCTATGCTGTTCGCTTTATGGCCTTACAGCTTCACCTAACTATTAAGATGATACCTCAAAAAAGGAAAGTGACAATTATACCATAAAATAAAATATAGACAAAAAACCAAAAGTGATTAGAGGGACAAGCGCTACCATAGCGTATCATACCATAGCTGCTGCACTAATTAAAAAAAAAGGTTACTAAGGCGAGCGTTTAAGGCACTCGGCCTATTGAGTAACTGGCACAACGGCCTATGGGCAGCCTCGACTTGGGCTGTTACCGTAAGTCTCCTCGGACGTACTGTGACTAGTTTATATACCTTTCAATAAATGAGGATGGAAAACTCTAGAAGGCTGACGTAATAATTTCAATAAACTTTCAAGACGTACTATTTTTAGTAACGTATCGTATTTCGTTCCCACGTTCAATGAGTCATTCTTTGTCTACGTGTAACTAGTTCGCATAACAATTATAGCGGACAGCGGATAGTCAACAGCAGAATAATGATCTCTTTAGTAATTTGTTATTCATTTTGTGCGAATAACATGTTACATTGTTATTTGTTATAACAATTATCACGTTTAACTTTAAAAACGATTTTGTTATAAACAGAATAATCAGGAAGTCTTTCTTGTATTTCAATATACGCAACCGTGTGTTTGCGCAAAAAAATCGCACACTTTTTTTATAACACGATATATAAATGGCAAAGTCTTTACTATTAGATGCATATATTTTCCTGGTAAACAAACATAGATAACATTATGTACACGTATTTATTTATTTTGTTAACCGAATATAATATTGGCACTCGGCCAATGAAAGTCATGATTTGCATCTTCGTGCGACGTTTCGCATCTCTCATGTCACCCTGGTAGGTGTGCGCTGATTTACTTCACACGCTACTAAATAAAAGATTGTGGTGTCTGTCCGTGTATCATTTATACGTAAACCAGCTGATACTCGTGACTTCATCTGCGTCGTTTATTATCTTAATTGTTTTGTTATATCTTAAAGGGATTAATTAATTAGGCAGTGTTTTCGACGAAATCTCCCAGGTGGCTGGACTTTTTCCGACACTTCCAACAATGATCGTTATATTTCAACCAATGAACACAAAATCTTGAGAAATTATATACCTAAACCGAGAATCACTTTATCTACTAACGAAAACCGCATGAAAATTCGTTCAGTATTTTTTTCTGTTTATCGCGAACAGACAGACAGACGCGACGGAGGACTTTGTTTTATAATATTTATACGTAAATGTTTTACCTATCGAAGAATTTTTTCATCTACGTTATCGCAGTAACTCTATCCGTACGTATCCAGCTATTTAAATTTGTTCACGGCTCTGTATAAATACATACAGGAGTTCATAGGGGTCGCCAAGTAATAAGGAGAGGTGTTTTTGAGGATTTTTTGATTCCCCCCCATTAATGTCGTGACATTTGTTGTAAAACCTAACACTATTACATAAAAACTGTTATTGGTCTTAGTGAGCCTGACACATGGGGTTGGGAGAACGACGGACAGTCGAATTGGTTTATTATTTTTTAGGAGTGTTATACGACGCAGGTCAATATACCCGTATCAGTATGTTTATAACATGGCACATACCGCTTTATCTTCCATATCGTAAGCTATACGGTCTGTTTATTATGTAATTATCTGCTTTCAAATGTCGCTATTGCGGCATCCGTGTTCGCTATATATGAATGATGTTATTTTATATAGCGACCATTTGATTCCCGTCTGTTTACGTATATCTTATTCACATTAATTTGTATTCAAAAAATACATTAATTCAATTTGACATTGTATTTAACAAAACGTATGTAGTTTTCTTAGTGACATTGCGACTTCATTCAGTTTTATGCCAACTATTGTAGTGCATTATCCTGTTACTCCGTCTGTATTGTAATTATTTTAGAACATCTATACTATCTATAAAGCTATATAGATAATATTATAAAGCTGGGGGGTTTGTTTGTTTGTTTGTTTGTTTGGTTGAACGCGCTGATCTCAGGTACTACTGGTCCGATTTGAAAAATTCGTTCAGTGTTGGATAAGTCATTTATCGAGGAAGGTTATAGGTCTATATATCATCATGCTAAGACCAAGAGGAGCAAAGCAGCAATGAAAAATGTTTCAAAATCGGGGTGTTATTTTCCTATTGAGAGTTTCCGCTGCGTGTTAGCGTTAGCCCAAAGTAACTATTCCACGCGTACGAAGCCGCGCGCAGAAGCTAGCATTTTATAAAAAGAAAACTGAATTTAATACGAACTTTATTTTGAAATAATTATTTAAACGTCTTTCTGTTACAAATGGTGATATTTTCTACAACGAATCTAATAGCAATATAATTATACTACTTACCCTTGCTTTTGGTATTGACGAAAATCGCTTCCATTTATTTTTAAGATAAATTTAAGTGGAACAATTAAACCTGGGCAAACTTTAAACGTATTTGCCTACAAAACTGAATTTATGAGTTACTTCTTTGGTCAAAGGTGCTATGAAGATATATTGCTAAACAACGCAGACGAAATTGGGAGTGCCTTCTGGTATAATACTTGAATAAAATTTTGTACTTATTTTTAATCACAATGCGTGCACGGAGATGCTTGAAATTTGGCATAGTTAAAGTTCAAATGAATAAGGAGTTCGGAAAGATAACATTTATTTATATGTGTCACAATATCTGTACATATAATAAGGACGTAAGTCTAACGTTTAAGATATTTGCGAAAAAAATTGTTGTAGGTGTGTAGGAATAAGTAATACAATACATGTTAATCATTTTTAGAGATGTTTATTTGTACAGGCATCACTGCTAAAGTACTAGGTTCATGATAAAATATCAGAGAAAATCACGAAGCATATCTTCCAGTAACATTTAGTCTTTGTTTCGTTAAAATCGGTTCACTCTATCAAAAGTTATTGTGACTTTAATGTCGACGCGACTTAAGTATTAGAGAAAAGTAGATAAGTAAATGAACTAAATACATTCAGAAGATTTTATTAGTCACTGTTATTTTGCATTAAGTTCCACGCGGACGGAGTCGCGGGCACAGCTTAGTTTGAAATAAAATTAAATAAAACATTTCTTATTTACGTTCATACTGAACCTCAAACACATCAAAGTCAAATACATATTGGTCTGCGGTCAAACAGTCACTTTGAGTAGTGATTAGCTACCACTTAACATAATAGGTAATAATAGGTATTTCAATAAATCGAAAATTAACGCATAGTGACGTATTTGCCCACGCTCGGACTTGACGTAGTAAAAAAAAAATTAAAAACAAAGCTATTTGCAATGGTTATAGAGGTTCGTTCGTAAGATGTTTTGGGGCAACATTATGGGAAATACAATAACGTAGTAAGGAATTTTACATCTTGAAAATACCTGTAAGAGAGTCTGAGAGGGTATATGTCTAACGACTAGGGATAAACTCTTGTAATTAAAAATCGGAATCTTAGTCTGTCATGTGTATATTTTATTCTATACTAGCTGTGGTCGCGGGTCCGTCCGCGTGAAACTTCTCTCTGGTACTTAAGTCGCGTAGTCATTAAAATTACAATAACTCTTGATATACCAACCCGTTTTTAATGGACCAAGACTAAATGTTACTCGAGGATACGCTTTATGATTTTCTTGGTGAGGTTTTATTGTGAACCTAGTACTTTAACAGTGATGCGTGTTCATACAAACAGACAGACAGACATTTCAAAAAATGATTTAAATGTACTTTATTGCTTATTTCAAGACACTTGCAACAATGGTTTTTCACAAAAATCTAAATAGTACAGACACGGTAGATTTACATTTGTTATTATATGTACTAGCGGGCCCTGCAGACGTTGTCCCGCCCTGATTATAAAAAAAAATCTTGGACAAATTATATACCAAAACGTTCCTCGTGAATCACTTTATCCACTGGTGAAGACCGCATAAAGATCCGTTCAGTGTTTTTGGTTTCGCGAAAGACAGCGCGGTAGGGGACTTTGTTTTTTGTATGTTAAATATTTTCTTCGGTTTATGTTGATGTAGGGCTTTTTTTAGTCCGCCGCCCGCTAGCTACCACCTTCCAGTTGAAAATCTGTCGCCAATCACCTGTTCATACAGCTGCACTTGAGAGCCAGTGCTCAAGTTTCGGTTTACATTTTTGCATTTAAATGGATGAGGTAGCGGAAAAGTTATTTTTTAAAATATTTGTCTACATGGTATGTTCCACGCAAGCCGGGGCGGATGCTAGTTGGTTAAATACGGTTTTTATGATTTTGTTCGCCGGGTAAATTTTGTTACAAATATAATTTGGCCACAGATCCAATAAGGAAAATGTAGTTGTCCAGAACGAAAACTCGCGTCTAAAATGAAACTGAATAAACTGCAGATTTTCCTTCAAAGTTCCGAATTAAAATTATGGTTTTTAATTAATTCGAATTAGAATCGTTAGATACACCCATGGGTATATTTAGAGAAACGCTATAAAAAAATAATGAGTGCGTGTAACCGTCCCGCCACACGCAATTGAAGTAACATTTTTTTGTTTTGCATTATAGGTGGAGCACGGTGGAGATATATTTTTTTGTGTTTTTTTTTTATTTTTTTTTTATTTTTTTTATTGTTTTTTTTATTTGAATGAGTTTTGCCGGTGGTGACGGGCTTTGCCGTATGGCTTCCATGATTGTCGTTTGTTCCTCCTGTCGCGCCTAGAGTTTTTTAGGGTTGACGGTTTTTGTATTGTTAAATGGTGATGGAATATTTTGAAATAAAAAATGATGCTGAAAAGAAAAAATTGAGGCAGTCTGTCACCATTTTGTTGAAGGAATTTTGCTTTATATGGAAATTGAATTTGCTTAGGATTTTTTTGTGTTTTATTTTGTTTGCCTGTACATTGTCTCCATCCCTGTTGGCATATTTTTTTTGGTGCAACTTTGTGGCATTATATATATTTGTTCGGCTTTTGTTGCGCTTCGTCCCCGGGAAAGTTTTTGGGCTCTCCGCAGCCGGCTTGAGGAAATTCCCGATTTGAACATTTGGGGTCGCTCCTATGCCTGGTGGTGATATGCCTTCCTTGTTTTATTTTGGTTGGCGTGTTCCTGGATTCCACTTCATTTCCTTTTTTGTTGTTTCCGCTTTTGAGTCGGTCCACTTTGTTTTCTTGCATTGGCGAGTCATTGTGTCTGAATTTTTTAATGAAGAGTTTGCTCGCTTTGGCCTGGGCCTTCGTGGACTCAGGGGTGGTTTTTGTTTTCATATCATTTGTTTTTTTTTTTTCTGCTGTGCCCGCGGCTCGCGCGTTTTTTTTGTATGTGTGGTGGTGTATGAATGCTTTATTTGTTGGCCGCCATTCTGTAGTGTGTTGTTGTTTGTTGTGGGGTGGTTTTGGACATCCTGGAACTTCACCTACTATTGGGCATCACTGGAATTGTAATGTTTTGGTTTTGCCCATGTCGTTTTAGTTTTTTTTCATTGCTTTCTGGTTGGCGCGCGGTATATGGCCGCTGCAGGTTTGTATATTTGTTTAATTTGTTTTTTGGGTCGTGACACGTGTCGCCGTTGTACATATTTTTGATAATTCGGACGATGGGTGAGTTTACTAGGTCCATTATGGGGGGGAAGATGACTTTTTTGGTTGGTTAGTCCTTGGTTGTTGTTTTTGTTGTGGTGTGGATTTTTGCGTTTCGTGTGTGGGGGAGGTTTGGTTATTTTTGTTTTTTTTTTTTGGGTGGGAACGTTTCGTTCGCTGTTTTGCCCGGGTCCCGGGCCGGTCCACCGATTGGGATGTGTTGGGGAGTGATTGTGTTTTTTTGGTGTTTTGCATGGCCCCGGTGTGATCGGATAGTGCGGCGAAGGGAATAAAAAAACTAAATTCTTTTTGGGTTGCTTTCAGTGACACCCCGTGAAATGGTCCAACCATTGGAAATGAATGCGGACGAAGGCGGAAAATAAAGTAATTGTCAACCGCTATATTTCGGCTTTGCCAGTAAATTCCCGTTGGTCCTGCCGTTGGGACGGAAACAGAAATTAAATGAATAAAAATTGTCATTGTGCCATTCATAAAGTTTTTGTCATCACAAACTTTTTTTTCGGTAAATTGATAGGAAAAAAAATAAATGATGTGCGATAGAAACTTACCACGTTCATGGCAACGTATATTATAATATCGCTACGATTTAAGAGGAAAAAAGTGCCCTATTTGAACATTTTCATTGGTGCTGCGCTCTATTGATTTGCGTGATGATATATGCCTAAGCCTTCCTCGATAAATGAGCTATTCCGAGGGTTTTTAATCGGACTGGTAGTTCCTGAGATATAGCGTTACAAAAAAAAAACAAACTCTTCAGCTTTATATAGTAGTATAGATAATAATACTAGCGGGCCCGGCAGACGTTGCCCCACCCTGATTATAAAAAAATCCTGGACAAATTATATACGAGAACGTTCCTCGTGAATCACTTTATCCACAAAGATCCGTTAGGTAGTTTTTGAGTTTATCGCGAACAGACAAACAGACAGACGCGGTAGGGGACTTTGTTTTATACTATGTAATGAAGAAAGTAAGTCTAACGTGTCTGTATTTTTTGGATTTTTATGAAAAAAAAATGTTGCAGGTCTCTTGGAATAAGTAATAAAATACATTTCAATAATTTTAGATATGTCTAATTGAGTGTTTGTTTAAAAACGCATCACTGCTAAAGTACTGATGTCAAGATGAAACCTCACCCAGAGAATCACAAAGCATTCCCTCGAGGTAACATTTAGTCTTGGTTTCATTAAAATCGGTTATCTCTATCAAAAGTTATTGTAATTTTAATGACGCCGCGACTTAAGTACGAGGGAAAAGTAGATAAGTAAATGTACTTAATATTTTCAGATGATTTTATTAGTCACTGTTTTTTTTTACATTAGGTTCCACGCGGACGGAGTCGCGGGCTTAGCCAGTCTTATAATAATAACACTTGTGAAGTGAAAACGTGATGCAAAAAATGAAGGTGAAATTTCATTTTCGCGTACCAGGCGAACATAAGATAAACGGTTTCGTGTAAACACCGTATATCGATCTTGAAGGTCATCTAACTTTACCGGGCAAAGTCAAAGGCCTAGACGTCTCGACTGAACTAATCGTCCTGTAGTTCAACGAACCCGTTGTCTGTCGCGATTTCGACGTCTTGTTTACTTTTATGATACCCTGGTACCTTTAGAAACCGTGCATAGATGACTTTCTTATGTTAATACTTTATACTAAGCTGTGCGCGCGACTCCGTCCGCGTTTACTTCTTAGATTTTTGTGCAACAATTTGTTGCAGGTGTCTGGGAATAAGACTGAATACATTTCAATTATCTTTAGAAATGTCTGTCTGTCCGACTGTGTGTTTGTTTCAACTCGCATCGCTGTTAAAACACCTGCGTCCACGATACAACATATATATAGTCTTGGTTTTAATAAAATCGGTTCACTCTATCAAAAGTTATTGTAACTTTAATGACTACGCGACTTAAGTACGAGAGAAAAGTAGATAAGTAAATGGTCTTAATACATTTAGATGATTTTGTTAGTCACTGTTTTTTTATATATTAAGGTTCCACGCGGTCGGTGTCACTGGTACAGCTTGTATACAATAGGTAAATTATGTCTTCTCACAGGTCATTTAAATACAGTTTCGATCAACCTATAGGGTTCATTTTATTAAAATCGACTCAAGAAAATACACATCTTGGTGCAATGTTTTGTTTAAGTAAAAAAGTTAAAAGATAGCGCGCTATCGTAGATAATTTTCCGGCGCTGTGGTATTGTTTATTATAGTACCTTATCAAAACTTTATTTAATAATTTAATACCCTCGCACAATAATTACATTATAAAAATAATTATTAATGTGTAAATATTTATGTTAATTTTAGAAAAATAAATATAATAAAATAATTATCATATCTCTTTATATTATTATATATTCAAGATAAAAAATATCACGAGCGAGACTGAAATGGTGCGATGTTAGATAAGTCTAATATATTTTTGTATGTTTATATAAAGTTCTATACACGCGGGCGTTTTTTTTGACGCCCGTTAAAAACCGTTCGATTTTGTGTAACCAGTACAGTCTGTATAATATCTGTAGAATCGGAGACTTTCACGTTATTACTTTTTTAATATCAATGATGATTGTTGGCATGGTGAGACGTGGCGACGTGATGCAAGCGACTGTGCGCAATGTCTCTTGCCGCACTGAGCTCGCATACCTATAGTGTACTCGTATACAGTGTTGTTTACTACGTTACACAAGTGTTTCACATCTGCCAGGCGTCCCGTGACGGCTCAATTTTTTTTACGCCTTAAACATGAGATAGGTATGTATTTGTGTGTATGTAGTAAGTATGTATAAGTGTTCATTTTGGATTAGTAGTATACCAAAATGAGTAAATGTGTAGTTCAGTATGTGTACTACGGGACTTTTTATAGTTTATGAGCATTATATATTGATAAGTATAATTTAATCAATGATATTATAACTAAAGAACAGTAGATACGTCATAAGCGATTCGACAGCGCCTTCTTAAAACTTGGCTAACTAGCTTACTTTTAACGGTTGCCCGTATCAATCCGTCCGTAACTAAGCAACATATGAGTATGACGGTGTGGCATTACAATATTATTTTACGTTTGTGTCCGTTATCGTGCCATTTGTTTTTTCAAAATATCATGTGGGTAACTTATCTACAGCTTTTTACTCATTGAATTTAATACTGTTTCTTCTTTACAGCGTTTTTAAAAACGCTCGTGTATCACTCGAGGCCTTATTGTGTTCGTACGGAAACGAGTTTGAATCGGATTTTTGAAAGTTAGCTTTGCTTAGTAAATTATTATTAACACAAATGGGGAGGACTTGTGAGGTCATATGGAAATAATTGATTAGTTTTTATAGTTTTTTTTATAAGTGAAACTCCTTTATGAGAGGGCTTAGGAATTTTGATCGGTTACATTGTTGTGTGACGATGCAGTGTCAGGGGTCAACACCTATTGTGTTCCGGCACACGCACTTGAGAGCCAGTCACCATATAAGTTTTTTTTTTCGAACTGACTACGCTATTGACCTAGCAAGGTCTTAACAGCTTCACCGGACTACTCCATTTAAGTTAAAATAAAAAATCATTGTTTTAAGGTTAATATTATTTTGTCTCTGTTAATACTATTATCAGTATTTCCAGAGGTTCATCATAATCAGCTTGTAAGTGACTAAGTGATCCACTGCAGGGCCATAGTCCTCTTCCCTAAGGTATGGGCATTATCGCCACGCCAGCCCACGTCCTATTCGCGATTTCAAACTGTGAGGTATCCACAGTCGTATGTGTTCCCACATACAGTAGTACTACAAGGACATTTCTCAGGTTCAGGTTTCCTCACGATGTTTACCTTCACCGTCCTCCGATAGTGTTTATCAATTTCAATTGGTAAATTTACGCGCATTCCGAAAAATTCGTTGATACATGCCGGGGCTCGAACCCGCGGGCATCGAAACAATATTCCACCGGTCAAACTATTAGACCATCATCACGACTTTTAGATTAAAGTATATAAACTAACGACCTTTACCTATTTATATATATATATATATATATATATATATATATATATATATATATCCCGCCCTGATTATAAAAAAAAATCCTGGACAGATTATATACTAAAACGTTCCTCGTGAACCACTTTATCCACTTTATTCTTTTATTCAGTATTTATTAGTTTATTCAGTAGTTTTTGAGTTTATCGCGAACAGACAGACGCGGTAGGGGACTTTGTTTTATATTATGTAATGATATATATATATATATATATATACTAGCGGGACCGGCAGACGTTGTCCCGCCTTGATTATAAAAAAAAACCTTCACAAATTAAATACCAAATGTTCCTCATGAATCACTTTATCGACTGGTGAAAACCCCTTGAAAATCCGTTCAGTAGTTTTTGAGTTTATCGCGAACAGACAGACAGACAGACGCGGTAGGGGGACTTTGTTTTATACTATGTAATGATATATAGGATTTTTACGAATCCTATTTAAGATACTTGAAATATCGGCTATTTAAAATGCATTTTGCTGTTTTTAATCAACAATAAATTTATTTTCGGTTTAAACGTTCTAGATTCTTAGTACATTCTACACAATTTTTTTTATGGCAACCAATCTTTTAGTATATTATTACTGCCATTGTCGAGTAGGTAATGACACTTCAAGATTCTTGCAATCATTACAATGAACTAACAAGACGGTGGCCCTCTTGTTAGAACTTTCCAGGGAGTTTTTGTGGCATCTCAGAATTCATGCCCCGTGGTATTATTTCGGGTCCACTTCACTCGTGCACAATAACCATAACTATATTACGTAAAACATCGCAAATATTAGACATTATAGAGTCACAAGATTATGAATAAAATATAAAGACTACGTGACATTCCAAGATCCCGACAAAAACTCCTATACGATTTTCTACACATATAATAAGAATGTGAATGTAACGAGTCCGTACTTTTTCGATTTTCGTGAAAAAAAAAATTGCAGGTGTCTAGGAAAAAGTAATAAAACAAGTTTCATACATTTTTAGAAATGTCTGTCTGTTTGTATGAGCACGCATCACTGCTAAAGTACTGGGTTCACAATAAAACCACACTCAGAAAATTATAAAGACGATCGGAGGATAACTTAGTCTTTGTTTCATTAAAATCGGTCCACTCTATCAGAAGTTATTGTAATTTTAATGACGACGCGGCGTAAGTATGACAGAAAAGTAGATAAGTAAATAGACTTAATACATTCGACTGACTTTATTAGTCACTGTTTTTTACATTAGGTTCCACGCGGACAAAGTTGCGGGTACAGCTAGTATTATAATAAAATGTTTATCTCTGTATAGATTAGTGTCTTTGGTGCGAGTTTTTTTAGACTATTAGTTTTTTTAAGGTTTCGGAGTTTTTGCTGCCTGCATGACGGCTGTCACGTATATCTGTTAGGTCTTGCAGACTTTCATTTAAGGCTGGGAATTTTTACGTACATGGTACGTGACCGCATAGGTGCGATGAACGGGGATAATTATCTATACATATAATAAGAATGTAAATCTAACGTGTCTGTACTTTTTAGATTTTCGTGAAAAACATTGTTGCAGGTGTCCCGGAATGTGCCAATAGATGTGAAAACAAGACTTATGTTAATAATTTTGAATTTATAGATTATGAAATGTAAATAACTCTCACTATAATTGATTTAAAAATTCAAGAGAGAACACAGTTATTCCATTATTTTCAGTTCTCACTTCTGTTGACAGCCCTTATGACTACCTCGATTTCTTTTTAAGTTTATGTAGATAGTAGTTTCTGCGCGCGTTTTCATCCGCGTGAATAGTTACCGTTTAGAGGCTGTCCAGATGAGGCGTTTTACGCGCGTGGACTCTCGCGCATACCCGAGACACTAGAGCTCTACATATATTCCGTTGGGATGGTGCGGCGCGTTTCCTAACTCGCGCGTAAAACGCGTTCAACGAGCGAGACTCTCGACTCGCGCGTCGTACGCGCGAACGCCACGCGCCTCGAGATACTCAGGCCCCATTGCTGCGTCCAGTAACTACGCGCGCGTCTGTGGCGAGTATAGTAGTCAGTCGTCTATCCGTACGACGTATCCCAGCGTATGCGACGTTTCCTAGGGCAGACGTAACGTGACGTAAAACGCGGTATCTGGACGCAATATATTTTGATGCTCGCGCGCAAATCGCCTCATCTGGACAGGCTCTTACGCAGCGCATGCAGCGGAAGCTGTCAGAATGAAAAATAAACCCCGATTTTGAAACATTCTTCATCGGTGCTCCGCTCCTATTGCTCTTAACGTGATGATATATATATCCTATAGCCTTCCTTGATAAATGAGCTACCTAACACTAAATTTTTCAAATCGGACCATTAGTTCCTGAGATTAGCGCGTTCAAGCAAACACACTCTTCAGCTTTATAATATTAAGTATAGATTTAATTAAATAAGTTTATATATGAAAACATGTTTAAAAACAAAATTTCTGTAATAACAGTGAAGATTATATATCGGTTTTACTATTATACCGTGTCACGTGATTACGTGCGCCGGCTCAGGTTTATTGTTTAGGGCTTCGTCGAATTTGTTATCTTCAATTTGTAAATCTTATGCGGAGTAGAGTGAGTCACACCGCTGGCGCAGTTTGTTTGTAAATATTTATACCGTGTTATTGGGTAACAGGCGAACTGATTATCGATTATATTTGACGTGGTCGTGACATTTGTGACCCTGAGGGACCATTGACGCATGTCTGTTTTATTTATTTTTTTCCCATTCTTATATATGTATATAACTAGCTGCCAGCCCCGGCTTCGTTAATAAGAAATAAATGTATTTTATTTTTAAAAAATGCGTGGGGTGTTTTTTAAGATATTATTGAAATGATAATAAAATATTTATAACTATTGACACACACAACATGAACACCACGCTTTTTTAAAAATGAAATACTTTTTTTTTATTTACACTATAATTCATTTATTTTTATTTAAAAAAAAAACACTATTCTTAATTCAAATTTATTTTAACCCCTAAATGCATGTTTTTTTTTGGTTTGTATTTAAAAAAAAAAAAACCGCGGAAAAAAAAGGCGGGCCGGGAAAGGGGGGGGTGATTGTTTAGGGGGGGGGGGAAAAAAAAACCAAGGATTTTTTTTCCCCGCGGCCCCCCCCCGGTCCGTTTACAAGCTTTCAGAAAAATAAAATATTAAAAAAAAGAAAAAAAAAATTTTTTTAATTTTGGTTTTCTATAATAGCGTGTTTTTTAGTTTTTTTTAACTATTTTCCATTTTAGTTTATGTTTTTATGATCTTCATATTTTATATTGTACAATATTTCAAGATATCGAAAAATAACGTAAAAAACATTAGGAACGGCTAAAAGTTGATTTGGCTCATTTTGTAAATCAACGACTCCTGTATATTATGTTTTGTCCATATGCAAAAGGTGTACTTTTTACTTTCCTTCGTAACAATGAGATAAACAAAATAAAAGCGGCATCGTCCTGCTCAAAACGGGGCGTGCGGTCACGTTATGTATACGTGACCTAGGCCTCGTAAGACGATGTTACCTCCTAGCGTTATTTGTTGTTAATTCAAACACCAATGTTCGAATATTCTCTTGGCTATACCTATATATTATACATACCTTGCATGATAATAACTAAATGATGTCGTGTTATATGTACATTATTGAAGCGATGTGTGTCTTTGGGTCACGGTAAATTGACATGTTATAAAACAAAGTACCTCTGCCACGTGTCTGTCTGTCTGTTCGTGATAAACTCAAAAACTACTCAACGGATTTTCATACGGTTTACACCAATAGATGAAACCTCAAATCATAAAGCACATCCTCGAGTAACATTTTATCTTTATTTCATTAAAATGGATTCTGGCTACTAAAAGTTATTGTAATTGTAACAACGCGAGTTGGATACGAAGGAAAAGTAGATAAGTAAATGGACTTAATAATATATTCAGATGATTTTATTAGTTACTGTTTTTAAAGTGAAACTTTTATTACATCGTCTCAAACTTTTTCGTCTGTGTGTTGCATGTCGTGTGATGGTCGGCCGCGGAGTAGGGATAAAGTGAAAGGCGCTCGTCAGAACAGCCAGGGCCAATATGGCGGCGCCTATAGTTCGCAGCAGCTGACCGTGTAGTGTATAGACTATTATTAGTTAAATGTCTATAGTGTGAAAAAAAGTTTCACTTTTACCGTGGTTTCATAAAACCACACAATCCTTTTTTTACATTACGTTTCACACGGACGAAGTCGCGGGCACAGCTAGTTGCATAATATCGAATCATATAACACAAGATTATGAATAAAATATAATATCCACTACATGACAATAGATTCTGCCAAAACTCGAATTTACCTCACCCACTAATGAAAAGTGCGTAACAATGACCCGATTGGGACGCAGCCAGTGTTACTCAAACTACACATATGCATACAATAATACAATGCCTTATTTATTCTGACTGGAAGTGGTAGGCGTGAAGTATTATCTTTCACCCACACTATCGGGTTTCAACTCCGTTCGAACACAGATATAGGTGTGACAGAATAAGTCAAGGTCGGTGCGCAGTGCGCTCACGCCATCCAGCTACATATTGGCACCGTGGAAAATGTGTCAACAGACCCACTGAACTGATTTGCTATTTAAATTGTAAAATAGGTGACGAGACACCAATTTCAATTACGTCGCGTTCGTCCTTAGTGTTGCCAGTTCACTCCCTAATTCTGGGATTCGGTAGGATTTTTGTTAAATTATGATATATTGCTTTGTAATAAAAACTACTTTATTGGTTACACTACATTTTCACAATAAAAAGTATTTTAATGAAATAGATATATATCATTACATAGTATAAAACAAAGTCTCCTACCGCGTTTGTCTGTCTGTCTGTTCGCGATAAACTCAAAAACTACCGAACGGATTTTCATGCGGTTTTCACCGGTGGATAGAGTGATTGAGGAGGAACGTTTTAGTATGTAATTTGTCTAGGATTTTATCATAATCAGAGCGAGTTTATTTTTATATATATTATATATACAACGTCTGCCGACGTCCGCGCTAGTATATATATATATATAATCCCTAAAAGCCAACCGCAGCGCCACCTACCGGGTCCAATTGTGAATCTAAACCATTCTCGGATCCACTGAAACACTCACAAAAAATTTCATCAAAATCGGTCCAGTCGTTAGGGGTTAAGGACATACAAACGCACACAAGAAATATATATATAAGATATATATATAATGTTAAGGACTAAACCAAAATAATTTTTTCCATATTATAGTGGACGTTACTTTGCGATTCTGCCTGAAGTTGATTGGCCGCTGCCACATCTAACTCATAAAATCATCTGCTTATTTGTGCGAGGTGTACTTGAAAAAGTCAAATCTGTAACTAGAAATAAAAATACCCAAATATTAATAACTAGAATTAGTTTGATGCTGGATATCCTTAACCAAGTAACGCCTTCTTCAATCTATACATATAATAAGAATGTAAATCTAATGTGTCTGTACGCTTTAGATTTTTGTAAAAAAAAATGTTGCAAGTGTCTAGGAATAAGTAATAAAATACATTCCAATCATTTTTAGAAATGTCTGTTTGTATGAACAGGCATCACTGCTAAAGTACTGCCTGCGTTCACGAAAAAACCTATTATTATCCTAAAGTACATCTCCGAGTAACATTTAGTATTTGTTTCATTAAAATCGGTTCAGACTATCAAAAGTTGTTGTAATTTTAATCACAACGCGACGAGTATAAATACGAGAGAAAAGTAGATAGTAATGTATATCAGGATTCACGCGGACGAAGTCGCGGACACAGCTAGTCAAACATAACATTATACGTTTTTTTTCTTCGTTCCCAGAATCATTTACACATTTTACACTTTGAAAATAAGAAGATATACGAGGAGTATCGAGAAAGGACGTGAAAATTCTAGAAAAGTATAAAATCATGTTTATACATCATAGAAAAATATAAGTTGCTTCGTAATGACTCTAGATTTGTAAGCGACGTTCAGATATTACTGCAGGAACCGGTTGTTTACATATATAATGAATTCTACGGCATGATGCATGCCTGTAAGAGCGTACACCTGTGGAGAGATCGTAAACACGACCGCGCGGGCATGCTGCGCCCACGCAATCGATCGCGCCACCTCAGTGTTTACGCGCACGTTCCATATTTAAACATTCAAGCGTTTTAAACTCAGTCACGCTTTGACGGTCGACGCGTCCGGACGCGTCGAGCGGTGACGTTTTCTGTTTTTGTTAGTGTTTTTAAGTTTGTTTTTCACGGTCTGCGATAGCGATCGTTTTATTACGCAGTTTACTATTTTATATCGTGTTGAGGTGTGAGGGATTATTTTGGATCGTTGTTACAATGATGGAACCGAAGAATCTCGATCCTGCCGATGGTTGGTATTACTTACTTATATTTTGTTTTCGATCATTGTTTACATTTCTCGTAATAGTGATAAGGGATTTTATCGCTGTTAATAAAATACGATGACGCAGGTCGGATTTTACATGACACTATTTTGATTAGTTCTAACTCGCCGCTTGCGAAATCGTTGGCTTGTAAATCATTTATTAATAATATTACATCAGAATTGCGTGGTATATCTTTGTATTAACTGTGGCTTTCTCTCATTACTTTTTTATTGTAATCTGGTCATCTGTACTTAAGTAAAGCCGATACACTTTTAACTTACTTTCGTTTTAACTTGTGGGCTATCCAATACCATAAGTGTTTAATAGCTCCATACAAACGAATGAAAACCTTAGGGGTCCCTCGTTAATTACGTGCGACGTTATTGAGGATTTTTCGATTTTCTCGCATTCTTATACTATTTTTCGTCCGAAAAGAAATTGAGCGATGTATAAGGAAAACCTCTCTCTCACCCACGTGGAATTTTGTGAGAATCGGCTTCGCCCCCTCCCCCTTGGAAAGCCCCACGTAATTAATAGACACCCCCTTATGATGCACCGGTCAAAAGATCGTTGACAGCATACGTTTAAAAAAAATTCCGTATTTGTTACAAAATTTGAAAAACTTGAACAATAATTTACACGAGTTACAGATTATAATATCTATTTATATATGAAAAAAAAACACCAAGGAGAAATGTTGTACTCTTAATAGGTATGCAAGTAATGACTTGTTTACAAAAAATCAATTTATCACAAACTTGTTGACAACCTGTTGACTTTTAGTAGAAGTAGAGTTGCCAAACGTATTTGTATGTACTAGGGTGCTTTTTAAAGGGCTTTTTTTTTTACGATCTCGAAGCATAATGTTGTTGGAAATATGTAAAAAAATGCCTGAAAGTTTGAGCCTTTTAAATTTTAATGTTAACGCTGAATGCTCTCCCAAAGCGTGAGAAGTTTTTTGTTTTTGTAATTGTTATAATTCTGCGGCACTTTACCTATACTTCTATACTAATATTATAAAGAGGTAAAGTTTGTGAGTTTGTGACGTTGTAGGGGGTAATCTCAGGAACTACTAAACCGATTTTGAAAATTCTTTTACCAATATAAAGCCACGTTATTTGTAAGTGTCATAGGCTATCATCATCACGCTAAGGATAATAGGAGCGGAACCACAATGAAAAATGTTTTAGAATTGGGGCTTTTTTTCCTTTTGAGAGCTTCCGCTGCGTCTTAGCCCAAAATAACTATTCCACGAGTACGAAGTCGCGGGCAGAAGCTATTAACTAATTATATTATCTATAATAATATTATAAAGAGGTAAAGTTTGTGAGGTTGTAGGGCGTAATATCTGAGGAGTCGGAGAAAAAATGGTCGAACGAAAACGTTTCTTACGAACGCTGCCTTAACTATGAGAGATATATGATTGAGTTCTAGAGAAAAGTTGTAGCCTGATAATGCCTATTACCGCCCAACGAAGTGGGCACGGGTCGGCTAGTACAATATAAGTTCGAACTTAGGAATTACTTAGGATTGAACGCTCTACAATAGTGCTTATTGCGACTTAGCTGCCCAGTCCGTTAGTGGTATCCGCCACAAAATACGAACCCGTACCAAACGCTGCGCGCTGTAAAAGACGTCCGCGACATATTTTTACCGACCCTCCCGATGAAATAACGGCAGTGAACGATCAGTACCAGCCTGTCTCTCCAAACAGAGCGTGCTCACGCCCACGCCCGCGTAACCACAGATCACGCCGCCGTGGTCTGGGGGTAAATTTCGCTCCCGCACACCAGACTAGGCCCCCCTCGGCAGCGGCTCAAGCCTAGGTCCGATCCCTCGGCGTGGAGCCCTTGAGTACGCTGCTCGCGCGATACAGTGACACAAAATCTTACATCACTGCGACAACATTACACATATCACCTCCACGCACGTGCACGCATACACGCTTACACATGCAAGTGGAAGGGTTTTATTTTTTTCCCTTATAAAACTGAAATAGTTTAGAATATTATCCAATACGAAATATATATAAGAGTTGTTGAGGTATGTATGCTTGGTACACATATATGTTTCAACAACTCATATATGTATGAATAGTTAGCTTTGCTTAGGTTAGCTCAGATAGGTCGCGAATTGCATGTATCAGGCAACAGCCAGAGCCGAGGTGTGCCGCGCATCCTTGAGCTAGTTGTCAAAATAAAATCGGCTGAGTGCCTTAAGCGCTCGCCTTAGTAGTCCGGTGAAGCTGTTAAGACCTTGCTTGGTCAATAGCGTAGTCAGTTCGAAAAAAAAAAAAAAAATCGACTTAGCTCTACCGGGGGGGGGGGAGGCGGCACACTAAACAGTGTTTTTTTGCATAATGGTTGAACCTACAGAAAAATGTTGATAAGACATTTGTTGGAAATTTAATTTTCTAGAAAAAAGACTTCTTCATTAAATCTCTAAGATCGAAATTTCTCGAGATATCGAGTTTTCGCTTTTTTGGGGCATAACATTTTAACGGATTATTGATTTAAATAAAATATATATATATATATATATACATATATATATACATCATTACATAGTATAAAACAAAGTCCCCTATCGCGTCTGTCTGTCTGTTCGCGATAAACTCAAAAACTACCGAACGGATTTTCATGTGGTTTTCACCAGTGGATAGAGTGATTCACGAGGAAGGTTTTAGTGTATAATTTGTCATGGATTTTTTCATAATCAGGGTACGACAACGTCTGCCGGGCCTGCTAGTAAAATATATATATATGTATATATTGATTATTGTTATTAATTGTAAGTTTCATCAGTCGCGAACAGGTGGCGCTTTAAATTATTTTGTTGACAGAAAACCGTAGAACCGACTGTTATATATATCTCATTGATTGCGTCACGTTTTAATTTTGAATTTGTTTTTCAATAAATAAGCCACAGCAACGCTTTAGCGAGTCAGCAAGTAGATTAATTTTTTTAAAGGGATATTATGTTAATTGGATGACAATGAAAATATTTTGTGTAGTGAGGATGTTTTTAAATTGTATTCGATTTCGGGCAAACGTGAACATCTGCATAGAGGCCCCAACTTTAACGTCCTTGACCTTTCCAATACATTAGGTGTGTGACTAAATGACGACACGACGACATGTAGCATGCTCTATATCTTTCGCATATTTGAAATCGATTAGTAGTGAGTCATGGAAAAGCTGCTGAGACGGAGCGATGACGGCTTCGTTGATAGCGTGTTCGGACGCCGCGTCGCTGGACGTAGGTTCGAATCCTAGCAAGTAAGTCGGAGCGCACGGTTAAGGAATACATCGTAAAGAAACCATGGTGGTAGTGCTTTTTTTTAGTCCGCCCCACATAATAAATCGACGCCTACTAACACACGCAAGACACAGATCACCTCCACATACGTGCGTACACACACACTCACACAGGCTGGTACACGTACGTCGGAAGGGGTTTTAATTTGTTCCCTTGTTCTTTGAACTCGTTTAGTTTAGCTTCGTTGACAGATACCAGAACACATATAATTATGTTGGAAGGGTTTTATTTTATTCCTTTGTTCTTTGAACTCGTTTAGTTTAGCTTAGTTGACAGATATAAAATTTATGTTTGAGTTCTTGAGGAAGACAAAATGCCTGTGACCAAGTTAGTGCTGATAACCATAAGTCCTTCCTACATAAAATTTAGTATTTGATTTTAAAAATTCTGTCCCATTTTATAGTTGAAAATAATTTATCACAGATTCTTCTGTTTTTTCTTTGACGTCGTTCACTCGTAACCAGCTTTAAATGATATTTCTCTTTCTTTAATTATGGAGTATAAATAATTCCTTTCGAACGGTGAATCATTTCCTTTGTGAGTCGGTTCTAATTTTTTTTCTTTATGAACGCATCCGTTGTATCGTATTTTCAGTTCAACGGGTCCTTGACACGTGAGTAACGAAAGCGCAGACTGTCATGTTCGTGTATCCGTAGGTACTAAACGATCCGCCTATTGGACACTTTTCTATCGGACCGTAGACATATCAAACCAATGATATTATAACTAAAAAACTGTAGATGCGTTGCATCCATGATATACTGATAAAACAAATGGCAGAACGCACACATACGTAAAGTAATATTGTAACGCCACGCTATCTTAGATAAAATGTGGAAGTAAGATGGCATATTTTCAATATTGGTGGCGAAAAAGGAATAGTTATTATGTTGCTTAGATACGGGCGGATTGACGGGGCAGCCGTCAAAAGTAAGCTAGCTAGCCAAGTTTTAACAAGGCGCTGTCGAAGCGCTTATGACGTATGTACAGCTTTTTAGTTATAATATAATTATACCAAACACAAGAAATGTAATCTATGCACACATTTATTTTATTTATAACCTCTTTCGAGTTTTCTTTACTTGTGTATAATCTATCCTTTACTAACTATATACATTAGGCAGAGGTAGAAGTAATGCAGTTAATTAATATTATACGATATATTACATTATTACGATATATCTTCTTTATATATAAATTTCTTCTGTACGTGTGTATGTCACTGTACTCCTCCTAAACGGCTGGACCGATTTTGTATGAAATTTTGTTTGCGTGTTCTAGTGGATCCGAGAGTCGTTTAGATTCACAATTGGACCCGGTAGGTGGCGCTGCGGTTGACTTTTAGGATTTTTTTTTATTATCAAGGCAGGACAAAGTCCTCGGGTCCACTAGTTATAAGACGCGAGTAAAATACAAGAGTAAAGTATACATGTAAGCATATGCAGTTCTGTTAGTGTATTTTTAGTATATTTTATATGTTCTATATATATAGAGATTTTTATAAGCACTAAGCGTTTAGCAATGTGTGAAGTGGGGCAAGCGCCGTCGGTGCGCACACGCACGAGCGACGAAGTAAATGGATACAAAGAAATTATATATATTTGCACTTTCAATTTTTTCATGTTTTTCCTATGTACATAGTTTGAATACTATTAAAATAATAAACTACGCGGACAAAGTCGCGGGTATCAAGCTAGTATTTAATAATAACAGAGACTTATCAGAAGCGATTCAACAATAGGTATTACTAGCCGTGCCCGCGACTCCGTCCGCGTGGAACCTAATACATAAAACAGTGACTAATAAAATTATCTGAAGGTATTTATATTACGTCCATTTACTTATCTAGTTTTCTCTCGTACGTAAGTCGCAACGTTATTAAAATTACAATAACTTTTGATAGTGTAGACCGATTTTAATGAAACAAAGACTAAATGTTACTTGAGAATATGCCTTACACTTAGGCTAAACTTAGGTTTTATCATGAACGTAGTATTTTAGGAGCGATGCGTGTCCAAACGAACAGACACACATTTCTAAAAATGATTGAAATGTATCTTATAACTTAATGCTAGGACGCATGCAACAATGGTTTTTCACGAAAATCTGAAAAGTACAGACACGTTAGATTTACATTCTTATTATATGTATACATATAGAAGATAAGATTATATGTGTATATATCTTGGATAGAGTACGAGGTGAACGTTCTATTCACATTGCTTACTCACTTACTGTTAATTAGCATGGAATCGCTAAATTTTATAAACGTTTAGCGGCTTTTAAATTTCTATGAGTGATCCTTTCCGAGGATGCTAATGCGTTTTAATGGATGTTAGTTCTTAATTTGTACACTTGTTTACTCTTGGTGGCACCAAATCGCGGCTCTTTCCCTCCTTAATTGCCTCTCTTTCACAGAGTGTTAAGTGCAGATACGGAATATTATCTATTAGCTTCTGCCCGCGACTTTGTCCGCGTGAAATAGTTACTTTGGGCTAACGCTAACACGCAGCGGAATCTCTCAAAAGGAAAATAAAAACACCGAGTTTGAAACATTCTTCATTGGTGCTCCGCTCCTTATGGTCTTAGCGTGATGATATATAGCCTATAGCCTTCCTCGATAACACTAATTAACTAACACTGTAAGAATTTTAAAAATTATTTACTGTAAAAATTGGACCAGGAGTTGCTGAAATTAGCTCACTCTTCAGCGTTAGCTGTTCAGAATTTGATAGCCCTCTCATAAGAAGTTTAACTTGCATATTGATCCCATAGGCATTTACATAGTATCGACAAAGCTTTTTCAAGGCTAGGTTATTATCGTATATCATGTTAGATATCAACATGAAACGACATGTCAGTGATTCGTTCCAGGTCGTTTAAGATGACATTGTCTCTGCCGCAAACGCATTGTTTTGTAATCTTTTGTTTATTACTGTATGAGGCCGATACGATAACCCTGCGTGTGACTCATCGTCCTTTGTTGTTAAATTTATTTATTTTTCAAACTAACACGCAAAACATTCGCCAGTATCAAACGTTGAAAATTTTCGAACGTCACAGATAGCGCAAAAACATATTTCGAGTTAGCGTCCGCGTTAAATTAAAAAAATAGATTTGTGTTTTTGCCGGGATCCAAGTCTATCATGTAGTGGATTTTATACTTCATTCACAATCTTGTGTTATTTGACTCTATATTTTGTAATATCGGTGGTGTTGTACGTAATATAGTTCGGTTATTATGCACGAGTGAAGTGGATCGGAAATAATACTACGGTGCATGAATTCTGAGATGCCACAGAAACACTCTGGAAAGTTCTAACAAGGGAGTCGCCATTTTGTTAGAAAATTAATATTATCATAAGACATTTCTAATATTATTCGATAATGGCAGTAATAATATGGAAGGTTAATTGTAAAAAAAAAAAGATTAATAAAACGTGCCGTTTTCTTTCTTTAGTTTATTATATTTTTTGCGCGAAACCATTTTTTTTTCTCCTAAAATAAACGTTTAACTCCTTATAACATCAGCTATCCACAAGTGTAAGATCAATCGAAATTAGTACAACCGTAACTGGTATTAACCGGCACAAACATACAGACTTTTTTTTTATAAATTACTAGAGGGCCCGGCGGGCGTTGTTCCGCCCTGATAATAAAAAAAAACCTTGACACAAATTATATACCAAAACGTTCCTCATGGATTACTTTATCCACTGGTGAAAACCGCATGAAGATCCGTTCAGTAGTTTTTGAGTTTATCGCGAACAGACAGACAGACAGACGCGGTAGGGGACTTTGTTTTATACTATGTAATGATAAGTGCCCTATATACTGTTATGTCCATTCCGTAAAGCCGTTATTGTGACACAATGTGTTACAAACAAACACTTAATTTTATTTATTTGTTTAGATTAAAGCTATGATATTACGTAAACTTATACCTAGAGTTAACGACAGATATTTATTTACAATCCATTGAATTGATATTGTTTGGATATATTTTAGATAATGATATGTCGCGTCTGCTTGCAAACAAGGAGTAACGCTATCTCTCTCGTGACATTCGTGGCTAAACCGAATGTGACGCTGGTTATTTGTGACGTACAACGCTTGGTTTTAATATGTACCATACTGTAAGATTATAAAACTGAAGAGTTTGTTTGGTTGAACGCGCAAATCCCAGGAACTACTGGTCTCATTTGAAAAATTCTATCAGTGTTAAATAGCTCATTTACCGAGGAAGGCTATATATCATCACGTTAAGACCAGTAGGATCGGAGCACCAATGAACAATGTTTCAAAGTCGGGGGTATTTCTTTTCTTTCGAGACCTTCCGCCTGTGTGTTATTATCGTAAACCCAAAGTAGCTATTCCACGCGGATGAAGGCCTTTCCCTTATCAAACTGAAATAGTTTAGAAAATTATTCGATACGAAATATATACTATATAAGAGTTGTTGGGGTATGTGTGCTTGGTACACATATATGTTTCAACAACTCATATAGGTATGAATAATTAGCTTAGGTTAGATCAGATAGGTCGCGAATTGCATGTATCAGGCAACAACCCAAACCGAGGTGTGCCGCGCACCCTTGAGCTAGTTGTCAAAATAAAATCGGCTGAGTGCCTTAAGAGCTGGCCTTAGTACTCCGGTGAAGCTGTTAAGACCTTACTAGGTCAATAGCGTAGTCAGTTCGGAAAAAAATGCGGATGAAGGTGCGGGCAGAAGTTAGTTTATCTATATATAAATAAACAGAGACGACACAGTTAAATACGTTTTCCTCCGTTGTTTCAACCCTATAAGTCAGGGGTGCTCGAATGGTAGATCGCGATTGCTTTTCGTGTCGTTCTCGGAGGAACATTTGCCGATATATAGAACTATTCCCAGATTTTAATGTGAAAATTCATCTTTCGCAGAATCATGGGTGGAACTGAACTCCGGCGGTGGTCTGGCGGCCGTCGAGAATGAGTACATACGACTGCTCCGCGAGGCACAGCGGGAGAGCAGGGATTCTTCAGTGAGGCACTCACGAGCCTCCAGCGTAAAAGGAAGGTGAGAATATAGAAGATAGTTACAAAATTGTAACAAACAGCAGGGCCTCTTCCCGAACTTACGTACGGGCATAATAACGACATCAGCCCACGAGGTATTGGCGATTTCAAATTCCCAAGAAATCCTTTTGATTGAAGAAGGTTAGGCCGTGCATGGAATACTGTTCACATCTCTGGGATGGTTCTGCTCAATACCTCCTTGATGCACTAGACAGGCTGCAGCGACGGGCTGTCCGTATTGTGAATGATGCAGACGTTACTAACAACCTTGAACCGCTTCAGTTGCGAAGAGACATAGCCTCACTGAGCGTCTTTTATCGTCTGTATCATGGCGAGTGTTCTGAAGAGCTGTTTGACCTCATTCCATCTTCTCCTTTCCACTATAGAACTACACGGGCGGGTACGCGTCTCCACAGTTTCACAGTAGCAACCATCCCGGCAAGAACGAAGAAGTTCGGAAGCTCTTATTTTTGTCGTACTGTGAAGATGTGGAATCGTCTCCCAGCCAGTGTGAAAAAAAAAGAAGGCAGTTGAAGAGAGGAGTACTAGAAATCACCCTAATTAAGACTAAATGTTACTCGAAGCTTTCTGAATTTCTTGGTGAGGTTTTATCGTGAACGCAGTAATTTAGTAGTGATGCGTGTCCAAACAAACAGACAGACATTTCTAGAAATGATTCAGGTGTATTCTATTACTTAGTAGCTGTGCCCCCGACTGCGTGGAAGCTTATGTAAACAACAGTGATCAATAAAGTCATCTGAATGTATTAAGTCCATTTACCTGTCTACATTTCTCAGGTACTTACGCCGCGTCGTCATTAAAACTAAAATAACTTTTGATAGAGTGAACCGATTTTAATGAAACAAACACTAAGTTACTCCCGAAGATATGCTTTACTAATTTCTGAAGTTTTATTGTGAACCCAGGGCTTTAGCAGTGATGCGTGTTCATACAAACAGACAGACAGACAGACATACATTTTTAAAAATGATTGAAATATATTCTATTACTTATTCCTAGAACCTGCAACAATTTTTTTCCCGAAAATCGAAAAAGTACAGGCACGTCAGATTTACATTCTTATTATATGTATAGATTCCTAAACACGGGTAACAATTTTTTTTTACAAAAATTTAAAAGTACAGACACCTTAGATTTACTTTCTAATTATGTGTGTAGAGATTAGCCTGTTATATTATGGGCATCACTACCGGCCACTTGTGTCGTATAGCATGATGATAACCGATAGTATGCTATGTATCAGATGTCTTGCGGTCTGTAGGCGCCGCGTCGGCCGCACTTCAATGGTATCACTGTCCCACCTACGTTTGTTTAAGCTAGGAAATATATTGTTAGTTTTTCTAGCACTTTTGAAGTGTTACTCCTTTTGGGACGATGTGATTTGGTTCTTATGAAAGGAAAACGTGTAACTAAAAATATATAGCTATATATATATAGCGTTTGGCGTATATATACATGTGTGTTTGAGATGTATACGTATATCTGTGAGAGAATGACATAGTATATTCTTAATGTATTCGAAATATATACAAAAAGAGAGAGAGAGAGAAACATTACAATCTATAGCACATTATTTACTGTTGAATTATAGGCATTGTAGCGCACTTTAAAAAGTTATTTTGTGTTGTGTGTTATTAAAACATTGTTAGTGTATGTTAAAATATTACAAAATAATGTAGAAATGTTCACCACGTCTATAGTGTATTCATCTCACTTCGATACATTCGACTATTCCTTAACCCAGTGTTTTTCAAACATTTCTGGACACGGCCCCTTTAGTATGAAAAAATATTTCGCGACCCCCTGCCCGTTGTTTTTCTTTCATGTATTTTATTTTGTGACAAATATTTAATTTAACATATTTACTCATGTTCATAATTAGGGTTCGGATAAATACATAAGAGTTCTCTTAAGTTTTTTGTTTATTTAATACAAATGATTATGTCCTTTAGTTAACATTTTTCTTAATAAATCTTATAAAACTTTATTGTTTTTTTACCGCAGTAGCTTTTCCAACCTTCAGCAACTCCGCTATAGAATCTTCGCGACACCCCCCCTAAAGAGGCATCGCGCCCCCGTTGGGCGTCGCGACCCACACTTTGAAAAACACTGCCTTAAACAATTAATCACTTATTATAATTACTAACACAGCAAAGAGGACATCTTAAAATAAACACTATACTTATGTGTCATAGTTGTGCTACTTCTATATATTTAAATGTGTGATGTAAAATATATGCATCCGCCGACAATGGCCTCGGTCGGACTATATTTTGTTTTTCGAATTATTACTTCAAGGACTGTAAAGTTTGAGTTGTCTCGAGTATAATGACATACGGTATTAGATAATATACCAACCTTTCCATTGTCCTCGCCCGTGTAATGAATCAAAAATAAATTATTAAGAACGCTTTCAATAAAAGGACGACTGTTCTTTAATAAACATTTATATTAATTGCGTACAAATATAAAAAAAATTAAATTCAAATAGCTTGGCGACGCATTTAATTGAAATGTTCCCTGTAATAAAAGTTTCACTTCTATCGTCTGTCTTTATGGTACGTATTGTGAACGAAAGACTATGTTAATGGTGTGTCTACTTTTCAACAGCCCCAAGTCTCCGCCGAACAGCCCGAATCTCGAACCGTCCACAGAGGATGAGCTAAAAGGTGTCTACATCAACTGCTGGAGGGTGAGTCTGCTTTCTGTTCTTTCTTGATTTATGGTTATATTTATGGGTTACGGTTCAGCTGATGATAAGGCATTTATTTAAAGCTGCCATTGTCGAGTAAGTAGTTAGTAGTAGTAAGTTAGTAGAGTAGTAAGTTTCTTGCGATCATTTGAATGAACTAAGAAGATGGTGGCCCTCTTGTTAGAAGTTTCCAGGGAGTTTTTGTTGCAAGTCAGAATACATGCTCCGTGACATTATTTCCCATCCATTTCACTTGCGTACAATAACTGAATTGTAAGATATGATGTAATTTAAAGATGGCGATAGAGGACCGGAATGAAACTGCCATAAAGGCAATAACGTCTTTATATAAATAAAAAAAAAAACCCAAAAAAAGTTCACAAAAATGAATTTTAAATTAAATTAAAATTAAAAAAGGGAAAGAAAAAAAAGGGTGCGGACCGAGAGTCTGCAGAAAAAAAAAAAAACTGAATTGTATTACGTAAAACACCACCAATATTACAAAATATAGAGACGAATAACACAAGATGATGAATAAGATATAAAGTCCACTATATGACACTCCAAGATCCCGCCAAAAGGGTAAACACGCAAACTAGAGAAGCATTGATTCTAGTGCAGTTGCCGGAACGTACCAACGGGTGCTTGCCTTCAGGTCTTCTACTTGAGGGCGGTAGCTAGCGGGCAGCGAGCATTAGACAAAAGCCCTACCATCTTGTTATGGTTTCGTCATAATGTGTTACTTGATGGAAAGCTCCAAACTAATTTCCGTACTCGATGCCACATCAATCGATACAGTATAAGTATATATACTTGGTAATCTCACGATCGCTAAACACTAACTGACACATACTACGAGTTTTGTTACGTCATCTTGTATCTACACCCTATATAAGGTGCAACTACAATATGTATAGCCCTACTAAATTAAGAGCAAAGAAACCCATAGGAACTCTTCCCCATGCTACAAAATGTCTCTGTGTCAGAGGGAGAAAGTAGGGAACAAAAAAAATACGGTATACGTTATGCCATTTAATTATATGTTTGTTCCAGGACGACTCCAGCGACTGGGTATGGGAGTGGAGCAGTAGACCGGATCAGCTACCTCCGAAGTAAGGCAACTTTTTGTACTCGAATCGAGTAATAGAACGTGGTAATAGTTCGCCCATATCATAATGAATGTTGTATCATTTGTACCCAGGGACTGGAGGTTTAAGCATCCTCAGAGCGCTCGAGGTCCACCCTCGGCCACCTCATCCATTGAGGTCCTAGAGCAGCAGTTAGCTCCACCAGTCATGCAACAGGTAAGACCGGAATGCGACCTCTAAGGCGTTTCAACGTGGAATATTCCACGTATAACTGGTTGTAACATGTGATCAAATAAATCACGTGATATGTTATTTACTTGCGTCTAAAATATCCGTTACATATCACGCGAGCGTTACATCGTCCTACGGCTTAATTACCCGTGGGACTGACATAAAAAATATTTTTGTAATCTTAGATTTTAGCGTTTGTAGAAGAAGTGGCTCTTAAGTGTAGCAGCTTGAACACATGAGTAGGTACTTGAAAGTAGATCTTCAACTTGAGGGTGGTAGCTAGCCAGATGGGTTATACATATAGAAAGTTATATGCTGATGGCATCACGATGTTTTCCATGTCCGAACATGCTAACCATTGAGCTATCATCGATTCCAACGACTTGTGCCACGAATTAGAAGTACTTGAGTCAAATTAAATCTTATCTCATAGTATAAAAAAAGTCGCTTTCTCTGTCCCTATATCCCTATGTATGCTTAAATATTTAAAAATACGCATGGATTTTTTTTAATAGAAGAGGATGGGAGGAAGGTTTATATATAAAAAAACACCCAATAAAAGGGGAGAAAATTTTTTTTTGGTTTTTAATGGTTAAATAAATAAATTTTTTCTTATAAAAAGAGGGGGAGGGAGGAAAGAATAAAAAAAAATGATATTTTAATTTTTTTAGAAAGAATATATTTTGGGGGGGGGGATATATTAAAGCTTCGTTTACTTGAATTATTGAAGTTATACTTCTTTTGGCGCGTTAGGGAAAAATGATGAGAGTAAATTTTTATGATGCGCGCGCACACCGTCACGAGAAACCGACACCCTGAAGGTAGCTATAGTTAACATTTTGTTTCTTTGTATTTCTTTGTGTTAAAACTTTCAATGTATTAAATACCTTTTTTCTATTGTTAGTGTCGTTTTTTCTACAAACGTAGAATAAGGCGAAAGATAAAATTTTTGAAAAGATTATTATCTTGTTACGCCAAAGAAGTATAACATCTAACGCGTGTACATAAGTAAACACACACTTTTTTTTGGTACCTTGATTGATACACTTTTATAGAAGTTTTATGAAATATTCACTTTTAGTATATTTGTTACACTAAGACAGGAGCCGTGGCTCGGTATCGCCATAGATAGGTTATAATTGGTCGTGAAATATCACACGTGATATATAACAGTGATAAAAAATAATTTCACGGCTATCGAACCTTTTTTTATTAAAACACACAGTTTACAGTATTTTAATGTATTATAATGTAATCTATATATAAATAGGCAGCGGGGAAACGGTGAAGAACATCTCCCTCCTCTGTTTCTCAACCGATTTTCATCAATCTATTTTTTTTTTTATATCATTGGAGGCAAACGAATAGGTGGGTCACCTGATGTTAAGTGGTCACCACCGTACATAGACACTTGCAACACCAAGAGAGTCGCAAGTACGTTGCCAGCCTATTTGGGGGAGGGGAGTGGGGTATAGGGAGGGGATGAAGAGAGGAGGGGAGAGGTAGGTGGGTAAGTAGTTTGTAGCTACTGACGAGATTTAGTGTTATCAGTAAAAAAATATTGGAAAAAGTTTTGTTTTTTAAACGGGAAACGCTTTCGTTAATATAGAGAAGAATAAGGTTACGGTGTAAAGTTTACTGTTTTTTTTTTAAACTAAATGTGTATTTTTTGCAGAGTCACTGTCTGTCTGTGCGTCGCACTTGCCTCTTCAGTCGAGGCGCTATAGCGGCAGTTCTTGTCACCAACATTGTCTCGTTACTCCTCGGAGCTGGCATTGGGTAATATACCATATTTCTATTCATTATGACTCGCTATTATTATTTTAGAGTTCCTTATCGCAATGAAAAATCGCATACATTTGCTAATTTAAATTGGTAACAGTATCGGGTGACGGTGAAGGAAAAAATCGCGAGGAAACCTCAACCTGAGAAATGTTCTTGTGGTATCACCGTACGTGGGAACTATAATTGTGGATTACTCAGATTTTAAAATCGGCAATACGTCGTGTATTATCGTGGGTGATTATGCTTATACGTACCTTTGGGAAGAGGCCTATGGGTCTGCAGTGGGTATCTTACTTAATACCGTGACATAAACTTATATAGCTTAAGAGTGTTGAGATTTTTTTGTTGTAATTTTTCATTCAAACATAGAGACTTTCTAGCTTCGATAGTAAAATATGAGCTTACCATCAGAGGGTCACAGGCCTCTACCCTAAGGAACGTTTCTGCATAATCACCCGCGACAGCACTCGACGTATTGCCGATTTCGAACTCTGAGAAATCCACAGTTGTATATTGTTCCTAGGTACAATAGTACTACAAGAAAATTCCTCAGGTTCAGGTTTCCTCATGATGCTTTCCTTCACCGTCACCCGATAGTGTTACCAATTTAACATTAGTAAATGTACGCGATTTCCGAAAAAATCTTTTGCTTTTTGTGTGTTAAAGTGGATTTGGTTTTTTTTTTTTTTTTTATTTATTTTTTTTTTTTTTTTTTTTATTTATATAAAGACGTTATTGCCTTTATGGCGGTTTCATTCCGGTCCTCTATCCCATCTTTAAATTATAATCCACAAGAAAAAAAATCTTGGTACATGCCCGGGATTCACCGTCCAAATCACTTAACGTATGAGTTAATTTACTAATTTTTGTTTACAGGGTATGGTTAAGTAAGAAAGGTATGCTGCCCCCGAGATTGGTCATCATCAATTGAACGCGGTTTCAGACTGAACGACGGATGGGATGACACTCGGAGAAGGATTCCAAGGCTCGAAGGACCATTCGGCGAGAATACGACAGCATCGCCGTGGTTCGGGCAATTATTTACGTATACAGCTTGCTTATTATCTCGTTAACATATTAAATTTTCTAATAAACTAAGTGGTAAATTTAGTTAACGCTGTATATGATACTCCTATATCTTCTGTTTCTTTCTTACAAACGTAGTTATATATCTATTTTTCAAACTTTCTCGTTGTCGTTTTCTATAAGCCTAGTGTTCTAAGATTATTTTAGGGGCAAATATTCGGAAAATATATACACTGTATATTGAATTGTTTTATACATCAAAAATGAACTCAATAAGAATTGGTGAAGAAGCTTCTGGAATCGTTCTCCAAATGTCATAAGGCCGGTAGCTTGGTCATGTCACACATGGAATATTATCTAAATATTAAAGCATTTTTTAATTATATGACAACTAAAAAACCACAGATAACAAGATTTAATCACAGTAAAGTAATCATAGTAATAAAAATTGGTATTATTTATTTACTTTGATAATTATCATGATAAATAAGTGTAAATTATCAAAGTAAATAATGAGTATTCACAGTGATAACTATCATAATAAATAGGTGATAATTATCAGAGTGAATAATTTATATTCGCAATGATAATTATCAGTTTTACGCTCGCTGTATGCTGAATGACATTACTTATCAACAATATCTCAGTAACCGCTCTGTTTTTAACACCCTAAGATGTGAATTTTCAAAAATTCTATTATAGTACTGACACAACGTTGAATAAGAAACTTCTTTGTAGCATTTCAAGATTTTAGATTCACTGGTTTAAGATTTATATTATCCGTCAATCAGTCTCAAGAATACTATTAGATAAATCCTTTAATTTTGACTAATATCCTATTTAATTTATGGTTAGCACAGTGTTTTAATAATTCAACATTTAGGAATGTCTTCTACTTTCAGTAGAAATGTATTTACCGTGATAATTATCAGTATAATTATTTTGATTGAAAAAATTTAACACAAAAGTAACAAGTTTTTTTGTAAATAATAATCGATGTGTGTGACATGTTACGCAGGGAGTAGGTTTTAAAATAAATTGTATGTATTTTTTAAAATATTACATATAGGACCACGATTTTGTATTTTTTCTTACACATTCAAATCTCTAGGCACGTCTCGGATCTGTCAATTACGTGTCTATGTAATGAGGGATTAATATTTTCTTTTTTATTTATAGGTATGATAGACGCATCATATATATATATATATATATATATGATGATATAAATTATTTATCAAAGATTATTTGGCAGATAATCTCACAATAATATTTCAAACGTCCCATCTATTGCAACTGCTGCTGCTTATCGTAATTATTTCTTAATCTGGTTGTATCAGCTAACTGGATAATAAAAAAAATCCTAAAAGTCATCCGCAGCGCCACCTACTGGGTCCAATTGTAAATCAAAACCATTCTTGAATCCACCTCAACCCAACACAAAAAAAAAATCATCAAAATCTATCCAGCCGTTTAGGAGCAGTTCAGTCACATACACACGGACTGAGGAATTATATATATATAAAGATTATTATATACATTTAGGCTGGATAATGTTTGAGCTTCGTTCTACCCTCTAAGCCTTTTTGAGATGCATGTTAATTGAACAATTTCCATCACTTTCTCGTTACTAATTTGGCAATCAATCAAAAATAATTACTGATATTAATGAGTGCCTGATTATTACAGTGTCTCATAATGACTCTAGTATTCTAAGAAATTGGTGGCCCCTTTGTGTATTACATAAGATCTTATTACTTATAAAAGGCTGTTCAAATATTAGGTAAGCAGAATTTTAGGCATTTTCATTAGCAAAAGCTCTTGCCCAATCCTCTCTACGCTTATGGAAGCGTTTATTATAATTTTTACAAAACTATATCCAGCCTATTTGAGTTAAAAAGAAGTAAATATTGTTGATATTCGAGTCAGATTTCTCTGTAACCAATGTTATTAGCTAAACAAGCAAAGCACAGACCCCCTGTACCTCTCTTTGGTGCTTACCTAATTAATACTAAACAGCCACCAATAATAGGTCCGATTCTTTGTTTAACTCTGATAAAAAAAGGTTGGACTATAACAAAGATGGCAGCCATGCACCAATGACATATTACGTCAATTGACAGATCCGAGTATAAACTCTTCAAGGTTTACTAAAAAAAATAAAAAAAAATAAGAAAAAACATAAACTTAGTCGTTAAGCGTACTCAAGATAATATCGTTTTTAAGTACAATGATGTACTAGAGAGAATAACTTGCTTTCTAGCTTGTTTTTTTATATTTTTTGACCGGTGATGACCGTATCAAAGTTTTAGGTTATGTTTTGAATGTTATCGGTTGTCTCTTCGAAAAACCTGGCGTAGCTCTTTATGGCACGTTGTCAAGGCTTTTTTTGTATTCATTCTGCTCAAAAACTTGCCATTGATCACCAGTCACATTTTACGAGATTGCCATTCTCACATCTCCAAGCGTGTTGCCGGAAATATAATAAAAAAAGTCAGTCTTATAAACAGTTTACAGGCAACAAAGATTAACACGACATGATCAGCTGTTATGTGTGTACAGCGTTTGGGTAAAAATTATAATAAAGTTATACAAATGTCAAATATAATTTAGAAGTCCGAATGATATTCTCCGTTGTTCCATAATCTGCAATCTCTTCAAGGTAATACAGAAGTCAATGTTTTACACATATTGAATATTCACTTGTTGGTTTCTAATGAATATTTTCCGCTTATTAAGCTTACTGGATTTATCTCGTTTTCTTTACACGTATGTTGTACAATACTTTCTGTTACGGAATATATAAATATAAAGTATAATATTATTTTTTTATATTTAAAATAGATCGTCTAGTTTTTATTCTTGAAACAGCGATAATGTCTGCGTTTATTTTTTTAATTACAATTGTATTTAAAAAAACATGTATTCCTGTGTTATAGGAGATAGGAAAATAATGCCAGCACTTTGGTCTGTGATTGTAATAATTATATTATGTTTATATTTATTATTTATATTATCAATCATTATTGTAATCCAAAATTACAGTACATAATATTGAATTAAATATATAAGATATAAAATATGATAAAGCTGAATGAGCGTTGTTCCTTTGCCTGTCCAGTTACAGATATACTAAAAAGGCGGGAATGTAAAACACTTTTGGTTTTTTTTTTTGATTGGATAAATTATTATAATCGCATTATATGTGTTTAATGTTATTGTTTTATTATTCTAAAATATAGAATTTTAAGTTGTAAACGAGTTTAAATCGCTAGATATGTTTTTAATAATAATTACAAAATTTTGTTTTTGTGTTTACATTTTTCCTGATTTAACAAGCGATAATATCTTGATGAATTTTATAATATGATGTCGCTCGTTTTCATTGATTTTTGAACTTATATATAACAGAAATTTACTGTTATATGTAAGAACGAGAATAATTAATTGTAAATATACATTTGCGTGTCATTTTTAATCATTAATATGTAAGTGCTATAAATATAAGAATATATGCATTTGTATTATTGATTTTGTTTTATTACATGCCACCTTTAACGCTTCGTTTCTTATAATATTGGATATAACCGGTTGACCTTGAATAAACAGACAAGGGCCGGGGGGGGGCGGGGGGAGGGGGGATCCCGGGGGGGCCGGCCCGCGGGCCGGGGGTGTTGGGGGAGCCGCCGAGGCCGGAGGGGGCGGGGGGGGGGGGGCGGGGGAGGGGGGAAGGGGGGGAAGGGGGAGCCTGGGGGGGCGGGGGGGAAGAAAGGAGGGGGGGGGGGGGGGAGGGGGGGGGGGGGGGGCTGGGGGGGCCCGAGGGGTGGGGGGGAAGGGTTGGGAGGGGCCCCCGGGGGGGGGGGCGGGGGGGGGGGGGGGGGGGGGGGGGGGGGAGCCCCCCCCCCCGATCCGCGCTCCTCGCCCCCGGAGGGGAGGGGGGGGGGGGGGGGGGCCCCCCCCAAGGGGGGGGGGGGGGGAGGGGAGAGGGGGCCGCGGGCGGGGGGGGGGGGGGGCGGGGGGGGGGGGGGGGGGGGGGGGGGTGGGTGGGGGGGGGGGGGGGGGGGGGGGGGGTGGGTGGGGGGGGGGGCGGGGGGGGGTGGGGGGGGAGGGGGGGGGCCCCCGGGGGTGCGGGAGGGTTCGGCCCTGGTGGAGGGGGGGAGGGGAAGGAGGGAAGGCCCCGCGGGGGCCGGAGGGGGGGGGGGGGGAGGGGGGGGAGGGGGGGGGGGGGAGAGGGGGGCTGGAGGGGGGGGGGGGCAGGGGGGGGGGGGGCACGCACCCCCCCAACGCCCGGGGGGAAGGGGGGGGGGGGTTAGGGGCGGGGGGGGGGGGGGGGGAGGGAGGGGGGGGGGGGGGGGGGGAGGGGGGGGGGGGGGGGGGGGAGGGGGGGGGAGGGGGGGGGGGGGGGGAGATGGGGGGGGGGGGGAGGATATAGAAGAGGACAACCAGGAGGGGGGGGGGGGGGAGGGGGAGGGGAGGGGGGGGCCAAGGGCGAAGGGGGAGGGGGAAGAGGGGGGGGGGGGGCGACCGGCGGGGGGGGCGGGGGGGGCCGGGGGGAAGGGGGGGGGGGGGGGGGGGGGGGGAGGGGGAACGGATGGGGCGGGGGGGGGGGGCGCGGGGGGGGGGGGGGGGGGGGGGGGGGCGGGCGAGCAGAGGGGGGGGGGGGGGTGGGGGGGGAGGGGGGGGGGGGGGGGGGGGGGGGGGGGGGGGGGGGGGGCGGGGGGGGGGGGGGGGGAGGGGGGGGGGGGGGGGGGGGGGGGGGGGGGCGGGCCGGGGGGAGGAAGGAGGGAGAGAAAAGAGGGGAGAGAGGGGGAGGGGGAGAGGGGGGAGAGGAGGGGGAGAGGGGAAAGAGAGGGGGGGGGGGGGGGGGGGGGGGGGGGGGGGGGGGGGGGGGGGGGGGGGGGGAGGGGGGGGGGGGCGCGGGGGGGGGAGAGGGGGGGGGGGGGGGGAGGGGGGGGGGGGGGGAGGGGGGGAGGGGGAGGGGGGGGGGGGAGAGGGGGGGGGGCGGGGGGGGGGGGGGGGGGGGGTGGGGGGGGGGGGCGGAGAAAAAGAAAAATACATACTACATAAAAATATGTAGTAAAATGAGAATTAAAATGATCATTTGTAATTATCGGAAATAAAGAGCGAATTTACGTTTCTTTTCGATTATTTTTTTTATTAAATTCGGTTAAGTTTTGGCGTCAAAAAGTTGTTAATTTTATTTGGCCATCATTTTATAAACCCATAACTTAGTTATAGCAACACGGTGTAATAACGCTGTCCCTATATACTGTAGTTATCAGCCTGAAGATGATAGTGGCAGACGTCAATCAAACAGTTAAGAATAATTATTATTAAATTAAATATATGTATAAACTTCTACGTACAATTTGTTATTTAGTATCTTCGTTTTGGATTCATGACTTTGCAGGCTTTTATCGCATGATCTGCAACTTTAACTTATTCAGTCTTGGTAGCCCAGCCCTCTTATTTTGCAAGTTTGGTGGCAGTTCGTGTGCCTCAAATCCAAGTATCCAAATGTGTACATTGATATGGACGTCGGAAAATATACTTTCATTGTACTGGGATATTGCAAAAGTAAGAACTATAACGTAATATATATTTAAGTTGTAATTACACTTGATACTTTAAACGAAACATAGCACTGACATTGGCAAATACACTTCGATGTTCATTAAAAATGGAAGAAGTAAGTTTTTCATATGGCAATATTGATCGTTAGACTTGTGCTTATATAGGTAGCTCTGGGCACTGCAGCGTTGATATGATATCAAACTAGTTAAATGCTACATGTATTAAGATGGTTATCTCAGGACTACAATTCCTATGAATTCGAAGGATATGAGATTGAACCGTCTGAGGGTCTGAGGTATACTCACTCACGCTTACAAAATCAAAAATAGTGGACTCCATTTAGGTCTTGAAAAGGGGCTTGTAGGAGTCAAAACCCTAACTTCTATTTCAGAAAACATCTCGGTTTTCTAGAAGATCGGATGAGAAACTTAATGTTTTCACGTGAAATACGTCTTTAAATTTGCTACCATACAGGGGTCATCCAAAAAGCTAATGATAACAAAATTGGGGGATGCAGTTTGACAATGTAGTTTCGAATCTATTCTCTACATCTAAAATTAAATTATACAATTGAATAGCTAAAGGATTAAAGAATCTATTACGCTAAGTCAGAACTGTAACACATCGCACGCGGTGTAGGGGGAAGCGCTGCCGTTTTGGGGTAATTCTGCTGCGTTTTCAGATTTCCATTTAGTATAACTTTAGACTCGGTGAAACTACCACGTTTTTTGAGGTTTCAGTCGACAGCTCTTGTCAAAGTCTATCGATTAATTATAAAATATTAGTGTAAAATCGTGACTGCGTATATAATAAAGTGTTAAAACGAAAAACATATATAATGTCAACCTATACGCGTCGAAAATCTAAATACAGAAATCGTATAGAGTTGGAGAGAGCATCTCAAAACCAATCGAATGGTACCAATAAACTACCATATGACCGAATCAAGCATTGGAGGCAACGTAAAAAAGTGAATGCGGCCGAGCGGATCACACAGACCTATAATTAATAAAGTTATACCACAGTAATTAATTGTTAGGTTGATTTATTTCCTGAACCCATTAAATAGAACAGTTGTCATCATAAACAAAACATGGAAACCCCGAGGGCTTCTTATGATTATGACATACATAAATAATAATAATTTATATAGAAAATATCGCCCGTTATGAGACGTATTCATGTACAACAAACGGCCGTGTCATGACACAGCCACACCTTTTTTTATTTTATTATGTAGGTCTCTCTCTCTCTTCCGATTTTTGTGTATTTATTATAATAATTAGGTATTCCATAACTATACAAAATCGTATTTTAGTCAATATAGACAAAGGGGTAACAATATGTCGAGTTATGAAAGAGATAAGTTTTTATTATGAACTGGGAATTACCTACAATTTTGTATTGTTTAAAATATAAAATGTAATAAGACTAAAATAGTTTTGTAAGTATAATGCAGCTTTTTATTTGTATAGATATTTTGGAATATGATCAGTAATTTGTAAGATTGTGTCTTACAAAAATAACTTGATCGAAGGGTAAAAATATTGGAAAGAAATGAAAGTCATGTTTTATATGACAAAAAATTGTAACGTAAATTGAAACGTCTGTAATATAAACCAAAGAAGTTATCTAGAAATTAGCAGAACATATATGTATTTTTTTGTGTAGTTCTCACAATCTCTTATGTTTTCGCTTTACTTGGGGCTATTTTAATTAAATCCCCGATAGATATGGTTAAACACAAATATACATGAGGTCTATTATTGATTTTACTAAAACGACACGACAGAGTATGAATTCAATTTCCAAAATTGGCAACACTGATCACTGTCCGTCAAATTGCATGGAGGACAGCACGTCGTAAAAAAATATAAAGCAAAAATTTAGCAATCTATCTCACATGTTATCAACTTAAAACGTACACAATAACAAAGATGTCCACCGTCGTGTCCGACTGCTTCACTATTGGCAGTATAGTGGCCACACGAACGTGTTACAATGAGAACATACAAGGCGAAGTGTTGGCTTTCGATCCTCAGACAAAAATGTTAATATTGAAATGTCCGTCTTCGAGCGGTAACCCGAAGCGACACGACGTGAACATCGTGAACCTGTCCCTCGTCAGTGATGTCCAGATCAAGAAGGAAGTGACCACGGTGCCGGAACAGCCGCAAACTCTGAATCTGCACAGACTTAACACAAGGGTCAGGAACTCCATAGAAAACAAACGTCGATTGGTTTGTATATACATTTTATATTTTGCTATCTTCTCATGATTCATTGTTACCTTCAAGCTGAGATTCTAGATCAATTTGCGACGAAATGGCAGTGTTTAAAGTGATATAATGTGCTCTTCTGTAGATTGCTCAATCTATTTGAAATTTTCATTTGACATTTATATTTTCAGAAATTGAGTTATATTATTCTTACATATTATAAAAAACAAGATCTCATTGTCTGTTTGTTTGTGTGCTTATAATTAGAACAACCAATTTATATAATTTCTTTAAAATGTTAAACCAAATTCTCTTATGTCTTATGTTAATTCAGGTTGTAATTTTAAAAGTTATATATGGGGCAAGTTAAGATCTTAAAAGTAAAAAAGAAAATGATTACCAGTCTGTTGCAGTATTTTATGTAAACTAAACATTTCCAAATATAAAGTATTATAGAATTATTTGGATAAATATTACTTTTAAAAAATAGGCTTTACTGTAAAAATAAACTTTTATATTAAAAATAGGCATCACTTTTATGCTCTGACACGTGAAGTCATACTCATCATATGAAAGCTCTGTTTGTATAATATTATGTATATATTAAAAGTATATTTTGGTGTTTGAGATTGCTTAACTCCAAACACTTTTTTACAGATCACTCTCCAAGTAGGCACATTTACATGTTTTTGGGGCTGTATTAGAAATTCGCATCCTGTAATTGTTGAGTTGAGGGGGGTGAGAGGGGTGGGGGAGGGTGAGAGGGGTGGGGGAGGGTGAGAGGGGAGGGGGAGGGGGCTGACTACCCCTCTAAACCACTCCCCCGTCGCTGAAAGTTATAGTTATTAAGATATTCATGATCAAAGTTTTGAGATTATGTCGCCTCCGAACAATCATTGGTAATTTTGTATATTATTACCTTGAGCGAGGGCGGCGTAGGAGCCACTTAGGAGGACAGCAGTGGCAAACAGTAGCTATGTATTATCTGTCATACATAAGCGCATCTTTATTTACCGCCCATAATAGTCCCATACGCGAACGGAAAGGTTAACAACATGGTGATTTTTAAGTTTAAATTTAACAGTTTGTACAATACTATGTCTATATATAAGTAGAGCAAAACATTATTGCAGGAAAATGTAAATTTTGTGGAAAAAAATTAATTTGAAGTATTTAAAACTCTTGTAACAGTACTAAAATTATAGTAATTTTGCATAAAAAAAGGTTGGGATTTTACAAAAAAAAATAATAACTTGTATGAAACTATGTATTATATTAAGGAATAAATTATCGATGGAAAAGCATAAATCTTGAACAACAAAAAAAAATATTTACAATAAACTTCTGTCTTCATTATTCACTGAAATATTTCACAATTAACTTCATAGTGATTAAAAAATATTTAATATAAAAAAAAAACAACAAGGAATTTGATATGTTTTCGCAATACTAACCTACATAGAGAACTAGGGCGGGAGCCCTATTCTTCTATTAACCTAACGTGACTTAGTCGGATTTGCTTGGACCAATTCGCTTGCTCGCCTGTGTTATGTGTGGAGAGGCTTTACGATCATACAAATAACTTATATTATATTTTTTTCTAGGATTGCGACAGTTGAGTTTTTGATTAAACATGGTAGAAAAAAAACAAAAAATACGAGATCTGGAAAACGTCAAATAATTTATATTTGTTTTTTTTTTTTTTCTGAAATAATAGTGAACAATTATAAAACAACAATAAACATGTAAAAACAACAAAATTATAGTATTATAAACCTTAAAAATGCGCATCTTAAGGAAAAATCACGTTCCGTTACATGTAACTTCAAAGGCATATAAAAAAAAAACATGCGTCTCTGCGGGGAAAGGGGGTGGCTTTTGAAAAGGGTAACCATTTTTTTTTTTTTTTTTAACGTGGGGAAATCCCTTATGGATACCCACCCTCCCGGGGAAGAGAGTGGGTTATGTCCGACTCGCACGGACTAAAACCCCACGGTGTACCGACAGACCGTTGTGTGGGGGCGGCAAGGGATCGTACATGCTACTCAACCTTGTAGAGCCGCCCCCACGGTCCGCCCGGCGGAAGGTGACCGCCGGGCTCCTACCTATAGAGGAACAGACCGGGTACACACCGGCTGCCCCCCCTCGTCCGCCGGACCTGTGCATTGAGGAGATGGGCCCCCCGACCCACCCCCTCAGGTCCGGCTACGGTGGCGGGAGGAGTTGGACGAAGCGCCGCCTCCTCCCGCCTGTACTCCTTTGGCGGAGAGGGCCACTTTGAGGATCTGCCTCGCGGGCCCTCTCCGCCTCCTCCTTCTGCGAGATGACGTCCTCGCAGAAGGAGGACATCGCTCGCCAAGCCTGTTCGCTGCCGAGCATGGCCGAAACCACGCTCGGCAGCGTTAAGTCCGTTCCCACCGCCGCCGACCACCCCCTATAAAAAACAACCCTTAACAACCCCAAATTCGTGATGCGAATTTTAATGCCAAGCCAAGAGTAATAGAATCTTTGTAGAATGCTGCGCAGCTACACTAAATAATGACAACAATATATTATATAGTATAGTCAATAGTAGCTTCCGAGTTGCTGAATAACTGCAGCTGTGTACATTGTTTTGTTTAGTCTTGTCTCTTCACTGTCAAGCATGTATTTACTACGACAGTTATTAATAAATATGAGAGATTCTAAGAAATTTGTTATTTTGTTTGTCTCCCACATGTTCATCTCAGTTATAATAATATATCATTTGGTTTTTATGCATTACCTATACATTTACTAGGGATTCAGACTAAGGAGATTACACTCCAAATTTGGGGGATAAATTAGTAACATGGGTTTTATATGTTCAGGGGTATTTTAAATGGTTTATTTATTTTAGAGTATATACCCTAAAATAAAAAAAAAATCAGGGAATTTTTTGATCATTTTAACAAAGGAATTATCATGAAAGGAAAATATTTTAAAATTGAAGTAGTGATAAATGTATTTTTATAAATATCTTTAGTAGTAATTTAAATCTATTACTTTCACAAAATAACCACACATTTGTAGATATGTTCTTTGTTAACCTCAATGTGTTAATTACTTATTTTTATTTTAGGGCGATGTTTAAGTAATTATCTCAATTTTAGAGCGTTTTACGTCTGTTATCATAATAAATTATTTTACTCTTACATTATTCTAATACTCTTAAACTAGGTGAGTAAAAGAAAATCTTTGTCTATCGATGATTTTATTGTTATTTATGTGCGCAATCATTATTACATAGTATAAAACAAAGTCTCCTACCGTGTCTGTCTGTTCGCGATAAACTCAAAAACTACTGAATGGATCTTTATGTGGTTTTCAGCAGTGGATAAAGTGATGCACGAGGAACGATTTGGTGCATAATTTGTCCAGGATTCTTTTTATAATCTGGGCGGGACAACGTCTGCCGGGCCTGCTAGTTGAATTATAATTATACATTGATTCTTCTTCTTTCCATTCAATGGTAACTCTCAAAAGCGCTATAAGAGTCTCTTAAATATTAGCTATCAGTACTACCAACCACTCTGACATGCTATGAGTTAAAGACGGCTTGCTATAAATTAATACAACTTAATGTGTAAAAAGATTTTAAACTTATAAACTTAAGTTTGATTACTTCTGAGTTTAAAATCGCACAGCAGTGGTCCATGCTTTTATTTTTCTCTATTCTGACAGGCCACTTGTACATTGCACCAGCGGCCGCTGTCTGTGCATCCCTGCTTTATACAATGCACATAGTTTATCTATACTAATATTATAAAGAGGTAAAGTTTGTGGGTTTGTGAGTTTGTGACGTTGTGGCGTTGTAAGGGGTAATCTCAGGAACTACTGGTCCGATTTGAATAATTCTTTCAGTGTTATATAGCTCATTCATCGAGA
Source organism: Antheraea yamamai (assembly GCA_036509395.1). Lineage (NCBI taxonomy): Eukaryota > Metazoa > Arthropoda > Insecta > Lepidoptera > Saturniidae > Antheraea > Antheraea yamamai. Next base: position 901,186 of record AP028452.1, read on the forward strand.
ATGGTTATAGGCTATATATCATCACACTAAAGCCAATAGGAGCGGAGCACAGATGAAAAATGTTTCAAAATCGAGATGTTTTTTCTTTTTGAGAGCTTCTGCTGTGTGTCAGCGTTAGCCCAGAGTAGTAACTATTACTACGCGGACGAAGTCGCGGGCAGGGGCTATAATCTATATACTAATATTATAAAAAAGTAAAGTTTGTGAGGTTGTGACGTTGTAGGGGGTGATCTCAGGAACTACTCAACCGATTTTGAAAATTCTTTTACCAATAGAAAGCCACGTTATTTGTGAGTGTCATAAGCTATATATTATCACGCTAAGGGCAATAGGAGCGGAGCAACAATGAAAAATATTTTAAAATCGGGGTTTTTTTCCTTTTGAGTTTCCGCTGCGTCTTAGCCCAAAATAACTATTCCACGCGTACGAAGTCGCGGGCAGAAGCTATTAACTAATTATATTATCTATACTAATATTATAAAGAGGTAAAGTTTGTGACGTTGTAGGGGGTAATCTCAGGAACTACTAAACCGATTTTGAAAATTTTTTTACCAATATAAAGCAACGTTATTTATGAGTGTCGTAGGCTACATATCATCACGCTAAGACCAATAGGAGCGGAGCAACAATGAAAAATGTTTTAAAATCGGGGTATTTTTTCCCTTTGAGAGCTTCCGCTGCGTCTTAGCCTAAAATAACTATTCCACGCGTGCAAAGTCGCGGGCAGAAGCTATTAACTAATTATATTATCTATAATCTATACTAATATTATAAAGAGGTAAAGTTTGTGAGGTTGTAGGGGGTAATATCTGGGGAGTCAGAGAAAAATGGTCGAACGAAAACGTTTCTTACGAACGCTGCCTTAATTATGAGATATATATGATTGAGTTCTAGACAAAAGTTGTAGCTTGATAATGCCTATTACCGCCCAACGAAGTGGGCACGGGACGGCTAATACTATTATAAAAGAGGTAAAGTTTATGATGTTGTAGGGAGTAATCTCGGGAACTACTAAACCAATTTTGAAAATTCTTTTACCAATAGAAAGCCACATTATTTGTGAGTGTCATAGGCTATATATTAATGCGAAAAATGAAAAGACTTTTTTGTGGAAGTCGGATTTGGAAAGTTGGAGAAAAAAAGGTTGAATGAAAATGTTTCTTACAAAAGCTACTTTAACAATGAGAGATATATGATTGAGTTCTAGAAAAAAGTGGTAGAGCTTGATAATGCCTACAAAAAAGTCAGTGAGAGTGTAGTAGTAGCAGTGTAGTGTAGTGTCTAACTTTTATATTTCAGTCGCAACAAGTAGTTTTTCATAAATGTTAACTGCCCTACGAAGAAGTGGGCACGGGTCAGCGTATTGTATTATAAAGTTTAAACTAACAGTAAGAAGGTTCCATTGAAATTAAGTTTAGAACCAATTATTATACCATATTTCAATTGAAGTAATCTTCACAGGTATCAGCTCTATCCGCCTGTTTAGATCCAGAAGGCCAGCGTCTATTCCTGGCAATTGCCCGTGTCATAGATGATGTGTCGTGGGCTGGGCAGAACATTCGAGTTTACAATGAAGTTATAATAACACCCCCCTACAAAGTAAGTAGACAATCAATCTTGTAATGCAATGATTTCTCATAAAATTTGTGCAGTGCCACCTTTTGAAATGAATATATAGTAAACCTATACTTATAATATTATAAAGTTGGAGGGTTTGTTTGGTTGAAGGTGCTAATCTCAGGTACTACTAGTTCGAATTGAGAAATTCCTCTTGTGTTGGATAGTCCATTTATCGAGGAAGGCTATAGGCTATATATCATCACGCTAAGACCAATAGGAGCGGAGCACCAATGAAGAATGTATCAAAACCGGGGTTTTTTTCTCCTTTTGAGAGCTACCACTGCATGTTAGCGTTAGCCCAAATTAACTTATAGGTTAGTACATATATATAACCCTTACTTTATCATGCTTAGTTTCAATTATTCTTATGTCTGATATTTCAGGTGGACAACGTTATAGGAGAAAAGGATTCGAAGCCGTACAATTATATAAAGAAATTCGTCGAAAGACATTGGCGCGAACACAGAGACTATACGAACACGTCAGCCGGTCACCATCAGTAGAACTATCCGCCGAAAACCAATGTAATATAATGAATAATCCAAATGATACAGTTATTTAAAAGTTTAGGTGGTAGTGTTGAAGTCAAAACCTTGTAAAGGCGGTCGTATGTTATGGGCGGTGAACAGTTTTCCCAATATATATATAGAAATAAAGAAGTTTATTACATACGGTTGTTTTTATTTCATCTATTATCTTCTATACATATAATAAGAATGTAAATATAACATATATTTACTTGTTAGGTTTTTGTGAAAAAAATATTGCAGGTGTCTAGGAATTAGGAATATATTGCAGGTGTTTAGGACTAAATATATTCAGATGATTTTATTAGTCACTGTTTTTTACATTACGTTCAACGGGGACGAAGTCGCGGACATAGCTAGTAAGTAATAAAGTACATTTCAGTCAGTTAACAGAGTTGAGGGGGGGGGGGGGGGGCGTCTGGTTGGTGATTAATTACCTCAACCATATTTATCGTTTACTTTTTTCACATGTTAATTACGTTTAAAAAAAATACAACTACCGCGTAAAAGGTTCTAAAAAAATTAATTACGACGTTCGTATGACGAGATTCTCAAATGTAAGATAGAAACAAGGCTACCAGGAAAAATGTAAGGAAAGATAAATAAATAAATAGGAATTTGGAACGAACTCACTCGGTTAAGTCATTCCTCAATCGCCGAACTTGTGGATGTTGCGCGGCACAGCGGTGGGTCAAAGTCCACCAAACAGATGTTAATCTTGAATGTGTATCTTCTGTTGCTTTAATGTTAAGGGAGAAGGACCATTGCTTGCGCTTCGATAGCTCTGATAATATTATGTTCTTGCTGGTTACTAATAATAGTCTAAGATCCCGCTGCAGGATTGGTGTGCTCATCGACTTTTTGTTTAAAACCAAATTTTTATGTTTATTTATAATTAAGAGAATATATATTTACTAGGGTGCCTATCAAAATTTGGCCGCAATTATTTTTAATTGATTTTTGGTAAAAAATTTCGTTTATTTATTTTTAAATAAAATAACGTCTACATCACGGTAATTAATATAAAGATTCTAAAAAATCACGGTTGCCGTTGCGCACCTGGCCGCACCTCTTCGCAGCCAGGTGTAAACAGCTATGATTTCGATAAATTTATACGTTTATAACCTATATTTATTAATTATATGTCAAATTGAAGCTAATCTTTTTCTATTAATTATCATATATGGTTGCCTAATTAAATCTGGCCGCAAATAAGGGTTGCTGGCTGTTAAAGATGATAAATATTTAATAATATAATAATAATAATAATTTATTCGATTCAGATATTACATCCATTTTTGTTAGTAAAACTTAGCCTATGTTAAAGGTAATAATACAGCATGTTTTAACATTATTTACAAATTTCTTCACACACACACCCATAATCAAAATATATTAATTTGTATAGGTGCACACATTTTTAAACAACTTTGTCCATTTGTGAACAAACAAACTATCAGATCTACTTGATAACATCTTCAAGACACTATTTGAGCTGCCACACATTCGATCCATCAGGGAGTTTGCTTTTTTTCGAATGATTGCGTAAAAATAATCCACACGAGCTTCAGCAAACATGCCCGATGCACTACAATATCGAGGCAACCCCGACAATGCCCTGAAGACATTGTTGTACTGTATACGCAATGCATTGTATGCAAGCAGTGTATATGAGGTCCAGAGATTGCTGGTATAGAAGCTCTGGCAGTAGGCTTTAAATAATGTTATTTTTACACTTGGTGTGCAACGTGTAAACCTCCGTACCAGCATATTTCCTCTCACCGACAATGCCCTGCGCTCTCTTTCTATGTCCTTGTCATCTTTCATATTATCCGTGATGTAATGTCCAAGATATTTAACTTGTGAAACCCTTTCTAAAGCATTGCCACTAAGACTCACAGGTAGATTGCAAGTAATAGCTTTCTCGCGAGGATTAAATAACATATAATAGCTTTTATTACAATTGTATTTAAGACCATATAAATTAACATAAGTTTCACACACTCGTAATAATTTCCTGAGACCACCAATCGAAGGGCTCAACAGCACCATGTCGTTGGCATAATTTATATTATTAACATTTATACCATCAATATAGCACCCGACATGCATGCTGTTCAGTTTCAGAATCAGGTCATTTATGTACAAATTAAATAAATTTGGTGACGTCAGAGCACCCTGTCTTACCCCACATTTAAGTTTATATGCTTCAGAAAGAGTTCCATCCCATCGAATATGATTAATTTGATTGCTGTACCAATATTCAAAAACTAAAGTTATTTCATTTGGTATTCCAGTGTTTCGCAACTTTTGCCAAAATGCTTGATAGTTTACCATATCAAAATTGGATAGGTCCAAGAAGCATGCATACACTGGCGTACGTCTATCTGTGTAATATCTCACAACTTGCTTCAAAGTCACAATAGCGGTTTCAGTAGATAGACCAGTTCGAAACCCAAACTAAGAAGATTGTATGTAATTTAAGGTAGAGTGAAAGAGAGTTAGCGCGTAACATCATTTGTCAGACAAGGAAAGCGATTGCCGGCTGTGCAACGCTTTTAAGCCATTGCGCATGCGTCGAATGTTAGTGTTCTCAACTGAACAGATGCGGCATTTTTATTCTAACATAAAAACCACGCTGTTTTGGAGTTCGTAATAAACAACGTTTTATATTGTTGTTTTATTTATTCATCTAAATATTACACGGAAAGATAAGATACATTTTAAAAAAATAATTTGTTTAAATGTTTAATTAATATGTAACAGACGATTAAATACTTGAATAAAATCTAATAAAATTTTCAAACAGTACTTTTGCAATAAAATTTTCTTTTACTTAAGTCACCTTGGTTTTATTTTTTTATTTCTTAAATCAATATTAATTTTTTGTTGTAATTTTTTTATTTGACATTTTGTAAAAAATGACATATTTTTTGGAGTATTTATTATAAGTCGTCTTTATTACTCCGGGGTGGTTGAGAACACTAACATTCGACGCATGCGCAATGGCTTAAAAGCGTCGCACAGCCGGCAATCACTATTCTTGTCTGACAAATGATGTTACGCGCTAACTCTCTTTCACTCTACCTTAAATATTTATCATCTTTAACAGCCAGCAACCCTTATTTGCGGCCAGATTTAATTAGGCAACCATATATGATAATTAATAGAAAAAGATTAGCTTCAATTTGACATATAATTAATAAATATAGGTTATAAACGTATAAATTTATCGAAATCATAGCTGTTTACACCTGGCTGCGAAGAGGTGCGGCCAGGTGCGCAACGGCAACCGTGATTTTTTAGAATCTTTATATTAATTACCGTGATGTAGACGTTATTTTATTTAAAAATAAATAAACGAAATTTTTTACCAAAAATCAATTAAAAATAATTGCGGCCAAATTTTGATAGGCACCCTAGTAAATATATATTCTCTTAATTATAAATAAACATAAAAATTTGGTTTTAAACAAAAAGTCGATGAGCACACCAATCCTGCAGCGGGATCTCGTACTATAAGTAAAAGTTCTTGTTATATATGACATGTGTAAGAAATAATTAACGAGTCGACATTGCGCTAGCTTAAGTCCGAGTGTCGGCGCGGCGCGGGCATAGGCCGTAACATGGATTTCTGTAAAATTTAGTCGTTACGTATGTTTACGTAAGCATAAGGGGGTAAAAGTTCTGCTTACTTTTGCTGACAAGAGGGGAGGGAGGTCAGAAATTACAAAATGTCTGCTTACGTAATACTATGAAACCGTCACTAATTGGTGTTCCCATGTTTTTCAGACTCGGTAAGACCAGCAACAATTTTCTAGGTAATAAGTGTTAGGTTTTACAACAAAGTACCAAAAGCATGTTACCGATTTGCCAGGTTTAAGCGACATATCAAACGGCTATTATAGAGAGTCGATATGTGAAAAATGATGAAGTCTGGAATAACGCCTCTCAATGTGCATTCACTAAAACGATTGTATGTTACAATGATAAACTACGTCGGGTTTGTTCTAAATGATTGGGTTGTTTGTCTGAACCGATGGTTTTTTTTTTCGAACTGACTACGCTATTGACCTAGCAAGGTCTTAACAGCTTCACCGGACTACTAAGGCGAGCACTTAAGGCACTCAGCCGATTTTATTTGACAACTAGCTCAACGGTGCACGACACACATCGGCTTGGGCTGTTGCCTGATACGTGCAATTCCCGACCTATCTGAGCTAACCTTTTTTTTTTGGGAAATCTCTACGGATATCCACTCTAGCCGGGCAGCTGAGGGTGAGGTATGTCCAACTTGCATGGACTAAAACCCCATGGTGCCTCCTTATACCTATTTGGCCGGGGAGCAGGAACTGCCTACGGCACTGCGTCTGTTCACCCGGTAGGTCTCGGCCCCTCGTGAGGGGCCCCTTCTACGGCATGAGCGGGTCAAGATAATAGACCCCTCAGGGAGGGGCGGGTGTTACACGCTCTGTTTGGAGGGACAGGCTGGTACTGATCGTTCGCTGCCGTTATATCATCGGGAGGATCGATAAGTATATGTCGCGGGCGTCTTTTGTGTCGCGCAGCGTTAGGTACAGGTTCGTATTTTGCGGCGGATACCACTAACGGACTGGGCTGAACCGGTGGTAGTTTTACTTTCATAAGCGCTTTCTCAGGCCCTAAATTGAATGAAGTATTTTTCATATGGCACAAAGATTAGTTGGTACAGTGCCGGCTGGTGTTCTTTTTCGCTGGTATTTCGGCCATCCTGCCACCCTATAATTACGCCACTGTAGGGTACCAAAAAATAAAAGAATCATCTTGATATATCTCGTATGCTATTTATTCACTAAATATTTTATGTATTTTTTTTGTATATTTATTTCTTCATATAATCATCGAAGTAACATAAATTTCTAGCATTCTAATACATGCGATTAAAACTATATTATATATATATCAAAATTTACAAATAATATACAAATAGTCCGTTTTATTGTTAACATTACTGAAAGACACGCGCGACGTGACACATCTGACACTCGCGACGTGACACATCTGACACGGGCGAAGTGATATTTCTGACACGCGCGACCAGATACATCTGACACGCGGGACGTGACACGTCTTAACACGCAAGACGTGAAACACCGAGCGTGACAAAGTGAAAGTGATTTGAAAGTAACGAAACTGCTATTTAATTATATATTACGACTCATCATCGTGATTGTCATCAACCGTTAACGAGAAAATAAACCATCACTGATAACGTATACATCTGTGAAAAATCGAGTATATACTTGTTTAATGTAATTTAACAATAAAACAGACAAATATTACGACTAATACCTCATAATATAACACTAATCAATTTAAAATATATTCTTAGCCGGGGACAAAACAAAGTAAATGGTAAAGAATTCTACACAAATAGTTCGCTCGAACCGTTTGTACATAGGTATTTTTTAACCTAGTGAATAATGTAGCTGAAATTCGCTTTACTCGCTGAATTGAAGACGTCTACTATATTGCCCAGCTGTGGGCTACGAATTATCAAAGAAAAAAAATTATTCTTATTAGATAATTAATTGAATAAATCACCTCTCGAGTAACGTAAAAATTTATTTATTATTCAACTATAAAGCCTACTCTAAAAAATTGAAATATCTAACATTTAAAATTTCGTTTAAAAGGAATTAAAAACCTACCGTTGTATACGCTAATCTCTAACACACCGTACAGTTATCGTGAGAAAACACGCTAAGTGCTTTGTTTAGAACTGCAATGACATTTGACACTTCATATCGCGACTGAGATAACTTGAAAACATACAAATTGTAGCTGTTATTTTTAATCTACATCAAAACTAAATTGTTATTCGATGTAGGGAGCAAGAATCGAGTGCCAAAACTCTGTAACAAATCAATAAAGTAATGCATTTGCACGCGTGTTTCGTAATCTCATGCGCTCTTTCATCACATTCGCGATATCAGGTGCCAAACGTGAACAATTATGTTATCACTCTAAAAATATAACAATATTTCAGACAAATTTTACATATTAAAAAGTAACACATCAAACGTGATTCATTGTCGATATACCTTATTATAAAGGCACTTGCGGATAAGTAGTTTGCTGTTTGTGGCAGTGATTGTACAAAAAAATTAAACACGCACACATAAAATGTTATTAATGTCACGCTCGCCGTGTCAATCACGCGGTCGATGTCAAACGTCATCACGCTGTGCGTGTTCCATACGGCGAGCGTGTTCAAAAATGTACAACATCGCTTACTGCTCGTTACTATTGACTCATGAGAGCATTGGATTTTTTAATAAGTCAAGCACACGGGAAGGTCTAAACATCGTAATTTTGTACTATAATAATCAGAAAGTGCAATTTTGTCCGCTTCCTAAAAATTCAACTTAGTCACCAATAAAATATAAAAAAACTAGGCAAATGAATAACTTAACGGTTGTTTGAAAATACGAATTTAAAGATGGGAAGTTAGTACACAAGTTAGGCTTAAAGGATGATTATCCTGAGGCCAAATTAATTTAAAAAAATGTGTTTAGTCTTTGTATAAGAAATAAATTCAAAGCCATTTTGAGACTACATAAAATAATGACCTATATATACCTCTTAAGCCGAAAGTTAGCCAAATTATACAAACAAAATTATTATCGACGTGCGATATATTCCTAAAATAAAAACAATTACATGACCCTAATAATAATAATAATTATCTAGATATATACTCTTCTCTAATTTCTACTACGTCCGTCGCAATCATGGTAGAAAATAATTTTCAAACGAGTACAGAGTACCCAAGCTTTTTCCTCTTCATCTTAAAAAGGCATGATCGACGCATCTGCCAGTGTCATGTTTTAAACACAAGTTTAAATCCTCTTTACTAAAAAAAAAATATTTTGTAGGTTACAATTAAAGTGCCTAATAGAACCAATAGAAATAGTTAAAAGATATGATAGAAAAAATCGAAACAAGAAAATAAATTACCGAAAATATACAAGACAAATTAGGACGTCGTGACAATTCTATTAACATATTAATTTATACCTAATAAAATAACATTAATCTAAATAATATTTTAAAAAATGGACACGAATGAAAAAAGGCGAAATATAACCAGCAGGATACATAATGATTTTGAACTAGTTTGTCTAAATCTAGTTCAACAATTTATAGATTCTTGTCTAGCATCTTGCTTTATGCTGAGCGTAGATTTATTCTACAATTTAGATAGATCATTCTATCAATTTTAATGGATTTATATGGTGGCTATAGACAAACATGTCGCGTAATTTTTAGTATACATTGTCAAAGATTTCGCTGCATTAAACATTTTCTTTTTCAATAAATGTTTATCACCCGTCTTATTTACATCATTTAAGGTATTAATAATAATCTCCTAGTAGGATTCGAAACGACTTAGATGTTGCAACACCGGAAAGTGACATTTGGACGTTTCATCTATGTAAACATAAAATTACGCACGAAAATTTCTATTAAACCGCCATTTTGTAATCTGTAGCTGTCAATTTCGGCTTTTGCATATGTATCTAATGCCAGAGTGTTAGTACTTCACTGATGTCATATAACAATAAATTTAGTTAAAGAAAGGTATTCATAAAATTTGACATTTACGACTTCCCGCCCAAAAAAACTGTCAAAACACCAATACCTTTTTATCCAAGGCTCCGGATACCAGATCTTTTGAGCCGATAATTTTGTTTATATTTTTATTTAAACCTACTTTTAGTGTTTTATTATTAACTATCTATTTATATTACTTAAACGTAAAAAAAAAAGAAATTAGAGTAAAATTCGTCGTGAATAAAAAAAAAAAAAACAAAATTCGTTTTTACTAATAACGTTTCGTTTGAGCGAATATTCAACCGTTCACGACAAAGAGAAAACAAAAAAAAAATACACACATGTGTCAATCAGATTATAAAACTAATATATTAGGATTTTTTCTGGTCTCCTATAATTAATTACCGAGTAATTTACAAGGATGTATTAGTAATGTTTATTAAAAAAAACAATCTCATAAGTATAACTTCAAATATATATATATTTAATTTAAAAAAAATGTCCAAGTGGCATCTGAGCCCACGTATATATTTATAAACCAGTAGATTGTGTACTAAACACACACGTGGTAAATTAAATCGCATGATATATAAGTTTTCAATTGTAATTCAACCATTATCACTTACCATTAGTATGGGAAAGCGTAATGATATGTAGTCAAACTTTTTAACGGTTCCAGCCCTGGATAAATTTGAAAACTACATTCAAATTGGTTCAGTAGTTACCGAGTTATACATTTTTAAATAAAACCACCCTTAAATTTTGTTGTAGTCAATAATAATTTATTTTATTTTATTTATGGACATCTATTACCAAATGTATTAGTTAAATGTTATTAAAAAAGGAGTAATTGTTTTTAAATTTAATGGCTTCTCTTTTCATACTATTGATCTATAAAGCCTATTGGATTCTGAAACTCCCAATCCGTCTCATCGTTTGGGAGATAACATACTAAATTATATTATTATATGTAGTTAATTACCATAAGGGATATATCTATACCGTATCTAAAAAAAATTAAAACCTTATTAAATTTTAAATAACTAAAAGAAATTTTCTCTAACACTAGTAATTTTTTTTCATTTTGTATTTTTTTTATTCATTTGAAGGAAAGTGAAAAGGAGATTAACGTTTCACTGTTCTCTATGTTGAGGGAAAGAAATAATATCACAACTATATTAATAATAATAATAACAATTAAAAAAAAATTACATGCAAAAAAGAATTCTATACAACAATATTTATAATGTTGGCTGTATGATCGCGCGACCTTAGTCTAAAACAGTGTTGCCAGATGTCAAAATCCATTCGTTTTGGTACTTTTCTTTTTGATGTGAAACATCTATAGCGGCGGTCACACCTGCTGTTGTCATGGCGATGCGTCACCACGACATGCGTCGCCACGTTATATGATTTTGAATTTTCGTATTGATTGGATATAAATGATTATTGCATAAACAGTCACGTTTTTCTTTAAAGAGAAATTCTCAATTTTTGTATTTGATTACGCCATATTTATTACCTGTTGTAAACGAACCTTTTATGCGTGATAACTGTACAAAATAATTGTTTCACATCTGCCAGACGTCCCGCGACTGCTCATAATATTTTTCTTTATATTTTCTACACAACACAGAATCACCGAAAAGAAAAACTGAGAAGTTAATCCTCATTTTGCCTAGTTGAATATTTTGATTCGTTCTGTGAGTAGTAAAAATTGTTCTAACGGATGATACAATTAATTTGAAGTTACTTAACAGAGTTCTTTCTCTGTACAGCGGGCTTGTCTTTCAATGGTACCTTCTCTGGTCTTTTGTCTTTCTTTTCTGCCGGTTTGGTCTTCGGTGCCGTTGGTGCTGGTGCCGATTTCTCCGCTGCCGGTGGCGGTGAGGGCTTCTTGGGTTTGTTCGCTTTCGCAGCAGCCGCGTAGTTTATAGGTTTGAATCCGGTGCTGGGCTGTTGCTCTTCAGGCTGTGATGGTTGAGTCTGCAATGTCATATTAATACAGATTTCAAAAACTCTGTCGCTGCTGATATGTATTTTCGTAAGACAATTAATAACAATGTGTGTTTGTCCAGTGGTCGAACTTTGGTCATAGAGAAAAAAAACTTCTATTTTTTTATTGGTAACACTCGTCTTAACATTTAACACTTGGTGGCTCGTCAATAGCTACAAAACAGAGAAGGGGGGGGGGGGCTCTTTTTCACCATTTCCCCACTGTCTATTTGTATGTAGATAAACGACTCTGAAAAAGAAAACTATATATAACATTCTTGAAGCAGTCATAGTGGATAGGTATTTAATATGTTTCATACCACGTGTACCATCGGTGGTACACGCTAATCTTAATTTTTAGGCCACGTATCATAGGTGGTACACGCTAAACTTGATCTTTAACATACGTGCTACACGGTACCACTGTAGTGTAAATCATGGGAACAACAAAACAAAAAAGTAGTTGATGATGTGTAAAATAAAATATATAAATAATGGATATAGGAGTGAAGGTAAGGAAACAAAGCGAAAGCCTGAGGCATGTCAGACAAAAATGGCTTGGCACAGACATGTTATTGGGTCCTTTAATAAAGTAATTTATGCAAACGACACAATGTAAATAAATCATGAGAACTACAAACAAACAAAGCGACTAGGCGTCTCCCAATCTTTTTTTAAAACTACTAGTTATGTAAATGGATCTCATATGGCCACCATCAATTCAGTTGGAAGGGAATAGGAAGCGATAACTGGCATATAATATGATAATTAAGTATGTATAAAAATATTATTTTAGTATGTTATCTCCTAAGACAGGGGATTGACGGATTGAAACATCCAGAATCCAATAGCCCGAAGATGTAATTAGATTAAAATCAATACTCTAGAGATAAATTTATAACAAAACGAATATATGAAAAACTATATTTATATCAAAGGGCCAAAGTAGATTACTGATTTGTCTAGTTCAAGCGCCATGTCAAGTGAGTTTTGTTGTTAAAAGACTATTCAGAGTGGATCAATATGTGAACGATGACGATATCTGGAAATGTAACTATGTACAGACATATATGTATATGTCTGTGTACATAAAAATACGTATAACGAAAAGATAAATCAGATCGAGTTTGCTGCTAGTTCTTCTCGATAAGTGAGTTGTTTGTCTGAACCACTGAAAGTTATGACGTTCATAATCGCTTCTCAAATTGATAAAAAACTTTCTTTCTTTTCTTGTTTTGCTACCACAATTGCGACTTCAAGAAACCAGGAAACAATTGAAGGTGGTAGAGCCACGCTGTAGCTATTACTAGTTTCAGAATGAATGGGTCGGCTCGCCCGGGGTAGTACCACCCGACACACAGACCACCGACGTGAAGTAACAGTGCTTGCATTGTTGCGTTTCGTTCAGTCATTGAGAGCTTTGATTTAATTTGTTACTTACTTACATTGAAACCAAATGGCAGCACGGTCGCGCGCCCATATATACATAATTCTATTGTACGATTTTTATTATTATTCAATTTAATTTTTTTTTTTTTAAGTTTTTGATTGATTTCTTTATAACTTTAATAATAAATTAAATAATTTATTGACAAAATCAAAAATATTTAAATACCGGATGGTACAGAAACGTGACGCCATATTGCCGTAACGCACTTCCGTTGCATTGTCGTCCAGTTACCTCCTAGTCGCGACTAAAGAAGTTTTACTTCAAAAACAATATACATATCTTTAGACAAGGAGACAATTTTAGCGGAAACAAAGGTATAAAAATTACACACCTTGGGTATCTCACCGACAACGATAGGCGGTAACTCCTTCTCCACTTTGACCTCACACCTGACACTCTCCGCTTCACTCTTGACCTTGTCAGCCTCCTTGACCTTCTCGCTGTCCCTGACCTCGACCTTCGTTTCGCTCTTGACTGTTTTAACTTCCTTCTTCACTTGGACAACTGTCTCTGATCTGGCTGCCTGTGAAATGTTCCCAACACATCAATTAATAGCTTGTCGATATTGCCTACTGTATTGGACTATTTCTGTCAACAAATCCTTTAGTAGACTATTACTGCCATTGTCGAGTATGTAACGATGTTACAAGTTGTGATCATTTCAATATCCTAACAAGATGGCGGCCATCTTGTTAGAACTTTCTAGGGAATTTTTGTAGCAAATCAGAATCCATGCTCCGTGGTATCACTTTCGATCCACTTTTGCACAATAATACCAAACTGTATTATGTAAAACACACTCAATATTACAAACTATAGAGTCAAATAACACAAGAATATGAATCATTACATAGTATAAAACGTAGTCCTCTACCAAGTCTGTCCGTCTGTCTGTGCACGATAAACTCAAAAACTACTCAATGGATTTTCATGCGATTTTCACCAGTAAATAAGCTGATACACGAGGTAGGTTTAGGCATATCATTTATCAAGGTTTTTTTATTTGATAATAAAACGGACAACGTCCGCCAGGCTTTGTTAATAAAATATAAAAACTACTACATAGCATTCCGTAATCCCGCCAAATACTCTCTTTCCCACTTACAAATTTTTTTTTTTTTTATATCATAGGAGGCAAACGAATAGGTGGGTCATCTGATGTTAAGTGATCACCACCGTCCATAGACACTTGCAACACCAGGGGAGTCGCAAGTGCGTTGCCAGCCTGTGTTTGGGTGAAGGGGGAGTGGGGAAGAGAGGAGGGGAAGGAAGATGGGTATCCGGCATTCTCACTGACCGAACGAAACGCAACAATGCAAGCACTGTTACTTCACGTCGGTTTTCTGTGAGAGGGTGGTACTACCCCGGACGAGCCAACCCATTCATGCTGAAACCAGTGATAGCTTCGGCGTGGCTCTACCACCTACAAAAACTACCATACTACCGTCCTACCCTCAGATAAGTGTACGTTCTATCATATAAATTGTCGTTGTAACTTGGTATAACTAAAACTATATATCTCAAGTTTAATATAAATAGGAACTTATCATGTTTGTCTGTCTGTTCCTTCCGTTCTCTTGAACTACGCAACGGGTTTAGATACAGATTCGATTATCATTCAAAGAGATCTTCTGAAATGTTTATATGTAGAAAAACACATTTCAAGATGTGCGAAATCCAATTTGAATCCTTCAAATTACAGGTTTTTTTTTTATTACCAGTTTTTATACTTCGGGAACGAAGTTCAAATTTTTTTGCCGTTCCTAGTTTAATTTTTTTTTTGTTTTTTTTTTTATTTTTATATAATCTTCATATTTGACATGAACGAAACTTGAATATCTTGAAAAATAATGTTAAATATTAGGAACGGTTAAAAATTAAATTTAACTCATTTTAAAATGTATCTCTATACTAGCCTCTGCCCTCGACTTCGTTCGAGTGGAATAGTTACTCTGGGCTAACAACTGTAACTCTAACACGACGCGGAAGTTCTCAAAAACCAAAAAAAAAAATCCGATTTTGAAACATTCTCCATTAGTGTTCCGCTCCTATTGGTCTTAGCGTGATGATATATAATAGCCTTCCCCGATAAATGAGTTATCTAAAACTGAAAGAATTTTTCAAATCGGACCAGTAATTCCTAAGAACGCGTTCAAACAAACAAACAAACCCTCTGGCTTTCTAATATTAGTATAAATTACCTGTGGTTTTGTTCTTTTAACTTCCGTTTTTGTGATCTTCGGTTTATTGTCTATTCTCGGTTTTGTCTGTGCCGTGTCTTTTTTTATATCCCGGGGAGGCCTCTTCTCTTGCACCTTCTCCGGGATCGGTTGTACGTCCGCTGCACTCACTTCCGGCGGATCCTTCTTCGACGGTAACGCTTCTATAAGAACAGAACACACAAATATTTTATTATACAAGGTTAAACACTCGCAGTATTCTGTAGTATGATACTTCATGGTCAAATATGTAATAATATCAAAACAAATACTAATAAACGACAAAGAGAACATTAGTTCAAGGTTGTTCTAAAACTTTTTAAAGTATGTGAATGATACGTTTATAAGAAAATCACGGCTAGGTTCGATGAACAATTTTAAAGGGGCGCTTTTCAAGGTAAGTCATTACGTAACTGCTAATCGTTAAAACAAAGGGAAGCGGGACTACGTGATTCATTCGTTTCCGTTTTTATTACACCAGTTCGTTTTTGGGTAATCAGAGGTGATCTCTGATGTAGAGCGTATATCAGTTTTGTGTTTTTTGAAAAAAAAAAGTAAAAAAATAAGAACTTATTTTTTTTAATAAAATAAAAAAAAAAAGGAAAAAAAATTGATTGATTGCTCGCAACTAATATAAAAACTAAAAAATAATTTAATCAAAAATAGACGAAAATACTTTCCTCGGGGGGGAAAATAAAAAAAAAAAAAAAAAAAAAAAAAAAATAATTAAAATATATTTATTCTAATAAATTTTTTTATTTTTTTCTAATAAAAAAGCATAATAAAAAAAAAAAAAAAAAAATTTAAAAAAAAAAAAAAATAATAAAAAAAAAAAAAAAAAAAAATATTATAGGAGAAAATTTATAATATTTTTTTTGGGGAGTTTTTGTGAAAAAGGAATAAAATTAAAGAGAAATAAAAAAAAAAAAAAAAAAAAAAAAAAAGAAAAAAAAAAAAAAAAAAAAAAAATATTATTATTTATTTTTCAAAACACACAAAAAAAAATTTTAAAAAAAAAAAAAAAAAAAAAAAACATAAAAAAAATATACATAATAAAAAAAAAAAAAAAAAAAAAAAAACAATTAATTCCGCCTTCTTTTAAAAAAAATAAAAAAAAAAATTAATAATAAAAATAACATATTTCAATTATTTTATGCGACCTACGGTGTTTAACTTAGTAAAATTGTAATTGGTAAGAGGTATTGCAAAAGTTCTGTCATGAAAGTTACAAAATCTGTAAAGAAATAAGTTCTAAATTTTAATAAATATTTAATAATGTCATTTATTTTTAAAGTTTTATTTAGCCTGGAAAATTGCCGAAGGTAGAAGTATGTTCGGAAGCTCGGCATAGGAGCCGCGCTCGGCGTAGCACGTCCGCCTCGGCCGCTGTCTACCACATTCAATCGTTCATATCTTTTTCCTGGTAAGAGAGCACTAAAATTTTCTTGTGCCATAATTTAGTTAATAGTTCAACGAATATTTTTATAAAATTTTTTATTTTCTACAACACCGAGAAGTTAGTTAAATTACCATTTGTTTATTATGAAACTAATTAATTATAAACAATTTTTTTTTTACGTAAATTATTTTTGTTCTATTCATCTGCTATTCCTTAGCATACAAACCGAGTTTCATTAAAATCCAGCAATTATTCAATGATATATTTTAATTAAAAAAAAAGTACTCGAAATTTTTACTCGATCATAAATTTTTGAAAAATTGAAATTTTCAAAAATCATTTTAGACTATTACTTTCAACCTATAAAGCTACCAAAATATGCTCATACATGTATCTATTTATTTATTTACACATTATGCGTTAAATACGCAATGGCGGACTTAATGCCTAAGACATTCTCTGCTAGTATATAGCACATATATCAAAATCAAATAGTCGATTTTTAGTGGCCCGCTTAAGAAATTCTGACTCATTACAAGTTCTCCGTCCAATCCATTTTTGGCAACCAGCCTTCTAGTAGACTATTACTGCCATTTTACTGCCATTGAGTATCGATATTACAAGTTTCTTGATATAATTTCAATGAACTAACAAGATGGTGGCCATCTTGTTACAACTTTCCATGGAGTTTTTGTGGCATCTCAGAATTCACGTTCCTTGGTATTATTTTCCATTCACTTCACTTATGCACAGTAAACAGACTATATTACATAAAACACCACCAATTTTACACAATATAGAGTCAAGAAACACAAGATTATGAATAAAAAATAAAATCCACTACATGACAGACCAAAATCCCGGCAAAAACTTTTGGAAATTTTGTACAAGTTAAATATGATCATTAAACAAAAACGAGTGTGCTTTAGACCACACGACTGAAGTAAAATTTCTTTAGCTCCATCTATATGTATCTATCTATAATATATACTAGAGTGATCCAAAAAAAAAAAAACTTTTTTTTTTCAAACAGGCTCAAAAGTTTCGTTTGGATGTAAAAAAAATTACTGTGAAAAGATGAGCTCTTAATATTAATATTAAGATTGTCCTCATCGCATTTTTTTAAATCCCATAAGAATAACATGGGAAAAATTTTTTTTGCTTCTTCTAATTTTTGTACCGTTCAAACGACTGATTGACTTATAAATAGCTGTTTCAATCTTTATAGAGAATTGAACGCTCTACAAAAAAGGTCTGATAACATTTTTTGATTTGTGCACGCGTTCAAAAGTTATTCAAGATCAAAGTTCAATTTTTCAAAAATTTGATCGAATTTTATAAATAACACCGAAACTGTTGGTTTCAGTGTCAAAATAAAAATCAATTTTTTTGTCAAACATAAATAAGACTTCTGATAAATGTTGACCAATAATTTTTTTTTTATTCAATCAAATAAATATGATGCGTTTGAGGAATTTTTTTTCAATAAATCAAAAAATAAACAATTTTATTCTATTATTATGTTCACATTCATTTTATTAATAAGTTTTGCTTAAAAAACTGTTTATCTATTTATATTAAATATTTATGATTGAAGTGGTTTTTATAAAATTTGGAAAACGTTGTGATGGCCCGAACAACCTGCAATAAATACTGACTGTTTTTTGTTGGAGCAGTTTTTCTTAATTAATGCAACAGCCCGTTAGCAACGTCGTTCGTTCTTTAAAGTTTTGAAAAATTCGCATGTTTTGTGCTGTCATATTGGGCCATGTAGAAATTTTTATGAAATCAGAGGGTATAATTTTTTTTAGCTTTTTTTCCGATGACCATATGTATAGAAGTTAATTTATGTTTGACAAAAAAATTGATTTTTATTTTGACACTGAAACAACAGTTTTGGTGTAATTATAAAATTCGATCAAATTTTTGAAAAATTGAACTTTGATCTTGAATAACTTTTGAACGCGTGGACAAATCAAAAAATGTTATCAGACCTTTTTTGTAGAGCGTTAAATTCTCTATAAAGATTGAAACAGCTATTTACAAGTCAATCAGTCGTTTGAACGGTACAAAAATCAGAAGAAGCAAAAAAAATTTTTCCCATGTTATCCTTATGGGAATTAAAAAAATGCGATGAGGACAATCTTCATATTAATATTAAGAGCTCATCTTTTCACAGTAATTTTTTTACACCCAAACGAAACTTTTGAGCCTGTTTGAAAAAAAAAAAAACTTTTTTTTTTTGGATCACCCTAGTATATACATGTATTAATTTTCTACAAATATTTAAATTTGTTATGGGTTCTCATTTATAATACAAAACGCAACTCGCTCTCGTTTTATCTTCACTAACTAATATCTCTCTCTCAGCGTTCCGTTCGCGTCACCCGATCACACGTTTTCGTAATGCTCTCATGACGGATCCACCAGCTTATACCCACAAGTCAAGCGTGCGTAAACAAGTTTTACTTAAAAAAAAAAAACCTAAAAACCTTATGAACAGCAAAATTTGAACTCGGTTCTCGATGTATAAAAACTGGAAATGTTATAATCAAATCAAAAATACTTTATTCAGTTTAGGCTGTAATAAGGCACTTATGAACGTCAAAGCTACCACTGGTTCGGACAAACAACCCACTCATCGAGAAGAACCAGCAAGAAACTCGATCGGGTACTTCTTTTTAATATATATCTTAATATATATATTTCTTGTGTGCGTGTGTATGTGACTGAACTCCTCCTAAACGACTGGACCGATTTTGATGAAATTTTTTGTGTGTGTTCGTGGAGATTCGAGAATGGTTTAGATTCACAATTGGACCCGGCAGGTGGCGCTGCGATCGACTTTTAGAATTTTTTTTTTGTTTTCAAGGCAGGACAACGTCCGCCCGGTCCGCTAGTATATATATATATTTCGAATACATTATACGTTACAATACCGTTTTTAATGGATGCACAGAGAGGAGTCGACTCTAGACATCACCATCGTTCACATATTGATCCACTCTATAATAGCCTTTCGACACTAAAACCCGCTTGACATGGCGCTTAAACTTACAGTCCGGCAAATCAGTAATATGTTTTGGGACTTTATAACCTAACACCTACCTAAGAATCTATTACTGGTTTTCGTAATATAACAATTAAACATTTTATAATATGAATTATTAAAATAGGATTTAACTCATTACATGTAACGACACATATATAGATTCAATAATTAAACTCACCATCCGTTCTGGGTTCCGCTGTGACCTCCGTTTTGGGTTCTACTGTTACTTCTGCTGACGCAGGCTGGGTTTGTTCCTCTCTCGTTTGCTGGACTTCTTCCGTAGGTGCTGCTGTGCTATCTTGTCTTTCATCTGGAATGTTTTTATCAACTCAGCAAGACTTCAACTGCAAGATTTCAAAACTTTTACCATTGTTCGGGCATAACTTGGTTGGGGGTAGTCAAAATTCGTTTAATTGATCACTAGCTCGGAACCCACGTTTACATTCGTACTCGCTCACCGTACTAGGGACATTTGTGTGTGTACATCTTGGAAATCTGGTGGAGACGACGCATTTATATCAGGTAAGTGAGCTTACATCCCGATTATAAGAAAGTCCTTTCGGCATATATTTTTCCAGGGCTATGTACCTCCAGCCAATTTAAATACATTCCACTGCCTAGGCTCTAGGTACCCCGACCCGTGTGGTTGTGGTGGTTGCCATCCCAATAATTTCCAAAAAACTAAACCTAAATTATACCTAAAAAAATCATAAATCTTCCATTTTGTATACTTTTGTGTTCTGTACTTTTAAATTTTTGTGAAAAAAATTGTTGCACATGTCTAGGGAGTAAATAATAGAATACTTTTCAATCATTTATAGAAATGTCTGTCTGTCTGTGTCTGAACACACATCACTGCTTAAGCACTGCGCTCATGATAAAACCGTTTCAAATATATATAAAGCATATCCTCGAGTAACATTTAGTCTTTGTTTCATTAAAATCGGTTCACTCTATCTAAAGTTATTGTCATTTTAATGACGACGCGACTTAAGTACGAGAGAAAAGTAATTAACGAATGGACTTAATACATTCAGATGACTTTATTAATCACTGTTTCATACATCAGGTTCAACGCGGACAGAGCACGGGCACAGCTAGTACGAATTAGAGTTTATTATTATTGTTTGTTGGTGTTGGTTGGTTGGTTGGTTCGTTACACTTTAACGTTAATGACTCGACCAAAAATTATCTTGGAATTTGATATACACTTTGTAAGTATTACAATGAGACAAGGAAAGGCATACGGCACCTTTATCTAGGTCCAAAGTACTCTTCCCGAAGGATAGATTAAAGTCCATATTCGCAAGCAAAATCTAATGTTTTAAACAATTTCTTAAACCTTGGAATTTTATACTCTACTAACACTCTATGTCAGTGATTATCAAACTTATTTCTTTTACCGCCCCCTTTGAAAATCAATTATTTTTCAGCGCCCTCCATTTTGTATACACCCCTAAAACTTAACCACAATTTCATTACTCTAATTAATTTAGTTATATTAGCCGTTCTGATGTTTAAAATTCTAAACTAGAAATTTTTACCAGTGAGAGCAAATAAAACCCAACTTTATAATATTAATAATATATTTTAATCAAATTAAAAGAAACAATATAAATATGTAATCAGTTTTCGTTTTTATACTAATCTAATAAGATGGATGAATTTGATGATATTTAATAAGTTTGTTGATATCAGGTTCGATTTTACTCAAAAACAGTCGTAAGTCGCCGCGTTTGGTAACTTGCAAATGATTTCTCTTTTTAGTAAGCAGCGTTGTCCCAGCGCTAAATCCACGTTCACACAAATATGACGATGGGAATGCTATCAAAAATCGTTCAACGATAGACCACAATCCAGGGCACAACTGCGGAATTCACTTTCGTAGCCAAAATTGTTGGTAGCCATTTTAGTATTTGATTTTTATTTCCTCGTTCGTTGTCAGTTCTATAAGTTCTTCTTCCAACTGGGGTGATATTACTATGTTGACATTTCAAAAAGGATCTAACACCCAGTCTGGTATTTCCAATTTCAAAATGCCCTGGAATCTTCCAATGAAATCACTGTGAAGATTTTCCAAATGTTGGCAGTAGACCAGCAAGTTGTTGTTGTTGCAGGATACTGATAAATTGGGAAAATTATGGAACTCACGTCTGCCGATATTCTTTTTGTGTAAGAGCAGTTTGGCTACGAAAGCAGCGACGAAATTTTTTGTTTTTATTAAGTTCAAGTCATCGCCTTGAAGTTGGAGATTCATATCATTAAGCAATGTATAAAGGTCTGTCAGGTATGCGATATCATTCTTTGATGTGATGAGACTTTCGCGCAATTCTGTGTCTTTGTTTTCCAAGAACTCTATCACAGAGTCAAACATATTGTAAAAACGACTCGGACAATTTCCTTTTGATAGCCAACGCACTTCTGTGTGAAAGATCAATCTGTTGAAATCTTCATCATTATTAACACAGAGTTGATTAAATAATTTGTCATTTAAAGAGTTGTTTCGGATTTTATTGACCGCTCTGGTGACATGTTGCAATGATTGAAATAGTCGTTCACTTAAATTTCTAGCAACTAAATGCTGTCGATGTATAACGCAATGTACAGCAAGCACATCAGGAATTTTGTTTTGTATGTACGATATGAAGCCTTTTTGACACCCCGTCATAGCTGGAGCACCATCTGTAGCAGATGATATAATATTCTTCAACGGAATTCCTTTTTCATCACAAAACTTTTCCAGTGTTTTAAATACGGTTTCTCCTTTCGTGTCTGTCTCTAAATTTCTAGCAAATAAAAGTTCTTGACATATTTTCTCATCTTTAATAAATCTCACGTAAGGCAACAACAATGCTTCATTAGTTGGTAAAGTGGACTCATCCAACTGAATTGAAAATTTACTAGTCTTCAGATGATTGCACAATGACTCTTCAATGTTTTCAGCCATGTCATAAATTCGTCTTTGGACAGAACTATTGCTCAAAGGAATTTTTCGAATTACATCTGCCGCCGGTTTATGGAGCACAGTAGTTATAACTTCTTTTATCGCCGGCAAAATTAACGTTTCTCCGATGGTGTGCGGTTTACCTGTTTGAGCAATTAACAGAGAGATATTAGCTTAGCAGCCATCGAAAAAAGTTTCGATACACTTGGCTGAGCATTATGCTTCCTTTCCAGATCTTGAAAATAGGCTACATTTTTGTCCTTCTTATCCGGATGCATTTTATTCAAATGATCTTGAAGTCTTGAAGGCTTCATCGCTTCGTTTGAAAATGTTTTTGAACAGAGAAGGCACAAAGGCAAAGATGGGTTTGTCGAATTTTCTATGAATCCATATTTAATATATTCTACACTGTATTGCCGTTTCTTCTTTTTTGCTTCCGACATGGCTTTGTTTTCAAAAATATGTACATAAAGTGAAAATATAAGAAAAATTACGAGCTTTTATATAGTATTTAAATACAGCAAGTAACGACAGGAATAAGACAAACACGCACAAACTCGTTTATCTCTTTCGACGCTCAATCGTACTGAGCAAGTATTGATGAACCAGCCGATTTGTACCGGATCCGCAGAAACTTGTTACAACTTGATTGCGTACGGTGTGCGGGCTATCCCTACGAAATCTATGTCAAGTATTTTAACTTTTTATAACACGATACAGGGTAGAAATGTAAACTAATTATTCTTTATTGTGTTGTAGGTGGGTTTTAATTTTGGTGAAATTTAAAATACTATATAAAGTAAATGAAATTACAAATTATACATCGCCCCTGTAACCCACATCAACGCCCCCCATTTTTTCTGGGCCCCTTAACGCCCACCTCTAGGTTTGAAACGCCCCCAAGGGGGCGTTATCGCCCACTTTGAGAAAGACTGCTCTATGTTATACTAATACTATAAAGAGGTAAAGCTTGCGAGTTTGTGACGTTGTAGGGGGTGATATCTGGTTCTACTAGTCCGATTTAAAAAATTCTTTTACCAATAAAAATCCACGTTATTTGTGAGCGTCTTAGGCTATATATTAACACGAAAAATAAAGACTTTTTTGTGGTAGTCGGATTTGCAAAGTAAGTCGCGAGATAAAACGGTTGAACGAAAAAGTTTCCTACGAACGCTGCCTTAACGATAAGAGATATGATTGAGTTCTAAAGAAAAGTTGTACAGCTTGATAATGCCTACAAAGAGCATATGTCTAACTTTTATATTTAAGTCACAAAAAGTAGTTTTTTATATATGTTCACCACCCAAGGAGCATGGGTCAGCTACTTTGTTTATATAATAGCCTCTGCCCGCGAACTCGTCCTCGTGGAATAATTACTTTGCGCTAACGCTAACACACAGTGGATGCTCTTAAAAGGAAAAAAACCCCGACTTTGAAACATTGTTCATTAGTGCTTCGCTAGTATTGGTCTCAGCGTAATGATATATAGCCTATATAGCCTTCCTCGATAAATGAGCTATCTAACACTAAAAGAATTCCAGTTCAAACCAGACTAATACTTCCTGAGATTAGTGTGTTCAACCAAACAAACAAACAAACCCTTCAGCTTTATAATATTAATAACTAGCGGGCCCAGCGGACGTTGTCCCGCCCTGATTATAAAAAAATCCTGAACAAATTATATATCAAAACGTTCCTCGTGAATCACTTTATGCACTGGTGAAAGCCGCATAAAGATCCATTCAGTAGTTTTTGAGTTTATCGCGAACAGACAGACGGACAGACGCGGTAGGGGGACTTTGTTTTATACTATGTAATGATATAGATAATAAATCAGGGAATATGTATAAACTCCTCGTCGCGTTTACAGACCTGTGTGAGTTTGTGGCGCTGGAGGTACAGGAACAGGTCTCACTCGCGTCGGGTAGAACTCTGCAGCGAGGGGGTTCAGCGTAGACCTCGAGACGGCCTCCTCTAGGGAAACTGATGGACCTCCGTTGCTTGTTCTGGAATTTGAGACAGAATTTTTGAGCAAAAACATAACTTATAGAAGTAGCTTATACACTAGTGGCTTTGATAATCGGTTCACTCCATCAAAACCTATTATTGTAATTTTAATAACAACGCGACTTAAGTACGAGAGAAAATTAGATAAGTCAATGGACTTAATTTAAACATTATGTTCCACATGAAGGAAGTCGAGTCACGGATGTATTTTTTCTCTTCAAATTGTAAAGACTATATATTATGAATTCGTTTACAGGCCTTCTCTTGATACAAATAACAATATCTTCCTGGGGCCAAGTCACTATGCTTATACCCATATGGCCTTCAACTTCAACTTCAACATTTATATATAGGCGTCTCGTAGATACGAATTCTGTCAGTGTCAAGTTAGTCATGGGAGAGTCACTTTATAGGTAGTATTAAATAAATATTAATTGTATAATTTTGCTCTTCCAGATTAGGCCAGTGTAATATATCCAAGGACAAATACAATATATATAGTCATGCTTAAATAAATAAATATAAATTTACATAATTGTTACGGACAGATGAGCTATAAATAAATGTTCAATAAATGTTTCTCTATGTACTACGAACAGATGAGTTCTCATATCTATATATATATTTCTCTATACTAATGCTCGTTAGGCGTAATGGGATGTCATATTATACTAATAAATACGATATATGTGCAGGTTTAATGCGTCTGGTACAGCTAGACAAACTATCATGTCTAGGTGTATAAATTTGTTTACGTAATACGTACAGATAAACTGTCGTATTTCTTGTTTTCTTGGTTTCTGCGTTCAATATGTCTTATGTGATATTTAGAAATATCGTTTATGTAACAATTCAAATATAACCGCCAATACGATTATTATTATTATTTGTCTAATGTTATACGGAACCATCAATAAAAATATAATGTGAATTTATGTGAACTGTGTAAATGTATGGATGAACGTGCGGCAGTAAGGCACGTATAATGTACTACTTGTAAGACTATAATTGTAGTGTTAAACCGAGGAAAATATGTATTGTCACCGGCTCGTTACATACGATTATATACATTGTGAAAGTTAAAATATACAGTCCACTGTGAAGTCAACCAATGTTTTATTGCTTCTGAAGCCTCAAACCAACTGACCCCAACAATAAGAATTAGTGTTAGTAATGTTAAAGTTTAATTTTGTTACTAGTTATAAAATTGGCCAGGGTATAGACAAACGGAGAAAACACATATAAAAGCAAAGATTTAAAATCAGAAGGACGGGGTATACTGTCAGGCAAAATATCATACAAGGTATATACTAGATTAGGACAATTGAAGAAGATGTGTTCTAGAGTGCCTTCGTCTAGCCCACATTCACATATTGAGTTGTCCCTGATTCTAAGCTTTGCAAGGTGGACTGTAGAACACAACGTGACCTATCCTCAGTCTACAGATAGTAGATGCAGCAAGTTTACAACAGTCACGATATTTATAGAGCCATGGCTTAGTGGGTATATTATCTTGAATGGAAGCATATGATTTGCCTTTAATTAGTTTGGATACATTCCAGTTTGAGGTCCATGATGCGAACAGATCAGTTTTGGCTACAAAGCATAAATCCTGAACATAGGTTTTGTAGTGATCAAAAGTTCCAGTCCGGATAGCTTCCTTAGCAAGAAGATCAGCAGTTTCGTTACCCTGGATTTCACTATGCCGTGGTATCCATGCCAGAGCTACATGAGCTCCTAAACAATGGCATTGATACTTTAAGCGATAGTGAGAGATTTTTTTTTTCGAACTGTCTACGCTATTGACCTATCGAGGTCTTAACAGCTTCACCGGACTACAGAAACTGTGAGAGTAATTAGGTTTTGTTATTGGCACAATGGGTGGCCTTATTGCTATTAGCAATCTCTTCCAGGCGACCTTTAGACGGGTTTGTTCAATGGAGCAGAGTGAGGGGTATTCTGGGTGTACAAGAAAACAACTAGTTAATACCGTCTAAGTTAGTGGCACGTAACTGTAACATTCTTATAAAATATAAATAACATATAGACTACATTAAGATACCTAAATAAAAACAAGGTAATATTTATAAGGATATATATATATATATAATATATATATATATATATATATGTATATACGTATATACACATACACACATATATGTATATATAGATTGGTACATATATACACATAAGCGAATGTTCGCGCACTTTTATATTCTTTATATTTTTTTTTTTTTTTTTTATATCATAGGAGGCAAACGAACAGGTGGGTCACCTGATGTAAGTGATCACCACCGTCCATAGACACTTGCAACACCAGGGGAGTCGCAAGTGCGTTGCCAGCCTGTGTAGGGAGGGGGGGGGGGGGGGGGGGAAGGAAGGGAAGAGGAAAGTGGAAGGGGAGGGGAGGTGGGTCTCCGGCGCTCTCACTGACCGAACGAAACGCAACAATGCAAGCACTGTTACTTCACGTCGGTTTTCTGTGAGAGGGTGGTACTACCCCGGGCGAGCCGACCCATTTATGCTGAATCCAGTAATAGTTTCAGCGTGGCTCTACCACCTAAAAAATATGTGGGTGGATCACGATTCCGGGCTCGCGCGATCGCGACGTCTACAACGGACACTTGGGCTCCTTAACCTGTACTGTGAACCTTGCGCTGCCGGATTTTATTGGTTTATGTGTTGTTTTTTGGCCTTTAATTGCAATTATAAACATTGTGTGTGCGTGTATGTGACCGTGCATATAAGAACAACAGCGAGAACGATCTACAACAGCCAGGTTAGTGGTCTACCTTGTATGGGGGGTATGGAAATGCCGAACTCAGGGACAAATCAGGCCATCCCGGGTCCTTTAGCCTTTTGCATAAACAGCGAATTTTAAGAGTTTCTAAAAATGCTGATCATCTGCGTCCATCTTATAGAGACCTGTAATAATAATACTCACGTGGGGTAATGATTGTGGTTACGTTTGCCGTTTGCCATCGGCCTATTATGCCTTTCCCTCTGTTCATCCTCTAACATTGCCTCTATGCACTGCTCCATCAACGCTTCTTCTTCCAACTGCTGCATAACCTGAAACCGTTACAATATCGATAAGTTATATTTATTTACATAAAATCGAGCAACAATAGTAGCAATACATGCAGAGAAGTCATGATGGTCTAATGATTTGACCGCTAGAATATCAGTCCCATGTCCGCAGGTTCGAATCCCGGTAATATAAATTAGTACCAGTATCGGGTGACGGTGAAGGGAAACATCATGAGGAAACCTGAACCTGAGGAATGTGTATGTGGGAAAACATAAATCTATGAATTTCTCGGAGTTAGATTTCACCAGTATGTTGTGCGCTGTAGTTGGTGATTATGGGGAGAGGTATATGCCCTTGCAGTGGAGTCTCTTATGATGATGACATGCAGAGGCAGTATAGACTTGTGATATCCAAAGCGAACTATATCAACCTGCCCCCCAGGGGTCGATGTCGACAAGCAACAGGGTAAATATCAACGAAAATACAAAATTGAGAGTCCATGAGATGTAAATGAGGGGTCAACGATACTGGATCTTATTTAAACTAGTCATGGGATTAATTTTAGTTTTCCATGAATGTAACAATACATACACACATTATCTATAATAATAATACTTTCTTATAATAGAAGACTATATCTACAAATGATAAAATGGGGCTGTTAAAGTATTACGTAAGCAGAATATTTGTAACTTTTGACCGCCCCCTCCCTTTTTTTTCGAACTGACTACGCTATTGACCAAGCAAGGTCTTGACAGCTTTACCGGACTACACCGCCTCCTCCCTCTGGTCAGCAAAAGTAATCAAAACTCTTATCTCTCTCCCATAGTTACATAAACATTTATAGGTACAAGTACTTTTACAAACTTCAAAGGAAAAAGAGTGTAATGTCTTGCTTACTTTTGATGGCATTGGGTACATGACGATTATATCAATAGTATTTATATAACTTTTGTTTTGTTTTTTTTTAAAGTTCATATTGCAACTTGCAAATCATATTTTATAAACTATGCCAATACATATTTGGGCATAAGAGAGGGAGGGATAAGCGTTTTGCTCACTTTTGCTGACAAAAGGGAATGTGGATAGGTCAATATTGATTGATGTGATTTTGTAAATATTGCGTTAATACATATGGAAGCATAAGAGGGAGTGGACCCTAATAGTTCTGCTTACTTTTGCTGAAAAGGGGGGAGGGTGGTTTATGTCAAAATATACCTGCTTGTCAAATTCCTCCTCGTGTTCCATCCACATGTAATCAGCGAAGTCGTCAGGCGGCTGCTGGGCTACTGGGGGATAACCAGCGGGAGGATAATAGGCACCGGCTACGACGTATCCTGGAATATTAAGGGTATTTATACTTAAACTGATGGATAGTGGATATCAAACTGCTGAAGTATAGTAAATCTTTCGACGGTCGCTGTCGTCTCATGTGATGTTAAATAACGATGTGGTCTAAGCTACCCATGCTAAACTTAAAAGGGACTGGCTCTTAAGCGCAGCTGACTGAATACACCAACAGGTTCTCAGCGACAGATTTCCAACTTAAGGGTGGTAGCTTGCTAGGCCGAGTCAGAGAAAGCCCTACCACCATGCAAAGACGTTTCTAGACTGTCCTTACTGTGTGGTACCGTGGAGTCGCTTCGACCGTGCTACAAACAAAAGAAGATTAATGCCACAAAAACTCCACAGAAAGTTCTAAAGGGAGCCACCATTTTATTTTATTCATTACTTTTTTAACTGCATAACATTTGGTCCGATCAACGAGACATCTTTCTTTCTCAAACTTTCAAATAAAATAAAATACAAAGTCAAGCAATCCAAACGAAATACAGTTTTTGTGAAACAACAATAATCATGAGAATAAAGTTACAGGCACCAGCTAATCACCAATTTATAGAAGCATAGTAATGACTGCAAAAAAAAAAAAACTGAACAATGGTATACCTGCTGGCATTTGAGCTCTGGGTATGTGAACAGGGTAGACTGGGCCACGGTGGATGCCAGCATCGCCGCTACCGACTATGCCTCCTCCCACACCATTATCAATAATCACTCCATTTGGCTATATAAGGGAAAAAAGTAATATAAAACTACTCGTGCGGTCTGATTGCAGGAATTTCGATTCGACATCCACAGGTTTCAACTCCAACATGTACAAACGATTTTTTACATACTTTACTAATTTATATTGGTAATACTATTTGGTGAAGAGAAACATTGTGAGGAAACATAAAACCATCTTTCAATACAACTGTATTTCTTGTTATAGGTCGTAGGATTTTATGCTCGTACCTTGAGAAAGAATTTTTTTCTTCAAACTGACTATGCTATTGGTTTAGCAAGGCGTTTACAGCTTCACCGGACTACTAAGGCGAGCACTGAAGGCACTCAGCCGATTTTATTTTGACAACTAGCACAAGGATGAACATGCCACACCATGGCTTGGGGTGTTGTCTATACCGCGAATCTGACTAGCTAAACTATGCTAAGCTATTCATACATGTATACGTTTGTGAATGATACAATTGTATGATTCACCAACATTTACATGTATTTCGAATGTAAAAGAGAACTAAACTAACCGATTCAGTTCGAATAAGGGAAAAAAAGAAGACCCTTCCACCATATCTGTAATGTGTGCAATTATGTGGGGTGATCTGATGATAAATAATTGTTGACTCAGCAATGGTATTCTCATAATCTTTGAAGCAATGATCGCTTAGTGGTTAGTGTGTTACTTGAAACCTTGTGTTACTTTGAAACTATGTCGGAAGCGCGCGGTGAAGGAAACATCGTGAAGAAACCATAGTATGGTGTTAAGAATTTTTCTAAACCAGCCCAACCACCCCTACTATCATAGATTCCTATCGATAATTACTGAACTATATCATAAATATATAAAAATCCAGTGTCAAGATGTTTGTCCACTATGAACTCCGATACTAATCGACCGATCTTCATGAACTGTTGGCATTTATATATAGTTTGGTCCAACTTGAGAGATACGATAATTCATATTTCGATTAATGGCCTCCATATTCTTTAACGACAAATTATATGATTGTCAATGTTGATTATTGTTATTAATTTTAAGTTTCATCAGTCTCAAACAGATGGCGCTTTAAATTAGTTTGTTGACAGAAAACTGTAGGACTGACTGTTATAGATATCACATAGATGGCATCACTTTTTAATTTTGAATTCCTTTTATTAACTTTATATTGATATGTGTTGAAGTTATTTGTGAAGTTGGTTGAACTTTGTTTTACTTAATTACATATCTTTATATGATAAAGTTGAATTTTAAAGAATTTCAAATGTTAATTACAGAGGCCAAATTATAAAACCGATTAAAATACTGATGTGGACAATTTATATCCAAAAAGCAAAAATATGTTTTTAAGGGAATAAAAATATCAATTTGAAAAATACTTTACTTTTCATCAGAATACTTTATTTCTTTCCTATTCATAAATATATGTTATTTTTTTAAAAGTTGGCAGCTCTAGTCGTGACCACAAAAGACTAAGCAGTACGATTAAAACTACTGTGTCTCAGCATTAGTCCAACAACAACCCTTGCCAATCTTTTTGTCCGCACTGAATACAGCCATAAGTTCGGGCTTGATCTTAATACAGTTAAGGGTTTAATGCAAAAGTAATTTATATATATATATATAATTCTTCTGTCCACATGCATGTGACTGGAGGAACTCCTAAACGGCTATACAGATTTTGATGAAAATTGTATATGTTCAGGGGGATCAGGTGGACTTAAATTAGTGTTCCAACTATATTAAAAGCGGTCCAAAAGTTTGGAGTGGACAGTAAATACAAGTATTGAAGGTCCTTGACCATCTTTTAGCATATCGGGTTTGGGGATAAGCTATTGTATATAGTCGCCAAGATAACTGTCCTCTTCATAAGGGCAACATCGTTGCGCTACACTAAAAAAAAAATACTTCCTCCATCTCGCACTCACCTGCCATTGTCCATTCTCCTCGTTACCATAATAGGCGCCAACGTTCACCGTAGTCTCTGGAATTTTCATACTTGCAACACTTTTAAAATTCTTCTATATCAACACTGGGAACACTTAACATCCATAGATTGTACTAAAATTTTTTCACTTTGAATCCGACCTTCGAACAGTACACTTGAATTTGTATATCTATTTATTAATTTTTATAAAATCTGACGGTACAATATGTTGAGCTTAATATTTGTTTTTCTTATATATTTACTCTTCTTCCTATTAACATTTGAAAGAGTTTTTCTTTGTTAAATCTTTAGGCACTATTGTGGTAAGCTTAAAAATGCTAATCGTGTGCGTTATATTAGCAATCTTCATTTCTATATTCTTAAAACCTGGAAAAAAATAGAAAAATACAACTATCAACAAATATTCTACAAAAAGATATATTTTCACGTCTGTCTATGTGTGTCACTTATTTCTTATAAACTACAGAATGTCCTTGGGAAGTTTTATTTACATAAATATGTACATTATCATTACATACTATAAAACAAAGTACCCTACCGCGTCTGTCTGTCTGTTCGCGATAAACTCAAAAACTACCGAACGGATTTTTATGCGGTTTTCACCGGTGGATAGAATAATTAATGAGGAACGTTTTAGTATATAAATTGTCAAGGATTTTTTCATAATCAGGGCGGGACAACGTCTGCCGGGCCCGCTAGTTATTGATATAAAGTAGATAGTGTTTTTTTTAGACGTTTACATTTGAAAGTTGAGTTAACTTTAAGATATACGTCAAGATAATACACTAATATAGACAATTGTGTTGTTGTTACATTTCAAAATGAGCTAAATCCAATTTTAAGCGTTCCTAATATTTTACGTTCGTTTTCTGGTGAGGCGGATGTCCATCTGGTTTAGGAATGATAAGTTCTGTCGATACGGGGGCGACTTTGTCTTTTGACATATGTACACCCTTCGTAATACTGTTTTAAAATACCCGACCCGCTTGCAGTCGCTTGCGCATTAATTACGCACAATTACTGCTACACCTTGCGTTTAAACCGCTTTTATCGTAAGTGTAACAAGGAATTATCTCCGCATATTTCGCCTCACAATAAACACTACATTGTATGTGTTACGTGCGTGTACAAACTAGTGGCCACCAGCAACGAGTGATACTTGTGGACGTCAGAGGATTGACAGCCGCATCCAGAGCGGGACTAGGTAAGCGAAGAAGTGCTATATACACCCCCCTATCGTTCACATACACACATACTTCCACATTCTCGTGGTACAGACATATAATAAGTTCTCAAACCGCTCAGTGAGCACGGCTATTTGAACGCCTGCCTCACCATTTTCAATATCTTCAAATTTTGTACATACACAATAAGAAGATCATAAAAAAATTCAAAACCTTATTAAAGGTCAAATTTGAACTCTGTTGTCGGTGTATAAAAACTGGAAATTATAAAAAAAAATTAAACAAGTTATATAAACGATTAAAATTGGATTTAGCCCATTTGGAAATATAACGAGACAATTGTATACCTCAAAAATGCATACAGAAAAGTGTCCGATGGTATACGTCTATCTTCAAAGGATAAGAACACACCCATTTTTATATTTACTTCATAATATTGAATAATCATATTTGCGACGCTATTTTCACCAACACAGTATTAATTCTCATCAAACGAAATATTTTTGTTATGTTACGTCATTGGCATATAAAAACCCAAGACACACAGTTTCGAATAAGAGTAGCGCTCAAAATCGGCCGCAAAAACTCCCCAATATACGTACGTGGTTATAGTTATGCGATAAACTTATGATTTTGCAAATTCAACCTTACCTGAATGATTTAAAGTTGTTTTTGCAAGGACGCGAACTACGCGAGACTATTTGAAATGACTGCGTAATCCAAAATTATGCACTCATTTTTGTGTATCGGCTGTGTGACGTTACTTGTGCATCTTGGGTTTTATGTGCATAAATGTGTTACGTATTTATTATAGTTAGAAATTGCTCTCTACATTGTAGAAGATCTTCAAAACTGTATTCTATTAAAAAATTATGCTTCCAACAGTCTCTTTACCAGGGCACAATAAGCTCTAATATTCGTTTATATGTACCTTGAATCCTTATAGTTTTGGACAGTTTAGGAGTTAATTGAATAAAAAAAAAAAGCGGGAGCCGACTCCCCGATACTCCGCTTGTTATCTATATAAATAAGAATCAATTGCCGGATGTGTACGTAAGTGCATCAATACAGAGCGCCTGCACCTATTTGGTTAATACTTTTTTGTTGTAATAGTATGTGGAACTCAATATTTTCGCTTAAAAATATCTCCATATAAAATAAAGTGAATGAAACAGAAGACCGTTGGAAGGTATTAACAAAAAGTCTATATAACAGAGATTGAATTCACAAAGGCACAACGTTAATATAGTCTTGGTTTAATTAAAATCAGTTGACTCTTTCAAAAGTTATTTTGATGACGACGCGACTTAAGTACGAGCGAAAAGTAGATAATGGACTTAATAGATTCAGAAGAAATCGTGGGCACAACTAGTATTTAATAAACTTACAGATTAAAAGTCAGTTATAATCTCATTTAATTACACGATCGTGCTCTAAAGGGAAGATCTCGATTGTTATTATTAGCAAAACCGTGGAAAGCCCGGGCGGACAATTTATCGTCCAATATTGATAGGTTATCGTTAGGGACATATGAATTCCACATTTTATATTTTAATTTTGTATAAAACTCTTTTGTATTTCGTATACTTAGATTAATATCTGTCATTGTTCCAATATGTACATAATTACTATGATTACGATATATAAAAAATATGTAAATGTATGGTCAGTGGTGCCGCAACTAAGTGGTCGACCACGTACTAGTTGTGAGTATGACAAAAGTGTGCAAGAGTCGCACAATGGTTTGTCTCTATACTCTCTATAGTTTGTAATCCTGTGAAGCTGTTAAGGTCTTGCTAGGAGAAAAAGTGTAGTCAGTTCGAGAAAAAAAAAGTCTCTAGTGGAGGTTGGATATAGGGCGCTAAAAATATCAAAGTTGTAATTTTCCAAAACTTTAAACGCTATTCGATTTTTAATAAGAAGCAATAGAAATGCATCAATACCATTTTTTCTAATCTGACTTATAGTTTAAGAATTAAATTAAAAAAACTGTTTTCACTGTACGGGAATCAACCTAAACTATGAATGTCTCGTGATTTTCTTTGGTTTTCGTTCCGGAAATTTCACAGCAGTATCTTACCATAATATGCCACGAGTAAGCAAAGTAACAGAGTGCACATTTTTGAGATATGTTAGTTAAGACTTTTTGAAGTAAAACTTCTTTACGCACGCTTGGTTGGACAGTACGGTAGTGAATGCGTAACGGGAGCGTTACGAAAACGTGTGATCGGGCGAGGCGAACGGAAGTTGAGAGGGTGATATAAGTTAGCGAAGATAGAAAGAGAGGGAGAGTTACATTTCGTATTATCAATGAAGACCGATAATAAATTTAAATATTTGTAGAAAATTAATATATGTACATGTTATACATATAAACATATAGATGGAGCTAAAAAGTTTTACTTCACGCGTATGGTCTGAACTCCCTTTTTTTTTGTATAATTACGATTTTCATATTTTTAGTCTCCTACGTACGACTTCCAATGAGTAGACACTACCACCATCGGTCGGGGCGGAACGTGCATAGCCAACAATTCGTAAAATACTAATTTTGTAAAGCTTCACTACATAGTATAAAACAAAGTCGCTTTCTCTGTCCCTATATCCCTATGTATGCCTAAATCTATAAAACTACGCAACGGATTTTGATGCGGTTTTTTTTAATAGATAGAGTGATTGAAGAGGAAGGTTTATATCTATAAAAACACCCATTAAATAGTGGAGAAATACTGTTATTTTTGAGGTTTCTAATGTGATGTTGTAAATAATTACATTTTTTCCGCTTACATTGCAACAAACGCAGGCGGGCCACGGGAAGTAATGAATAAATCAAAACTACTGGATCGATATTAAACATTTTTTCAGTGAATGACATAGGCTATATATTTTATACCCGTGCGAAGCCGGAGCGGGCCGCTAGTTATTTATATAATACAGTTCTAAATGTTTATTTCCTTCAAAAACCTGGAACAGTTATCAAAAATTATTTAGCAAAGGTAGTATAAGAAATACATTCCTCCTGCAGGATATTAAACGACGGCGAAGTACACTTATTGGAGTTCAAGGTAACATGAATAAAACACGACGCTAAGTGAGGAACAATGTATGCATGTCCTGGCCGTAGAATCATTACTAGAGTTGCCAGCTGTCTCGTTTCCAGAAATATGGTCGGAGATGTTTCGCGAAATGCGCAAATACAACAATTGTCTTTTCTACTAACTAATACTAACTACTAACTAATTAAAAGAAATTTAAGCATACTCAAATGCAATGAAGTCTCCACAGACTTTATCCAGTGAAAATTAAGTATCTAGGGCTTTTTTAGTTTATTTTTTGGCAAGCAACATTCTAGTAGATTATTGCTGCCATTGTCGGCAGGTAAGAAAGGTTTAGTAGGTGGTAGAGCCACGTTGAAGCTATTACTGGTTTCTGCATGAATGGCTCGTCCGGGGTAGTACCACCCTCTCACAGAAAACCGACGTGAAGCAACAGTGCTTGCATTGTTGCGTTTCGTTCGGTCAGTGAGAGCGCCGGAGACCCACCTCCCCTCCTCTTCCACTTTCTCTTCCCTTCCTCCACCAATCCAACACAGGCTGGCAACGCACTTGCGACTCCCCTGGTGTGGTAAGTGTCTATGGACGGTAGTGATCACTTACATCGGTGACCCACCTGTTCGTTTGCCTCCTATGCTATGATATATAAAAAAAAAGGTAATGTTACACGTTTCTTGCGAACATTTCAATGTTCTAACAAGATGGTGACCGTTGTTGTTATAACTTCCCGGGGAGTTTTTATGGCAAGTCAGAATCCATGCTCCGCGGTATTATTTCCTATCCACTTCACTTGCGCACAATAACCGAACTATATTACGTAAAACACCACCAATATTACAAAATATAGAGTCGAATTCCAAGTTCCCGCCAAAACTTTTCCCTGAACGTATGTTAATGTATATTTAATCCATATAAAAAGACGAAGACAAAGCAATTCAGATCTTTTTCTACACTGTATCTCAAGCGATTTCCTTGTTTTTGTAACGTAACTATATATAAAAAAATAGTATAAAAAACAAAAATGTTTTTTTTTTTATACCACGATGGTAGGAAACGAGCATGCGGGCCGTCTGATGTTAAGCAGTCGCCGCAACCTATGGAGGTTTGCAACATCGGAGGTATTATATTTGCGTCGCCGGCCCTTTAGTATCCTATTTAAATTTTAAAAAATGTTTTAATTGTTTGTTCACGTTGTTTTTCAATAAAGTTAGATAAAAAATAGAAAGAAGGAATGTATATTTTTTTGTTCTTCGAAAACTATTATGCAAAAAGGTAGATAATTAATATAAAAATGTCGTTTGGTCCATTTCGGACGAAACCATAAGGTTTTAAAAATTTCAATGCAATTAATTTGAAACAAAACAGTATTTTTCAAAAAAAAAAAATTTTGCAGGAAATATTAAAGTTTTTTATGATGTCCTATTACCCTTTTTTTAATACTTTATGGTTTGACCACATTCTCAAACCTATTATGAGCTGCAAAATATAAATATTACATTTACACATGTCGCTATACCACGCGTCGCCGTTATTCTAACGCAAACCGTGCAAGCGCAAAACGGTCGGTCACGCTTAGTAGCATGTCATCACGCGAAATTACAAGTCTATCTCCTGCGAAAAACACCGCTCGATGGATCTAAAGTAGAATATTTGTACATGGTGTATTGGAGAAAGTAAATATATAGTATACTTTTAAATAACTTGTTTATAAACAAGTCAAACCTTTCCTTGACCTGAATAATAATTCAACATTAACATTCGAGAAACTATTTAAATCCAAAGCCAAAAATGAACATAGAGATATGTCAGAAATAATATATCACTTTGTTTCTGCCACAAAGTATTAGAATAACTAGCTTCTGAATAATTACTTTGAGCTAACGCTAACATGCAGTGGAAGCTTTCAAAAGGAAAAAAAGAAACCATTTTGAAACATCCTTTACCGGTGCTCCGCTCCTATCGGTTTTAGCGTGATGGTATATAGCCTATAGCCTCCCTCGATAAATAAGCTATCTAACACTGAAAGAATCTTTCAAATTGGACCAGTAGTTCCTGAGATTAGCGCATTCAACCAAACAAACAAACCCTCCAGTTTTATAATATTGAAAATCAAAAATACTTTATTCAGTTTAGGCCCTAATAAGGCGCTTATGAACGTCAAAGACTACCACCGGTTCGGAAAACAACCCAGTCATCGAGAAGAACCGGCAAGAAACTAGATCGGGTACATTATTATTATAGATTAACATCTACATTTTTTTACTAGATTTTCTACACGGTTTTACTCATTTTTAATTTTTAAAGTGATTATTTCACGGCAGATTTTTTTTCAATTTAGTCTGGCACCATCATTCCTCATATCTGGCAGATATAAAATTACTGTTATAACTTTTTTGTGTTTTAGTCTATGGTCCCAGGGTTATTACATTCAACAATTCAGCCAGTTTTATGTGGTTTTGACAACATTCCAAGTGGAAGAACTTGAAAAGAGATTTGAATAGTATAAAGGAAGTTAAAGAGGTTTTAATTGAGATTAAAGTTAGCTTTAATAACTTTAAGCTTTAACTTTAGTAAATATGCTACATATGATGAATTCATTTAAATATTTCATAGGTTTTAGCATTTCAGCACAATCTCATCTGATATTAAATGATAACGCGGTCCAAGATGAGCGTGCTAAATCTAGAGAGGACTGGCTTTCAAAGGCAGCTGCCGGAACACACTAACAGATGCTTGGTGACAGATTTAGTTAAAATAGAAGTTAGATCAGAATAGTTTTTTTTTTTATATCATAGGAGGCAAACGGACAAGTGGGTCACCTGTTGTTAAGTGATCACCACCGTCCATAGATACTTGCAACATCAGGGGAGTCGCAAGTGCGTTGGCAACCAGTCTTGGGGGAGAGGGGGAGTAAGGGAAGGGGAAAGGGAGGGTAGGTGGACCTCTGGCGTTTTCACTGACTGAACGAAATACAAACACTGTTATTTCACGTTGGTTTTCTGTGAGAGGGTGGTACTACCCCGGGTGAGCCGACCCATTCATGCTGAAACTATTAACAGCTTCCGCGTAGCTCTACCATCTACAAAATAGTTAGAGAATGTAGAAAAAGTATATACATACATACATGTACATGTCCACATTATATATAAATATGTAGGTAAATTACCAATGAATATATAAATTAATGTATTTCAAGATAGATTAAAAATAATATATGTGTAAGTACTACACAACTTTACCGATGTCACAAGGACATATATATGACATTCTCTATTATTGGTAGAATTATTCATGAAGGAATGTCATCAATAGATGTTGCAAATTGGCAAAAATTTAATATCCTTAATCTGAACATATAAAAATCCAGTGTCATGGTGTTTGTCCGTGATGAACTCTGACACTACTGAACCGATCTTCAAGAAAGTTGGCATTTATGTGTAATTTGGCCCAACTTGATAGATAGGATAATTTATATTTGAATTAATGGCTTTAATTTTTTTCTAATTATAAATTAAATGACTGTCAATGTTGATTATTGTTATTAATTATAAATGTCATCAGTCTCGAACAGATGGCGCTTGAAATTAGTTTGTTGACAGAAATCTGTAGGTCCAACTGTTATAGAAATCTCATAGATGGCGCCAGATTTTAATTGTGAATTTCTATTTCAATTTTAATTTATTATGTAATAACTGAGCCACAGCAACGTGTGGCCGGGTCATCTAGTTATAGTATATATTATATGATGTTATTATATAACAATAGGTATTAACCTATTGTCAATAATATCTGCTTGACATGGTACTTGAACTCATTGTCTGACAAATTGTTAATATGTTTTGGGATGTTACCGTAGAACCAAATACTATTACCTAAAATATTCTTTGCTTTTACCAAACTAAAAACATGGAATTTCTGATATATCTTCATTTCTTATGTTAAAAATTTGTCACGTTTTTTTACAAAATCTTACCTATCTCAATTTTTCCACACATATATCAAACTAGCTGTACCCGCAGCTCCGCACGCGTTTTTTTAAATCGTATTAAAGACTTATAGAATTGTGAGACTATGTACAATTACAGAAACGCTCTTTAAAGACAATTGTAAGTACGACGCGCACGCCACTAAAAGTAACATGTAACATGTACATCAGATATATAAATACAAAGAGCGTGCCAAATGAGGTTTGTCATCTGCAACACATTTGGAACCTTAACCCACCATATAACTACCTCAGTGCTCACTTACACTGTATAAGGAACTAACGAAAAAATGACATAGAATATTATTATTAAGATTTACATTTACATTACATTTAATATACATTGCGATTATTATAATTAAGATTTTGTGACTATACAAAAAAAATAAACGCTTGTCTGTTCAGCAAGAAATTGTATTATGGAACACTTTATGTAAAACGTTTATAATCTAAGATCTTTTTAGGAAGACCTCTATATCATTAATGATATTACTAATTATAATTTCGAATTGTAAACAATAAGCTGATAATTATTTCTCTTATTAGAAATAAAGAATGAGTTGAAATCTTGCTAAATTTCATGCAGACAAAGTCGCGGGTAACAGCTAGTCTAAAATAGAATAACCTCAATTACTTTTTATTAGGTTCGCTATCTACCAGTGAAAACCCCGTGAAAATCGATCTAACCGTTTTGGTGACAGCACAGCAGGCGAAGCCACGGTTAACAGCCAGTCTAAATTAAAATAAATTAAATTACTTTTTATAGGGTGCGCTATCTGCCAGTGAAAGTGCCATGAAAATCGGTCTAACTGTTTTGGAGAAAGCACTGTGGGTGAAGCCACGGTTAACAGCTAGTATAAACGAAAATTGCCTAAATTACTTTTTATAAAATCAGCTATCTGCCAGTGAAAGTTATCTGAAGATCGATCGAACCGTTTTGAAGATAGCACTGCGGGCGAAGCCACGGTTAACAGCTAGTCTAAATTAAAATAGACTAAATTACTTGAAATGATGTCCGCTATCTGCAGGTGAAAGTTTGGTGAAAATCGGTCCAATCGTTTTGGAGATAGCATTGCAGAAGAAGCCGCGGTTAATGCCTAGTCTAATTTAGAGTAGCCTAAGAAACCCGCTGTAATTTCAGCTATCTGTCAGTGAAATTCCTGTCAAAATCGGTCTAGCCGTTTCGGAGATTACCAAGAACAAACAGACAGACAGACCGACAAAAATTTTAAAAATTGCATTTTTGTTATCAGTTGCGTGTATACTTTCACACCCAGTCAGTAAAAAAGTGTTATTTTGATATTACATACAGACACTCCATTTTTATTATATGTATAGAATAGATAAGGAAACATTGGTAAGGAAAAGTTAGTTAAGTTTCTGAAACTTAGTCTTTAATGATTCACAAGGTTCCATATTGTAAATTGCTCAAACTACCTGTTTTTGTACTATAAATAACAATCTATCTCAAATACTGTTCACCATGGTAAAACACCATAAGACATTAAGCTATGGAATTAAGTAAAGCAGACAGTATACATTTAATAAAGGGTCTGAGTTTTTGGTGGGATTTTGGTCTGTCATGTAGTGTATTTTATTTTTTATTCATAATCTTGTGTTACTTGACTCTATATTGTGTAAAATTGGTGGTGTTTTATGTAATATAGTTTGTTTATTGTGCATAAGTGAAGTGAATGGAAAATAATACCACGGACCATGAATTCCGAGATGCCACAAAAACTCCATGGAACGTTCTAACAAGATGGGCACCATCTTGTTAGTTCATTGAAATTATATCAACTGAAACTTGTAATATTGATACTCACTTGACAATGGCAGTTATAGTCTACTAGAAGACTGGTCACCGAAAATGTAATGGAAGAAGAACTTGTAATACTATTAACTACTCGACAATGGCAGTAATAATCTAAAAGATTGGTTGCCAAAACTAAAGTTAAAAAAAAAAAATGGTCATTTTATTTTGTCCAGGGAGACACATACCATCCTGGTAAAGGTCTGAAGAATTAGCTACTCTGTCAGTAAGAGGCTTAGGTGATAGCAGGTTCAAACATCATGACAGTTGTGAAGGACGCATTTTGATGATTCCATATGTTTTTTTCTAACCCGACTGCTAAGTACCACCCTCGATTTCAACATCTGGGCGAGTTCTGTGAACGCTGAATTTGAGAACCAGCCCTGTCTACTTTTACATGACAATAACAATAACATGAGACCAAATACAAAAACCTATTGAATATATATACATATTGTTCATTACACTGGTATATGTGTATCTAAGGCAACCATAGTTATTAACTTAATGATATATCATATTATTATTATTTCTATGCTTTAGAAGCTTAAACCAATTATATACATTATAATGACCAAAGAGTTTTTAGCTGGATCTTGGAATGTCATGTAGTGGATTGTATATTTTATTTATAATCTCGTGTTATTTGGCTCTATATTTTGTAATATTGGTGGTGTTCTATGTCATATAGTTTGCTTATTGTGCACAAGTGAAGTGGATGGGAAAAAATACCACAGAGCATGGAAGCTGATTTACCACAAAAACTCCCTAGAAAGTTCTAACAAGATGGCCACCCTCTTGTTAGAATATTAAAATGATCACAACAAACTTATATCATTACCTACTCAACAATGGCAGTAATAATATACTAGAAGATTGGTTGCCAAAAAAAAATTTAGAAATAGTAACCAAAGATCAATATAAAATATTGATATAATGTTATAGACCAGTTTTAGAACTACATTGGAAGGAGTGAGAGATATTAGTGGAACTTTAATATTAAGATGTATTGTTCAATGTGATTGTATTGACAACAAGGTCAAAAGAAAGTGTTACTTTGAGGAAAAAAAAGAAGTATAAAATACTGTGTACGTTGAATAAAATTAAATCTATTTATTTAAAATACAAGGAACATATACTGAATCTATTCCGGAAGTATTGTAATTGAATAAAAAATAAATTTAGGTAATGTAGTGTATTCTCCTATGTATGTAGTTAGTTAGGTAGTTAGTTTCAATTGTCAGAATTCGTAAAGATCAAGATTTCTAGTTTCGAAATGCACCCTATTATCTGCAGAGAGCATGCATTACGAGATTCTTGTTGACGCAGACACTTCGGAATCAATGTTATGAAATCAAATGTCAACAAATGAAAGGTGGCCTGGTTATAATTATAATAAATTCTACTTTCTATCCGTTCGAATAAAAATAATCACCTAGGTCGGAAAAGGTACGATACCTTTGCCATTATTTTAATATTAAAAAAAACATCGAAATAGCACTAAGAAATACTAACATACTGTGGATCCAAAAATAGATCAACCCAGTAACGAATATAATTAATTGCTGCATATTCATTAACAATTTCAACAGTAGTATCAAGTAAAAAATACAACAAATTAATCTTATAACTTATTAAATACTTATTCAAAATAAACGTGTAAATAATTTAAAATTTTTGAAGAAGTTTTTTACACGTGTATTTATAAGAATGCGTAGTTCAAAGAATTAACCAAACACTTACCTTAAATAATCGCACATATCGTGCTTTTTTGTACGGTACAGTCTATATGTGTTTCTCGAGTCGTTGTCAATTATTTTTACACTATATAATTGCTTAACACTATAACCTATAAAATTTAATTCACCACCAATACAAGCTGAGCGTTCGTGGCGCAAATGGCGACCGGTGTGAACTTTGCGCGTTTATATTACTTTATAAAACAAAATAAATAACTTCACATCGAATATGTTACCGGTATTTATCGTTACAAAATTTTAAGTAAATATTCGTAGAAAAATATAATTCTAAGTAACATAAATACATTAATATTTACCTTTCTATGAGAGGACCATACTCTTGTGAATTTAGTTGAGCCAAAAATGTCAATAATGATAGTTAATAAGTTTGTTTTTCGAATCGTTTTAGAAAAAAATGTACATAAAACCTGCAATAATTGAAACGTTTTTTAACATATGTATGCAAAGTTATAAATATATCTGAAGTAAATATATCATAATAAATTCACTGCGTGAAAAGGAAAATTATGTAGATAAGTTTTGATCTCAGACCAATAAATAAACCTATATATTTTTTTTCCAAATTTGTTTTCGCAAAGAGATCATTTGGTATTGGTAATATAAAGGGAGAGAGGCGTGATCGCAATTTAATACGATTCAGTACTTACTCCTTAGACGTATTGCATGAACATAATATTAAGCCACCATGATTTGTTAGTCTTGATTTAAATACATGTCAGAGAGTCGTGGTTATTTCAAAATGATTTAGATACCGGCAAGAGAGTCGTGGTAATTTCAAAGTCCGTTAAATGTCTTAAGATTAGCAATCACATGCTTGACAAAATTATCGAACGATTTTATTGCGGACTCCTTCTCCGTCAAGCCGAAAATATCGAATGAACATGTACGAAGATTATCACAAAGCATTATGTGCCCTAATCTCTTCAGGTAGTCCGGTGAAGCTGTTAAGACATTGCTAGGTCAATAGCGTAGTCAGTTCGAGAAAAAAAAGTGCTCAACCTGGAGCAATCTTGAAGCAAGTGTTCAAAGCTTTGCACAGATGTGTTATCGCAGGGGCAGGTGTTGTCGTCAATAATCTTAAGGAGTGCTCTCGCACGTCATCCTCCTCCGAACCTCCGAGTTGTGTTCTGTGCCGCGGCGTGGGTCATACCGCGAACTATCGCGAATGTTCCCGCGCCCCGCGCTCAAAACGCCCTCGCTACCCAAGGCAGGTCTCGCCGTCTAGGACAGCCGCCGCCCCCGCCCGCCCTCGACCTCCGCCTCTCATGTCCCGAGAGGCCTTCCC
This sequence comes from Antheraea yamamai, assembly GCA_036509395.1. Classification (NCBI taxonomy): domain Eukaryota; kingdom Metazoa; phylum Arthropoda; class Insecta; order Lepidoptera; family Saturniidae; genus Antheraea; species Antheraea yamamai. The sequence continues at coordinate 946,113 of AP028452.1, forward strand.
GAGCCTGCCGAGTACATCTCGTGCACCGGCAGTGTCCGTACCCGCGACTAGCACGCCCCCCCTGCCCCTCACGGGCCACTCAGACTCCGTGGGCTCCTAAGCATGCGTCCTAGCCAATTCCCAGACCCCAGGCGGCTAAGCCTTCACAGGCTGACACCGCCTTTTCCTTCTCCCTGTCGAGTATTGAATAAGCAGGTCAAGTACTCATTTTCCACGAGATCTCGGAGATCTCGGCTTACGAAGAAACCTCTAGAAATCCGTCACTAGGTCCCGTAACCGCGATCCATAGATTCCCAGCCATCGCGGCTACCCTACAACGGCTCGCGCGCGCCACCCTTCAAAAATAAATAACTCATATAAGATAGAGTAAATCGCGTATTAACGTCTATCTTCCCCTAAAACGACCGAATAATAATAATAATTTTTGTTATGTCTATTTTTAGATTCCGACGCCGACGCCGTTCATTTAATTTTAAATTCGATCTCTTTAACATGCGTGTTTGCGCCCACGCACGCGTAACCGTCCCTTTCGCCACCGTGAGGGAAGGACTTTCGCTCCCGCACACATCGTGGTTCTCAGTGATATCTCGAGCCGAGGTCGTCCCCTGATGGAACCCCCGAGATATTACTTTCACGATACAGTGACTCACCTACATCACTTGTGCTCGCACATGAGATCACCTCTCACACACGTGTGTGTACATACATACATATGGTGGAAGGGTTTTGTTTTTTTCCCTTATCGAACTGAATCGAATAGTTTAGTTCGTTTCATTCCGATATACACGTATGCATTTGTGAATCATGCAATTTCGATTGTATGATTGACAAATGAATATATGAATGAATAGCTTAGAATAGTTTAGCTAGGTCAGACGGGATTTCTCAGGTAACAGCCCAAGCCGAGGTGTGCCGTGCACCCTTGAGCATGTTACCTAAAAATAAAATCGGCTGAGTGCCTTAAGCGCTCGCCTTAGCAGTCCGGTGAAGCTGTAAAGACCTTGCCAGGTCAATAGCGTAGTCAGTTAGAGAGAGAAAAAAAAATCAGATATGTCCGAGTTAGAATATAAATCTTAAAAGATTTGCTATAGGAAGTTTTAATTTAATTAGATGATTTTGTTGTCTGACGTTCCATTTTGAAATTTTATCTTTTACCATCACCAATATTGTATAATATATTCGATGTGAAACAGAACTTAAATTTAACCTATAATTAAAATATTAGACTCTTTTCCCTCTATTCTAAGGAGTTCCTTAAATAAGTTGAACTGTGTCGGTATTTGAATATAATCCGACGTACGGCCAAAATAAATATTTTCATTAAATTTTGTGAATGATTTTATAAACAGCTCCGCACTATTGTTCAAGTATCGTGTGATGATAGACTTTATAAATTAATTAAGAAAGGAGAATGAATTAAAAAAGATAATTACTATAGATCACACAAAAATTATTGTCCTGTGTGAAATTCGAACTTAGCACAGTCAGCATGAAACTGCAACGTTAACTCGCGCACAGTAATACTCAGTAAATAATGAATTACCAAATATTTAACTTTACGATAAACAAAATTCCTTAACCAAAATGTCTATTGTCAGTGCTGTATACTTTGTGAAATAAAAGATGTCACCGACGAAAAATAGGACTGTATTCTTGATTCCGCGAAAGATGTCGATTACAGTAGGTATGTACGAATGTTGTATTTTCGATATTAATTACTCGAACTTTCTGAAATAAAAATTTGCGCTTAGGATTAGTTAGAAAATGCATAAAAACATAGTTTAGCCTTAAGATTTATTACCAAAAAGTCCGGTGAAGCTGTGAAGGCTGGTCAAGTTAGGCCGACAGATTCGTACTATGAACGTTGCAGTAACGTAACGTAGGTAGCTATTAATACACCCACTAGAATGTATCAGTGTGTGTATTATGGTAAATTCACTGACGGTCTGGGCATGGCACACCACGGTGTTACTTCATGTTCGTCTAATGGCACATTAATACAACATTTTTTTTTAATTTCTCTTTTCGATCGCAATCATGATATGGCCTGGTGTAAGGGGCCGAGATACTTAATTAACATTATTATTAAGTTTAAGTGTTCATTAAATTTTATGTATAAGTAAACAAATTTTAAAGATGGCAATTTATATTTAAATAATGGCTGTTTATTTCGTCCACTAGGCGTTTTCTCAGTAGCTCAATTATAAGATTATGTGCACTAAATAATTGGTCACTCAGCACACTGGAAATGAAGTACTGAGATACTAAGGAGCAGAAACTATCAATTTATTTTATATATATATATTGTTATATCATAGGACGCAAACGAACAGGTGGGTCACCTGATGTTAGGTGATCACCACCGTCCATAGACACTTGCAAGACCAGGGGAGGAGGAGAGGACCTGCATAATATTGCCAATGTTGAAACCAGTGTTTAAATTGTTGCAAATCGTTCGCATATAAATAAAAAAATAGAAAGTCCGCTTATTCCAAAAACCAAGGAAGTACATTATTTAAAATAATCAAGTTATTAAAAAAACGAATGTTATCAAGCTAAATTGCAATATAAGTGATTATAAACTATTTTGGTTTGGACTCCTCTCGGGTACAGGCCTCTTCCCGCTCCTGCAATCTGTCTCTGTTTTTCGCTGCATTGGGCCAATCTGTGGCCATTTGACGAAGGTCGTCTGACCATCTTGTGTTAAGTCTACCTATTCTTCTTTTCCAACATGGACCCGTCCACATCGTAGCAACTTTTGTCCACCTCTCCGGTTGCATCCTTGTAACATGTCCTGTTCATTTCCATTTTGATTTAAGACTATTTTCTAGACCATCAATTATATTTGTTTTTGCTCTTGTGTCGCTATGTAGTATCCTGTCCTTTAGTTTTATTTTCATGATGTTCCGTTCTATAGCTCTTTGACAGGTCTTGATTTTTTTTTTTTCGAACTGACTACGCTATTGACCAAGCAAGGTCTTCACAGCTTCATCGGACTACTAAGGCGAGCGCTTAAGGCACTCAGCCGTAAGCGCTCGTCTTAGTAGTCCGGTGAAGCTGTTAAGACTACTAAGGCGAGCGCTTACGGCTGAGTGCTTTAAGCGCTCGCTTGATTTTGTGTTGTGCTGTTTGTGTATATTTAACGGTTTGGCTGCCGTATGTCATGGTTGAGAGTAAACACGAGTCAATAACTTTCCTTTACAGCCTAAGAGGAAGTTGGCTTTTTAAAATTTCTTTTATACTCCAAAATATATTGCAGGTTTTATTTATTCTTCTGTCAATTTCCTCTATGTTGTGTAATGGGTGAAAGGAATTTTTTAAACTTAAGTATACAACGTTGTCTATATATTTAATTCGGTATTTTCTATAAAAATCGATGTTTCGATATAATTCGTCATCACTTTTGTTTTTTGTAGACTAATTTCTAAACCAATTATTTTACTAACTGTTTTTAGAGATGTTAACATAAATTGCAGGTTGCTTGCCTTATCTGAATCGTTTGCATACAAGAATACGAAAATTTATAACATCTCTACAGTGACATTTTTTTTTCTCGAACTGATTACGCTATTGACCTATCAAGGTCTTAACAGCTTCACCGGACTACATCTATAGTGACAAATTGGGTAAATAATGATAAATACGTTCTAGATGATTTGATATACCAAACATTGGAATTAATTCGCGCGAATGGAGATCGTAAAAAAAAGTTGGTCAAAAGAATAAGCAGTCTTGAAATAATCTTCATAATAATCAAGTCTATTTATCCCTGTTTTTTTAGCTTTATTTTTGGCAACCAATCTTTTAGATTATTACTGCCATTGTCGAGTAGTTAATAGTATTATAAGTTCTTCGTCCATTCCATTTTTGGCAACCAGTCTTCTAGTAGACGATTACTGCCATTGTCCAATACCAAGATACCAAGTGAGTATCGATATTACAAGTTCCTTGATATAATTTCAATGAACTAACAAAATGGTGGCCATCTTGTTAGAACTTTTCATAGAGTTTTTGTGTCATCTCAGAATTCATGGTCCGTGGTATTATTTTCCATTCACTTCACTTATGCACAAAGCATAATAAACAAACTATATTACATAAAACACCAATTTTACACATTATATAGTCAAGTAACACAAGATTATGAATAAAATATAAAATCCACTACATGACAGACCAAAATCCCGCCAAAAACTCCAAGTCTGTGTATCCCTGTTATTTAATTGATTACTGAAACAAATAAAAATTACATATAAACATATAATGTGCTGTATGGTATAGAGCAAGCTTGTGAACACAGTCCGTCATATCTGCCCGTTACGAGTATTACTATTGTCTGTAGTTAGCACAGAGTGTAGTTAGTAGTCTATGTATCTATTAATAGGTCTGTGGCGATTTGTTTACTACAGAATAAATCAGAAATGGGATTGTGAATGTTTTATATTTATTTGTATTAAAATAATAACAATTATGTCGAGTCCGTTTACAAAAATGTGGAGCTCAATGAACGATTCGATGCTAATTTGCCGCGGTTGCCTTGAACAGTCAGGCGAAATGAAGAACATGTACGAATGGGGATTAAACGAAGATTACTCCAAGATAACTGAAACTCAGGTGATTTTTAGAATAAGACTTGTATATTATAGGAAACCTACTTTTACATTTTTGATTTAGTAATATTTACGCACGACCACTGTTTCAAATATAACAAATTTTTGGCCTGATCTATGCACTTGTTAGTACAAAAATAATAATTTCAATCTTTTATATCGCTGTTCAAGTATTTATAAATTTAATAGTAAAATTGGATAAAAATCGCAAAACATATACATTATTAACAATAAAAACTACCTTTATACAATTTATAAACAAAAGTATGTTCTCTATTTTTGATTATTGATTAAAATTTATGTTATTTTTTGGTGAGTTTATTTATTTGTTATTAACTTGGATTATACTAGCGGTCCCGGTGGACGTTGTCGTGCCTTGATCATAAAAAAAAACCTAAAAGTCAACTTTAGCGCCACCTGATGATGATGATCCACTGGAACACACGCACAAAATTTCATCAAAATCGGTCCAGCCGTTTAGGAGGAGTTCAGTGACATACACACGTACAGAAGAAATTTATATATAAAGATAATTGTTTCACTCTACTCACTTTGAAATTATATTACTTTTAACTGATATATAATGATTAGACTGCATTTTTATGCATTTAGCGCATGTCACTGTATTATCTCCTCCAGGAGATATCTCGTCCCACCCGTATGCAATTCTTCCTCTCCCTTTCCTTTACTCCTTTTATTACCCTTATGTGTAAATATATTAATATGAATTGGACGTATATGTTATTTATTTACTAACTTAGTTGTTTAGGTACTTACTAATCCCATCGTGTATCATCCTTTGGTTCTATGTTAGATATAAATGGTGCCGGTTAAAATCAACTTCAAATCTTTTGTTGTTGTATTATCATTGAAGTTGTTCTTAATGTACATGACACTGGCGGAATCTGGAATTTTCCACGGAGGCCAAAGATAAAATATGAAATAAAAGGGATTTAAAAAAATCGATAATCCTGTGAAAACCAAACCAAACCTTATCAATATTAAGACACACATTTCAATTCTCTGATCAACATGGGATATGATAAACTTGATAGTTTCGTCAAAAAGGTGGAGAAAAATGAGAAATAATATAATATTATAAGTTATATTTTAAAGTTGAATAACTTCGAAACATTAATTCTAAGCTCAGAAAAACAAGCTTTCCCATGTTAATCATGGGAAATTGAGATTTACCAAGCGGGATATATCTTAACATTAATATTACGGACTGTGGCTTTCACAGGATTTGTTTTTCCAACAATATTTTTGATATATTTAAGAGAAAATAAAGTAAATTTTCAAAAAAAAGTATTAACTGATTTCAATATCAATCAAAAACCCATAAGGCACTAAAAAGTGGAAAATAAATAGTTTATCAAATTAACCAAATTAAATAAAACATATGAATATGTGTACTACCTAGAGATGTATTGGAAATCGGTGCCAACCAAATTTCAAATTTGTTCCAGGTAGAAATGTATTACAGAGACGCGAGAGTGGACTTAAACTTTGTACCTATGTAGATGATATGATTTTCGGTTTGCACCGACTAAATACAGACGAATTGATAACCTCCTCCTTTTTTTGAAGTTGGTTAAAAAAAAATTGTCGATTTTGAAGTTATACTTCTTTTGGCGCGTTAGGGAAAAATGATGAGAGTAAATTTTTACGATGCTCGCGCACACCGTCACGAAAAACCGACACCCTGAAGTTATAACGATGCGCACGCACACTGTCACGAAAAACCGACACCCTGAAGTTAGCTATAGTGAACATTTTGTTCCTTTGTATTTGTTGTTTGTATTAAAACTTTCAATGTATTAAATACCTTTTTTCTATTGTTAGTGTCGTTTTTTCTACAAACGTAGAATAAGGCGAAAGATAAAAATTTTTGAAAAGATATATACTATAAACTAATACTTACAATAAATCATCATTTGTAATGGAAATGTTAACAAAAATATTTGCTATAAATTAAATTTGCGAAATGTCTGTATGTAATGCAATGTTATTGAATTACAAGATTGAATTGAATGAATACTATTTAAATTTGCTTGCATGAAAACTTAAACCAACTGTTTAGCTAGACTAGTGTCTAGCTGTCTATATAGCTAGTGTTATCTTGGATATGCTTTTCTAATAAACGATATAAACACTTGTTCGTCAAGGATATTAAAAAGTTGTTTAGTGAGACTTGTGTTAAATTTTTGTTTCTGTAATAAGACAATGATATTTGATAAATAATGAGTATTGCCATAAAACAAAAATTGAAGTCTACGAAACTGCTAATTAGAAATTTTGTTATATATAATCCACATTTCATATATGTATACTGTATGTAATATTATATGTCAATAATGATTTTAATTTTACAAAATTATAAAACAAAGTCTTCTGCCAAGTGTCTTTCTGTCTGTTCGCAATGAACTCAATAACTACTGAACAGATTTTCATGCGGATTTCACCAGTAGATACAGTGATACATAACGAAGATTTAGGTATATAATTTGTCAAGGTTTTTTTATCAAGGTAGACAATGTCTGCTGAGCCTGCTAGTTTGTTATCTATTCTATCTATATATATATAAGAGATTCCCACCTATATATTGACTCATCACGATATCTCTGGAACCATAAGGCGCAGCGACTTGAAATATGGTAGGAATTTTCCTTTCGCCGAGTAGAGGTCAGCTAAGAACGGATTTTACGAAATTCCACCCACAAGGGGGGTTGTGGGGGGTAATCAGGGCGGGTCAACGTCAGCCGGGCCCGCTAGTATTATTATAAAGAAGATTTAATTGAATAAAGAACTAATATTATCATTAAATAGTATAAACCAAAGTCCCCCACCGCGTCTGTCTGTTCGCGATAAACTCAAAAACTACTAAACGGATCTTCATGCGTTTTCACCAATGGATAAAGTGATTCATGATGAACGTTTTGATATATATTTTGTCAATGATTTTTTAATAATCAGGGCAGGACAACGTTTGCCGGGCTGCTAGTAAATGCTAAAAATAGTTTGTTTCTTTATTACCCTTATACAACATAACAACTCAACTAATCATCATTAAATTTTCCTTACACATTCTCAGAGGTATAGAAAAATCCATAAGGTACCCTTCATCGAGAGAAAAATGTATTGTTCATGAGGAATAGCTCATATCTCCATTATTAACGCCTGGACTGTCGAAAATCATTGTGGTTCAACCTCTATACAAAGGAATGTAGACCATATGATTCACTGATCAATAGATAATTTGGCTCAAAATTGCAAAACATGTTCCGCCGTTTTGAGATCTGTGTCTTAAAGGAACAGCCAAAGGCTTAAAGTGAGCGAAACCTAGGGCTAAAGCTAATCGTAGTAGTACTTATAGTATTTATAGTAGTTTCTTTTCATTCCAGATGATAAAGATTGAAGGTCTATCAGAAATGCTCTGTTCAAATTGTGAAGATACATTGATGGTATGTAAACGATTCAGGACTCAATGTCAGCAATCTGATGCATTCCTGAAAGACACTGCCAAGGTATGAGTGTCATTTATTTGGATTTAGTATTTCAAAAATATATCTAACTTCCTAACTATTAGGGTGCTTTTACTATATGAAAATATTGTGGTGGTAAGTTCAAAATTACTGTGGAGAAATCAAAATCAGAAATATACTTTTTTTTTATATCATAGTAGGCAAACGAACGAACGAAGCGCAACAATGCAAGCACTGTTACTTCACGTCCGTGTTTCTGTGAGAGGGTGTTACTATCCCGGGCGAACAGACCCATTCATGCTGAAACCAGTGATAGCTTCGGCATGACTCTACCATCAAAACCTTGATATCTTCTCCCAGGAAGAGGCGTTTATCCCAACAGAGGGATCTTCATCATCATCATCAGCCTGTGAGAGACCCACTGCAGGGACATAGGTTTCTTCCTGAAGGAAGGTATGGGCATAATGACCAGGCCTACCCACAACATATTGATGTATTAGTGATTTGAAACTCTGAAACATCTATAGTTCTATGTTTCTCCACATATGGTGGTACTACAAGACCATTTCTCAGGTTCAGGTTTCCTCACATTGTTTTCCTTCACCGTCACCCGATAGTATTACCAATTTAAATTAGTAAATGTATGTGAATTCTGAAAAATTAATGGGTACATGGGGGGTTCATAACTGAGGACATAGGCATTATATTCCACTGGTCAAACCTTTAGACCACCATAACTTACTGGGAATCTTACAGGCTGAAATAGTTAATATAGTATACTATTTTTGTTCACAGAAGAGATTATCTTCAATGGATAATATGGACTGCACAAATGAAGCAATAAACACGTTGGGAGATGATAAATTAATAGTTACAATTACAGCACCAAATATGACCTCTAAGATTCATCTGACATGTCCATTTACTTGTAAGGAGACCTTTATAAGGAAAAATGATCTCCTCATCCATTTAGTGAAGACTCATCAGTACTCCAAAAACTTTGTTATTGAGCTCCGCTACAATTGTTCCTATGAAGGCTGCCCTTACAATCATGGGTCTAGAAAAAAATGGTTCTCTGGGCGAAAGTCTCTGAATCAACACTTTAACAAAGTACACAGAGATAAAATATTCAATTGTGCAAGCTGTAATTCAGGTTTCTCGACGAACACAGACTACATGAGGCATCTCAAAGGGTGTAATATGCAGTACCTCTGTCATATATGCAACATATCCTATTCAACTAATGAGAAATATTTAGTTCACTTACTAAGAAAACACCCAGAGTATCATAAACAGTATAAAATGGATAGGAAAGCGGAGAAGAGGAAATCTAAACTGGAGAATGACAGCAAAAAAGTAAGGTCTAACTCAGAGCGGATATCTGAGTATATATGTGACAGCCCGAAAAGAACTTTTGCAACACAGACACTGAACCCGGTGGATAGTATTAAAAACGATGTGTCTTTATCGTCCTGGAGAAACTCTGTTAAAAGTGATTATGAAACGAAGACAGATGAGATATCAACGCAGACTGTATTCGAAGATTTGCTCTCACTTAAATCCCAAACCAGCGAAGATGAATCGTTGTTTTTCTCTGAGACAGTATCCCTGTCTGATATTCAAACGCAGACCTTTCCTATAGAGTTTGGATTAAGTCGTTCGAACAAGGAGACGATAACGTCTGAAACCCAATCACCCGATTTGAGCATAAAAGAGACGCAAACGTGTGTCTGTCTGTATGATTCGCCGAAATTGAATTTCAGGCTTTTCGACAGCGTTTCGTCAAGTCCTTCTCATTCAAATCTAACGTCAACTGAGACCCAGACAGCGGAATTAAGGAGCAGTGTGCGGTCAGATGTCCTTTTGAGCTTCAATTCCACGGAAACTCAGACGTGTTTTGATGAGACGAGTAGCAGTGATTTGTGATATTGGTCTTTTGAATAATTTTGGGGAGTAAAACTTCTTTACGCCCACTTGACTTGGGAGTAAGCTGATAAATGCGGTCATGAAAGCATTACGAAAAGTGTGATCGGGCGAGGCGAACGGAATTAGAGAGGGATATATAAGTTAGTAAAGATAGAAAGAGATAGTTACGTTTCATTTTATCAATGAAAACCCATAATAAATTTAAATATTTATAGAAAATTAATATATGTACATACATGTATATATTATCTTTATATATAAATTTCTTCTGTATGTGTGTATGTCACTAAACTCCTCCTAAACGGCTGGACTGATTTTGATGAAATTTTGTGTGCGTGTTTCAGTGGATCTGAGAATGGTTTAAATTCACAATTGGAACCTATCGGTGGCGCTGCGGTTGAATTTTAAATTAAAAAAAAAATATCAAGGCAGGACAACGTCCGCCCGGCCAGCTAGTACATATATAGATATATATGTATATTTGCATACATATAGATGAAGCTAAAGAAGTTTTACTTCAGTCGTGTGGTCTAAAGCACACTCGTTTCTTTCAAGATTTTATAATCATTTGTGTATATAATTACTAAAGTTAAATAATTAGTCAGTAAAGTTCATTAACCGTTGGACTGTTCAAGTCCATAAGGATTTTAGTTCTATACAAACGAGTGTAGATCTTATGATGCATTGGTCAACAGACTGTTGGCAGCATAAGTATAAAAAATACAGTATTTATTACAGAATTTGAAAATTTTTAACTATAACAAATTATGTAAAAAAAAAAGTGTGTGTGTACTTATGTACACGCGTTAGAAGTTATACTTCTTTGGCGTAACAAGATAACAATCTGTTCAAAAATTTTATCTTTCGCCTTAATCTACGTTTGTAGAAAAAAACGACACTAACAATAGAAAAAAAGGTATTTAATACATTGAAAGTTTTAATACAAAGAAATACGAACAACAAATACAAAGAAACAAAATGTTGACTATAGCTAACTTCAGGGTGTCAGGTTTTTCGAGACTTAATGAGCGGTTAAGCAGACAGCTTCATACTGTTAATTTTGTGTCACAGATGCGCGCGCATCTTAAAATTTCACTCTCATCATTTTTTCATAACGCGCCTAAAGAAGTATAACTTCAATAAATAATATAATGTCAAATTATAATAAAAAATGTTAGATATATAAAACCAAGGTATCCGCCATTTTGAGATCTGTGTCTTAAAAATCAGACGAGGTGTTAATTAGTCAGTAATATTATTTAGTCAGTAAAGTTAATTAATTAGTCAGTAATGTTATTTATTCAGTACAACTGATTAATTAGTCACTAATATTATTTAGTCAGTAAAGTTAATTAACTAGTCAATATTACTATTTAGTATGTAAATACAGTTGGTCGGCAACATAAAGTCATTGATAACTCCATAAACTAATTAGTAAAGTTAGTTATTATTTATCGACCAATACTTAAATAAACAGTAAAGTGTATATGTAAGTCTATACATATAATAAGAATGTAAATGTAACGTGTTCGTACTTTTTACATTTTTGTGAAAATAATTGTTGCAGGAATCTAGTAATGAACTACATTTCAATCAATTTAAAAAATGTTTGTCTGTTTGTATGAACGCGCATCACTGTTAAAATACTGCATTCATGAAAAAGCATATCTTCGAGTAACATTTTTTTTTTTTTTTGAAGTTATACTTCTTTAGGCGCGTTATGAAAAAATGATGAGAGTGAAATTTTAAGATGCGCGCGCATCTGTGACACAAAATTAACAGTATGAAGCTGTCTGCAAACCGGCACTCTGAAGTTAGCTATAGTCAACATTTTGTTTCTTTGTATTTCTTTGTATTAAAACTTTCAATGTATTAAACACCTTTTTTCTATTGTTAGTGTCGTTTTTTCTACAAACGTAGAATAAGGCGAAAGATAACATTTTTGAAAAGATTTTTTTCTTGTTACGCCAAAGAAGTATAACTTCTAACGCGTGTACATAAGTACACACACACTTTTTTAACTTTATTTTTGGCAACCAAGCTTTTAGATTATTACTGCCATTGTCGAGTAGTTAATAGTATTACAAGTTCTTCTATTCCATTTTCGGCAACCAGTCTTCTAGTAGACCATCACTGCCATTGTCAAGTGAGTATCGATATTTTAAGTTTCTTGATATAATTTCAATGAACTAACAAGATGGTGGCCATCTTGTTAGAACTTTCCATGGAATTTTTGTGGCATCTCACAATTCATGGTCCGTGGTATTATTTTCCATTCACTTCACTTATGCACAATAAACAAACTATATTACATAAAACACCACCAATTTTACACAATATAGAGTCAAGTAACACAAGATTATGAATAAAAAATAAAATTCACTACATGACAGACCAAGATCCCGCCAAAAAAACCTCGAGTAACATTTAGTCTTTGTTTCATTAGAATCTGTTTGGTTTATCAAAAGTTATTGTACTTTTAATGATGACGCGACTTAAGTACGAGAGAAAAGTAGATAAATAAACGGACTTAATACATTCAGAAGACTTTAATGACTGTTTTTTTAAATAAGGTCTCACGCGGACTATGTTGTGGGCATAGCTAGTCTGTAATAAAATAAATAAAGAAAAAATGTTAAGCTGCAAGTTTACGATATTCTTTTATCTTGAATATCTCATAGCATTTTAGGTTAAAATACACTTTTCGTAGGAAATATTGATACGTGTTACCGGTTACGATCTTTGTAATATACTTGGTTCCTCGAATAACCCCAACTTCTACAAAATCCTGCCTCTTTTTATGTTTCACCCGGTAATTGTTTTTTTATTTATTTTTGTCGTCTACAGTATATCATAAATTAGTTGAATGTTTGTCTGTAGTGAATTATAGTAAATCATCGTGTAAATAATGTAAGTAATACGAAGCACTTGTGTATAAATATTTAATAACTAGCTGTGCCCGCGACTCCGTCCGCGTGGAATCTAATGTAAGAAAACGGTGACTAATAAAATTCTATTATTTTAACTGATTCAAAAACCTGCTTACAAGCCGTACCGGCTAATCCTTCCAAATCTAAATACAGATCCCCAATAATATTAAAAATCAAAGAATCTCTTTATATTTGTCAACAACAAAACTTAGAATTCGTCTTGGCTTGGATTCCGGGGCACTCGGGCATTCCAGGGAATGAAACCGCAGATTCCTGTGCTAAGCAAGCTGCTAACATAGGCTCTGTTGGGGTCAGTTGGTGTCAGGCTTCAGAAGCAATAAAACATTGATTGACTTCAGTAACTTCAGTGGACTGTATATTTTTGTTATATGTTTGAACTTGAATAACTTTCACAATGTATATAATCGTATGTAACGAGCCGGTGACAATACATATTTTCCTCGGTTTAACACTACAATTATTGTCTTACAATTAGTACATTATACGTGCCGTACTGCCGCTCGTTCATCCATACATTTACATAGTTCACATAAATTCACATTATATTTTTATTGATGGTTCCGTATAACATTAGACAAATAATAATAATCGCATTGGCGGTTATATTTGAATTGTTACACAAAGGATTTTTCTAAATATCACATAAGACATATTGAACACAGAAACCAAGTAAACAAGAAATACGACAGTTTATCTGTACGTATTACATAAACAAATTTATACACCTAGACATAATAGCTTGTCTGTTTGTACCAGACACATTAAACCTGCTCATATATCGTATTTATTAGTATAATATGACATCCCATTACGCATAATGAACATTAGTAGAGAGAAATATATATATATATATATATATATACATGAGAACTCATCTGTTCGTAGTACATAGAGAAACATTTATTTACAACATTTATTTATAGCTCATCTGTCCGTAACACATAGGCTCCATTGAACATTTCCAAATCATTCCTGGGGATCTCTGTTTAAACATGAAACACCAGTTGTTTAAAGCGTGGAATAATGAGTGGCAGACATCACAAGCTTAGAGCCAAATTCTATGATAAAAGTAGACAAGTGTATGATATCGGTCGTATGTCGTATGCGTTTAAATCATGCCTACACTCCTGTCCATCTTGCAAAAATTAGAGTCCGGGATCACTCGCTGTGTGAATGTGGTCTAGGTGAAGGAAATCTGGACCATATTTTCTTTAATTGTCCAAATCGGCGCGTTTCGCTATATGATTTGCTCTCCCAAGAGATATCCCGTCCCACCTGTATGCAATTCCTCCTCTCCCTTTCCTTCACTCCTTTTATTACTGTTCTGTGTAAATATATCAATATGAATAAAATTAAGCTCTAATTATTTGTTACATTATACTTACTTGTACTATATATACATATATATTTACTAACTTATTTCTTTAGGAACTTACTAACCCAATGGTGTATTGTCCTTATGTTCTATGTTAGGCATATGGTGGTGGTCTAAATCAACTTTAGATCTTTCGTTGATCCATTATCGTAGAAGTTAATCTTTATGTACATGACACTGGCAGAATTGTAGAACTTTACACAAAGGCCAAAGTCTAAGATAAAAAAAATCATCTAAGTGTATTTAATCAAGTCCATTTACTTATCTACGTTTCTCCCGTAATTAAGCCGCGTCGTCATTAAAATTATCATTTTTGATAGAGTGAATCAATTTTAATGAAATGTATTTTATTACTTATTCCAAGTCCTTAACTTAACAAACACCAAGTTACTCCCGAGGAAATGCTTTACGATTTTCTTGAGGGTTTATTGTGAACCCGGTCTCTTAGCAGTGATGCGTGTTCATACAAACGGACAGATGTTTCAAAAAATGATTGAAATGTATTCTATTACTATATATATAGTACTATATATATAGTATAGAAGATAATATCTAAGACACAGTAAACGTGCTTTTTGTATTAAGCTCTACGTGGACTAAGTCGCGGGCACAGTTAGTCAAAATTTAATATGGAACTTTCATATATTTAAATAATTATGTATCGAATTTTATTACCTTAAATGTATTTTTGTATTTGTTAACATAAGAGTTTATGCCTTTGTATATTTTTTAATTATACTTCTTTGAAGTAAATAAAACCTTTATTAAATTACCTAGTTTTAATCCGAGTTTATTTCTGATTAATATGAAGAAATCAGCTCACGACGTTGAATCTCTCTATTTTTCATACCTTGTTATATCAATTATATTTCGTAGGTGTTAGAATCATGCTGAAGTTATTACTGGTTTCAGCATGAATGTGTCGGCTCGCCCGCGGTACTACCACCCGACACACAGAAACACCCACGTCAACTAACAGTGCTTGCCTTGTTGCGTTGCATTCGATTAGTGACAGCGCTGAAGGACCACCTCCCCTCCCCTCCCCCTCCCTCCCTAAATATAGGCTGGCAACGCACTCGCGATTCCCCTGGAGTTGCTAGTGTCTATGGACGCCGGTGATCACTTAACATCCGGTAGCCCGATCGCTGCCCATTTTTACAATTTTACGTATAAATATCCAACACACGCACAAGTGTCGCATACCGGCGTGCTCGTCACGACCTGTGCTACAATAATTAATACGTATATAGGTACACCAATTAAACACGCGACATAGGTGAAAAACACGAAAAACCGCAATTTTTTCAAAATTTTAACACAATTTATTAAATTTTCTTATTTTACAAAATTAATTCCTGTATTCCCTGGTCAGCATCGGATCCGGAGCGTGTCCCCTCGCTCGCCGCACCCGCCGGTAAAGCCGAGAGTCGCCCCCGTGATCTGTAACATAAAAATTTTCATTAATTATTAAAAATTCAAAATTTTCCGAAAACTCACCGATTTTTCATCCAGATCCCGAAAGGTTAGAGTGGGAGTACCACCCCTCACACGCCGCACCCGCCGGCACCGTCGAGGGAATTTTCCGGGATCTGAAAAAATCGAATTTCATTAAATTATTAAAAACTTAAAATCCGTCTGAATTTCCACAATTTCCCGGACTTTTTCACACTCAGGGATAGCCTTAGGCGTCCTGGGTGTGAAACCGTCAGAGAAACTGTGAAAAACCAACACAAAAAATTTGAAAATTGCAATTTTAAATTCAGTTTACCACTTTTCGGAATCCACGCCCCAACCGAGTTTACCTAAGCGGTGATATCGTCGTTTCTCAATCGCTGCCCATTTTTACAATTTTACGTATAAATATCCAACACACGCACAAGTGTCGCATACCGGCGTGCTCGTCACGACCTGTGCTACAATAATTAATACGTATATAGGTACACCAATTAAACACGCGACATAGGTGAAAAACACGAAAAACCGCAATTTTTTCAAAATTTTAACACAATTTATTAAATTTTCTTATTTTACAAAATTAATTCCTGTATTCCCTGGTCAGCATCGGATCCGGAGCGTGTCCCCTCGCTCGCCGCACCCACCGGTAAAGCCGAGAGTCGCCCCCGTGATCTGTAACATAAAAATTTTCATTAATTATTAAAAATTCAAAATTTTCCGAAAACTCACCGATTTTTCATCCAGATCCCGAAAGGTTAGAGTGGGAGTACCACCCCTCACACGCCGCACCCGCCGGCACCGTCGAGGGAATTTTCCGGGATCTGAAAAAATCGAATTTCATTAAATTATTAAAAACTTAAAATCCGTCTGAATTTCCACAATTTCCCGGACTTTTTCACACTCAGGGATAGCCTTAGGCGTCCTGGGTGTGAAACCGTCAGAGAAACTGTGAAAAACCAACACAAAAAATTTGAAAATTGCAATTTTAAATTCAGTTTACCACTTTTCGGAATCCACGCCCCAACCGAGTTTACCTAAGCGGTGATATCGTCGTTTCTCAATCGCTGCCCATTTTTACAATTTTACGTATAAATATCCAACACACGCACAAGTGTCGCATACCGGCGTGCTCGTCACGACCTGTGCTACAATAATTAATACGTATATAGGTACACCAATTAAACACGCGACATAGGTGAAAAACACGAAAAACCGCAATTTTTTCAAAATTTTAACACAATTTATTAAATTTTCTTATTTTACAAAATTAATTCCTGTATTCCCTGGTCAGCATCGGATCCGGAGCGTGTCCCCTCGCTCGCCGCACCCGCCGGTAAAGCCGAAAGTCGCCCCCGTGATCTGTAACATAAAAATTTTCATTAATTATTAAAAATTCAAAATTTTCCGAAAACTCACCGATTTTTCATCCAGATCCCGAAAGGTTAGAGTGGGAGTACCACCCCTCACACGCCGCACCCGCCGGCACCGTCGAGGGAATTTTCCGGGATCTGAAAAAATCAAATTTCATTAAATTATTAAAAACTTAAAATCCGTCTGAATTTCCACAATTTCCCGGACTTTTTCACACTCAGGGATAGCCTTAGGCGTCCTGGGTGTGAAACCGTCAGAGAAACTGTGAAAAACCAACACAAAAAATTTGAAAATTGCAATTTTAAATTCAGTTTACCACTTTTCGGAATCCACGCCCCAACCGAGTTTACCTAAGCGGTGATATCGTCGTTTCTCAATCGCTGCCCATTTTTACAATTTTACGTATAAATATCCAACACACGCACAAGTGTCGCATACCGGCGTGCTCGTCACGACCTGTGCTACAATAATTAATACGTATATAGGTACACCAATTAAACACGCGACATAGGTGAAAAACACGAAAAACCGCAATTTTTTCAAAATTTTAACACAATTTATTAAATTTTCTTATTTTACAAAATTAATTCCTGTATTCCCTGGTCAGCATCGGATCCGGAGCGTGTCCCCTCGCTCGCCGCACCCGCCGGTAAAGCCGAGAGTCGCCCCCGTGATCTGTAACATAAAAATTTTCATTAATTATTAAAAATTCAAAATTTTCCGAAAACTCACCGATTTTTCATCCAGATCCCGAAAGGTTAGAGTGGGAGTACCACCCCTCACACGCCGCACCCGCCGGCACCGTCGAGGGAATTTTCCGGGATCTGAAAAAATCGAATTTCATTAAATTATTAAAAACTTAAAATCCGTCTGAATTTCCACAATTTCCCGGACTTTTTCACACTCAGGGATAGCCTTAGGCGTCCTGGGTGTGAAACCGTCAGAGAAACTGTGAAAAACCAACACAAAAAATTTGAAAATTGCAATTTTAAATTCAGTTTACCACTTTTCGGAATCCACGCCCCAACCGAGTTAACCTACGCGGTGATATCGTCGTTTCTCAATCGCTGCCCATTTTTACAATTTTACGTATAAATATCCAACACACGCACAAGTGTCGCATACCGGCGTGCTCGTCACGACCTGTGCTACAATAATTAATACGTATATAGGTACACCAATTAAACACGCGACATAGGTGAAAAACACGAAAAACCGCAATTTTTTCAAAATTTTAACACAATTTATTAAATTTTCTTATTTTACAAAATTAATTCCTGTATTCCCTGGTCAGCATCGGATCCGGAGCGTGTCCCCTCGCTCGCCGCACCCGCCGGTAAAGCCGAAAGTCGCCCCCGTGATCTGTAACATAAAAATTTTCATTAATTATTAAAAATTCAAAATTTTCCGAAAACTCACCGATTTTTCATCCAGATCCCAAAAGGTTAGAGTGGGAGTACCACCCCTCACACGCCGCACCCGCCGGCACCGTCGAGGGAATTTTCCGGGATCTTCTGTAAAAATCGAATTTCATTAAATTATTAAAAACTTAAAATCCGTCTGAATTTCCACAATTTCTCGGACTTTTTCACACTCAGGGATAGCCTTAGGCGTCCTGGGTGTGAAACCGTCAGAGAAACTGTGAAAAACCAACACAAAAAATTTGAAAATTGCAATTTTAAATTCAGTTTACCACTTTTCGGAATCCACGCCCCAACCGAGTTTACCTAAGCGGTGATATCGTCGTTTCTCAATCGCTGCCCATTTTTACAATTTTACGTATAAATATCCAACACACGCACAAGTGTCGCATACCGGCGTGCTCGTCACGACCTGTGCTACAATAATTAATACGTATATAGGTACACCAATTAAACACGCGACATAGGTGAAAAACACGAAAAACCGCAATTTTTTCAAAATTTTAACACAATTTATTAAATTTTCTTATTTTACAAAATTAATTCCTGTATTCCCTGGTCAGCATCGGATCCGGAGCGTGTCTCCTCGCTCGCCGCACCCGCCGGTAAAGCCGAGAGTCGCCCCCGTGATCTGTAACATAAAAATTTTCATTAATTATTAAAAATTCAAAATTTTCCGAAAACTCACCGATTTTTCATCCAGATCCCGAAAGGTTAGAGTGGGAGTACCACTCCTCACACGCCGCACCCGCCGGCACCGTCGAGGGAATTTTCCGGGATCTTCTGTAAAAATCGAATTTCATTAAATTATTAAAAACTTAAAATCCGTCTGAATTTCCACAATTTCCCGGACTTTTTCACACTCAGGGATAGCCTTAGGCGTCCTGGGTGTGAAACCGTCAGAGAAACTGTGAAAAACCAACACAAAAAATTTGAAAATTGCAATTTTAAATTCAGTTTACCACTTTTCGGAATCCACGCCCCAACCGAGTTTACCTAAGCGGTGATATCGTCGTTTCTCAATCGCTGCCCATTTTTACAATTTTACGTATAAATATCCAACACACGCACAAGTGTCGCATACCGGCGTGCTCGTCACGACCTGTGCTACAATAATTAATACGTATATAGGTACACCAATCAAACACGCGACATAGGTGAAAAACACGAAAAACCGCAATTTTTTCAAAATTTTAACACAATTTATTAAATTTTCTTATTTTACAAAATTAATTCCTGTATTCCCTGGTCAGCATCGGATCCGGAGCGTGTCCCCTCGCTCGCCGCACCCGCCGGTAAAGCCGAAAGTCGCCCCCGTGATCTGTAACATAAAAATTTTCATTAATTATTAAAAATTCAAAATTTTCCGAAAACTCACCGATTTTTCATCCAGATCCCGAAAGGTTAGAGTGGGAGTACCACCCCTCACACGCCGCACCCGCCGGCACCGTCGAGGGAATTTTCCGGGATCTTCTGTAAAAATCGAATTTCATTAAATTATTAAAAACTTAAAATCCGTCTGAATTTCCACAATTTCTCGGACTTTTTCACACTCAGGGATAGCCTTAGGCGTCCTGGGTGTGAAACCGTCAGAGAAACTGTGAAAAACCAACACAAAAAATTTGAAAATTGCAATTTTAAATTCAGTTTACCACTTTTCGGAATCCACGCCCCAACCGAGTTTACCTAAGCGGTGATATCGTCGTTTCTCAATCGCTGCCCATTTTTACAATTTTACGTATAAATATCCAACACACGCACAAGTGTCGCATACCGGCGTGCTCGTCACGACCTGTGCTACAATAATTAATACGTATATAGGTACACCAATTAAACACGCGACATAGGTGAAAAACACGAAAAACCGCAATTTTTTCAAAATTTTAACACAATTTATTAAATTTTCTTATTTTACAAAATTAATTCCTGTATTCCCTGGTCAGCATCGGATCCGGAGCGTGTCCCCTCGCTCGCCGCACCCGCCGGTAAAGCCGAGAGTCGCCCCCGTGATCTGTAACATAAAAATTTTATTTATTATATAATTATTTAATACTTTTATTAACTAAAATGATGTTCAAATAATTTAAACGGACTTATCATCTAGTTCCGGTACCGCTACAACAGATACGAGACGCGATCGAAACTTATATGATATTATCCGATACGAAATATATATAAGAGTTGTTGAGGTATGTATGCTTGGTACACATATATGTTTCAACAACTCATATATGTATGAATAGTTAGCTTAGCTTAGGTTAGGTCAGATAGGTCGCGAATTGCATGTATCAGGCAACAGCCAGAGCCGAGGTGTGCCGCGCATCCTTGAGCTAGTTGTCAAAATAAAATCGGCTGAGTGCCTTAAGCGCTCGCCTTAGTAGTCCGGTGAAGCTGTTAAGACCTTGCTTGGTCAATAGCGTAGTCAGTTCGAAAAAAAAAAAAAAAAAAAAAACAGACTAACAATAATCAAGTAATAAAATGTCTAAATTAATAAAAATTGGGAATACACTGAAATAACATAATAGAGTAAAATATAAAATCCATAGAACATATAAAAATAAGTAGACTAAAATAACGTTATAATTAAAAATGAATTAAAATTCGTTTAGATAAATAATAAATAAAAGTCGCAAAAAATCAAGTTGTAAAACAGTGAATATAATAAATGATAGTAACTATAACAAAAGGCATAAAATATAAAGAAGTTCAAACTAGAAAAATTATAAAGCAAAATAATATTAATATAAAAATAATTAAACAGATAAAATTTAAACAGGTAAATCAACACAGTAATAACAAATACAAAGATATAAAAACAACAAAAACCAACCAATAGTGACAAATAAGTATGGGTATACAAAGTCTCTGTTCACCACGATAGAGGAGCCCCGAAGGCTGGGGGGACAATTCCCCCAGTCACAAAAAAAAAAAAAAAATATCCGGTAGCCACCTGTTCGTTTGCCTCGTATATATAAAAAAAATCACTACAAATATTCTTAGTATTTTTGATATTAATAAGAACATTACTTTGCAGTGTATCATTTATAGTTATGCAACAAACTTGAAGGTGGTAGCTAGTCAGACACATTAGAAAAAGCCCTACCAGTATAACAGTTAAGCAATTATTTCATTTAATAAAGATGATAAATATTAGGGTGGAGTGAAAAAAACATTTTTTTTTTTTTCTTAGCCTGGGGGTCAAATTTGTAGCTTATAAAAAACAAAAATTTTTGAAAAAAAAAAAAAAAATTTTACTCAACATCTTGAGCCAGCCCACTCATTTTTAAAATTAATTACGAGTAAAAATATTTGGTTGCAAAAAAAAAATTTTTTTTGTCTTTGAATCTCTTAAAACATCTAAGAACTGGCAATTATGATCATTTCCAACTCAAATTTTATTCTAGTGCCCTAAAGAGGAATGGTACTTTTTGGGATTTTTTTTTTAAAATTAAAACAATAGTCACAAAAATTTTTTTTTAACTTGTGATTTTTAATTGGCATAAAAGAGGATACTCTGAAGTTTCTAGAACGCCTTCAAAATTTTTTTTTTTGCAACCAAATATTTTTACTCGTAATTAGTTTTAAAAATGAGTGGGCTGGCTCAAGATGTTGAGTAAAATTTTTTTTTTTTTTCAAAAATTTTTGTTTTTTATAAGCTACAAATTTGACCCCCAGGCTAAGAAAAAAAAAATTTGTTTTTTTCACTCCACCCTAATAAATATAGCCATGTGTTTTATCTTCATGCTTATAGATTTATGCTTTTAACTTTAAGTAGGTAAACAATGTCTCCAGGGACTTGAACTACCAAAGACAAAATTACAATTAACAAGAAGTAAAACCGATTCCAAAAAATATATTCCAAATCAATGCATTAGAACGTCTTTGACCGAAGACAGGTAGCTTAAGTAGCTTCGATTAACATCTAAATATATAAAAATCCAGTGTCACGATGTTTGTCCACGCTGAACTCTGAAACTACTCAATCGTTCTTCATGAATCGTTGGCATTTGTGTATAATTTGGTCTAATTTGAGACATACAATAATTTATATTTCAATTAATAGCCTCAATATTTATTAATTACAAATTATTATTATTATTATTTTATATCATAGGAGACAAACGGACAGGTGGGCCACCTGATGTTAAGTGATCACCACCGTCCATAGACACTTGCAACACAAGGGGAGTCTCAAGTGCGTTGCCAACTTGTCTTGAGGGAGAGGGGGAGTAAGGGAAGAGGAGGGAAGGTGGGCCTCCGGCGCTCTCACTGACCGAACGAAACGCAATAATGCAAGCACTGTTACTTCACGTCGGTTTTCTGTGAGAGGGTGGTACTTCCCCGGTCGATCCGACCCATTCATGCTGAAACCAGTAATAGCTTCAGCGTAGCTCTACCACCTTTAAATTATTGTCAATGTTGATTATTGTTATTAATTGTAAGTGTCATCAGTCTCGAACAGATGGCGCTTTAAATTAGTTTCTTGACAGAAGACTGTAAAACCGACTGTTATATATGTATATCTCATAGATGGCGCCATGTTTAAATTGAGCTTGAAAGAGCTTGTAAACCAATATTTTATCCACAATTTCCTATTCGATTCTGAAGAGTTGACGCGTGTATTTTTGAAATCCCAGGTAAAGTGCTAATGGAATTGATATTGACAATATCTCCTTAGTAATAAAAAAAGAATTCCCCAAATCAGTTTGTAAATAACGAAGTTCTGTGGTTAATACTATAGATTTAAACAAAAACAACTGAATTGTAAGGCACCTTTTTGTTGTCAGTTAAAAAACAGCCAAATCCCTTAAAATTATTTTCTGTATTCCCAGTTGAAAATGTAATAATTCACGAATCCATAGCGCCATAATGATTTTTTATAATACTTTACAATCAAATAAGCGTGAAAATACTTATAAAAAACTAGCGATCGCGGCAGACGTCCTGCCTTGATAAAAAAAACCTAAAAGTTAACCGCAGCGCCATCTACCGCATTTAATTGTCAATCTAAACCATCTTTAAATATACACAAAAAGTTTTATTACAATGTGTAAAGCCATTTAGGAAGAGTTCAGTCACATACACACGGAGAGAAGAATTATATATATAAAGATAAAATCTATTAGCTGTAAGCCAAATAATCTTTGACAAAATCCATTGCCGCTCAACTTTTGAGTTACAGGAATAACGCGTGTCGCTATGAGCCTTATTATTAGTAGCAATAGTACGCACATGGACTTTTTTTATCTCTTTATTGTTTTACTAGCGGGCCCGGTGGACGTTGTCCTACCTTGATAAAAAAAATTCTTAAAAGTTAACCGCAGCGCCACCTACCAGGTACAAGTGTGAACCCACCTGAACACACACAAAAAATTTCATCAAAATCTGTCCAGCGGTTTAGGAAGAGTTAAAGATAATCTCTATTTACTATTTTCTTATCTCTATCAAATAATTTAATTGACTAGTTTCGAGATGGTTCTGTTCTTGAATGCAAAACTTAATTAAAGACAAAATATGTCTTTAAGGCAGCGTTTACACTCTTGTACACATCCCAAAATTAAATAACAATATAAAATCTCTAAATTCTTTAAACTTTCATATAATCTACTCCTTAGCATATATAATTATTTCGCGGCCCCCTACCCTCCGTTGTTTCTAACCTCTATTTTTTTGTAACAAATATCAAATTTGTACAAAAATTGATTTTATGATTAGGCACCGGTTAAACACATAATGAAATGTGAAATGTGAATATAACTCCGAGGTATCATCTTTTTTAATATTGTTGATTTGTATTACGTAACTGCATTTTCTTTAAAAAAAGTGTGTGTGTACTTATGTACACGCGTTAGAAGTTATACTTCTTTGGTGTAACAAGATAAAAATCTTTTCGAAAAATTTATCTTTCGCCTTATTCTACGTTTGTAGAAAAAACGACACTAACAATAGAAAAAAGGTATTTAATACATTGAAAGTTTTAATACAAAGAAATACAAACAACAAATACAAAGAAACAAAATGTTGACTATAGCTAACTTCAGGGTGTCAGTTTTTCGTGACGGTGTGCGCGCGCATCATAAAAATTTACTCTCATCATTTTTCCCTAACGCGCCAGAAGATGTATAACTTCAAAAATATTTGTATGAACTCACTTATTTTTTTCTTTATTGTAACTAAGCCTTTGCAATCTCCTGCGACCCCCTTATAGAGTGTTTGCGACCCTCCAGTGGGTGAGGGTACACACTTTAAAAAACGCTGATATAAATAAAAGTTTATTTCTCAATTAATCGATTTTAACTTTATATGTCTTTATTACCTTGGAACACATTAATTATATTTCTATACGTTAAAACCGTTTTGAAATCGCTAGATAATTATAAAGCCTAACCCTAGTGTATAAGAAGATTTAACTGTACAACCTTAGAATTTATCGAGTATTACTTGATTCTAGATCAAACATAATTATGCTTAACCACAACGATGTAAAGCAGTAATAATAAAATTTAATAAAGGTAGAATGAAATTGTTAACGTTATATACGATTTCAGTGGCAAATAAGCATCTAAAGACAATTAAAATAAGTTGAGTCAGTCCTAAGGACTGCCGATGGAAGTGACAATTCAAAACAATGGAATTGCTGTGTTCTCTTTGAATTGTTAAAATCAATTACAGTATAGATTATTTAAATTTCATTAATTGTAAATTAAAATTGTCTCTTTCGCAATATCAAATCATCAATATCAAAAATATCAATTGCATATCAATCAAACATATGATGGGGTGCACAATCTCAACGCAAAATATAAATATTAGATGCACACGAGCCGTTATACTACGTCACGCTAGTTTGACGCAAGCGAAATACCGCCGGTCCCGCTTACTAGCATGTTATGTTCGAAATTATAATTTTATTTCCTGCCAAAAAATACCGCTCAAAGTCAACGCGCCTAAAGAAATTTCCCCTTCAACATACAGTCCAATATTTACTCAGAAATATCAGATATACATAGGGGTGGTAGGGTGTCTGTACCCGACTGGATCGCGACCACCGTACACCAGGTGGAACACCCGCCATAGTGGCACGTTTGGGCGTGTCGCGTTCCGGGATCAGCCGGTGTATATCCAGCAACCGGGTGGGGGGAGGGCTGTCCCTGACTGGGTCGCTTTCAGGCCGGCATGACAGCGGCGACCGGCGATGGATAGTATGTCTTTCGGTGGTCGCCATTGTTTTTGGATTGTACTGTGCTTACCATCAGGCACATAATAAAAAAAAAAAAAAAAAGATCTAAAACGGTTTTGAAGAGAATGAAGTCTAGGTTACAACTTGTTATTAGTAATTCTAGAAGCCACCATGAAGTGACAATATGTTTCTACACCTTTCCGCTAGAGGCAGTGATAGAGGCATTAAAGTCTTCTTCTGTTTTATTTTTGGCAACCAGTCTTCTAGTAGACTATTACTGCCATTGTCGAGTGAGTATCGATATTACTAGTTTCTTGGTATAATTTCAATGAACTAACAAGATGGTGGCCATCTTGTTAGAACTTTCCTGAGAGTTTTTGTGGCAAGTCAGAATCCATGCTCCGTGGTATTTCCGATCCACTTCACTTGTGCACAATAACCGAACTATATTACGTAATGCACCACCAACATTACACAATATAGAGCCAAATAACACAAGATTATGGATAAAACATGAAGACCACTACATGACATTCCAAGATCCCGCCAAAAACTCCCAGGTATTAAAGTCGGTGGAAATTTGTTTGATAATTAGTTTGTTCTTGCTGTACTGTACAAATTTAACAAAGATAATTTAAAATCAATGGAAGGGTTAAAGGGGTTTAATAGTAATGTGAATATTACAGTAAAATAATTAAAGACAAGCCCTAATTAATCCAAATAAAATATTTTTTACGTAAACGTCATGCCAACATAAACTAATCATTACATAGTATAAAACAAAGTCCCCTACTGCGTCTGTCTGTCTGTCTGTTCGCGATAAACTCAAAAACTACTAAACAGATTTTCTTGCGGTCTTTACCAGTAGATAACGTGATTCGTGAGGAAGGTTTTGGTATATAATTTGTCAAAGATTTTTTTATAATCAGGGCGAGACAACGTCTGCCGGGCCCACTAGTAAATATATAAATATAAAAAGGTTAATCTATAAATATTGATACTATACGCTAAATTAAACCGTCTATACTATATCAGTGCAAGCGTGATGAACGGATGACACTAAGTAACAGATATTGATCGAGTTTACTGCGCAAAATCGCGTTCAGTCTGTTCTCAGTACCGCGGTACCGATACGGTCGTCGACACGTTGATTCGACAGATAAAAAAACTAACGCCAGTGCCAAAAATAAAATTAAAAAAAAAAAGAAAAGAAAACGACTACATGAGACGTCTTATTCGAAACGAAAATGTCTTTCGTATACGCACCGTAGAATTATTTTGAATAAATACGAACGAATTAAAAAAAAAAAAGAATTTTTATCGAGGAAACACAAAATAAAAATCTAATTAAATTCAAAGAGGCAGCCGGGGAATTCGTTAAAACGGCTTCAATTCAAGTAATATTTTATATAAAACCAATGTATAAGACGGCAAAGGCCGTTCACATCAAACAAGGTGTAGTCAAGGAACTCGAATCGACGGAATCCGACGACCATTTTCAATACATATCACTGGCCCCCGATATCGTGCAATGTCGCTGCCACGAGAGTTCAACTTTAACCAGGTAACTTCTGCATTTTACTTGACAGTAAGAACATTGTCTCATCTCGAAACGCGAGAAGCGAAAAACGAGTCACTATGACTGGTTTATAATTTATAATGCTTTCAATTTTTACGAATACAGAACGCGACGGTGTAGATAAGCTACTATAAAATCTCTGATTATTTTATGCTTTGTTTCTATTAGATTTAATTTAACACTGCGTTGTCAGAAGTGGGACCATCTAGGACCATCTAGATATATGCACCTAATAAGAACGGAAATCTAACGCGTCTGTACTTTTTAGATTTTGTGAAAAAAAAAATTATTACTGGCGTCTTGGAATAAGTAATATAATACATTTCAATCATTTTTAGAGATGTTCTGTCTGTTTGTGTGAACACGCATCACTGCTAAAGTACTGAGTTCATGATATAACCATAAAATCATGAAGCATATCTTCGAGTTACATTTAGTCTTTGTTTTATTAAAAACAGTTTGGTTTATCAAAAGTTATTTAAATTTTTATGACGACGCGACTTAAGTACGAGAGAAAAGTAGAAAGTAATTACACTTAATACATTCAGATGACTTTATTAGTCACTGTTTTGTACATCAGGTTTCACGTGGACAAAGCTAGGGCATAGCTGGTCCTAAATATATCTCCTGGTGGACGTCTATTATATTTTTACGTCTTAAGTGATGGAATTTTTTGGAACGTGAAAACTACCATCGCTTCGGACGAACAACCCACTCATCGAGAAGAACCGATAACGAACTCGATCTGGTTTATCTTTTAATTGTATATATTTTTACAAACATAGATAGTTACATTAGGTTTTGGCGCATGCATAGAGAGAGGCGTCATTTCCAGACGTCACCATCGTTCACATATTGATCCACTCTATAATAAGCCTTTAGATATTAAAACCCGCTTGACATGGTTCTTGAACTCACTACCGGCAAATCGGTAACGTGTTTTGGGACTTTCTTATAAAACTTAACACTATTACCTAAAAACAGTTATTGGTCTTAGTGAGCCTGAAGCATGGAATGACCAATTTATTATTGTTTCTAGTATTTAATATATAAATAATCTATATCTTTATATATACATTTCTTCTGTACGTGTGTATGTCACTGAACTCCTCCTAAACGGTTGGATCGGTTTTGATGGAATTTTATGTGCGTGTTCCAGTGTATCCGAGGACGGTTTAGATTCACAATTGGACCCGGTAGGTGGCGTTGCGGTTGGCTTTTAGGATTTTTTAAATTATCAAAGCAGGGCAACGTCCACAGGGACTGCTAGTAGTCTTATATTACTAAGATACGCCTGCGACTTCGTCTGTATAGGCAGCGCACACTGAAATACTTCTTTACTCCTAACTTACTTGACATTTATTTTCCAATCTATATCTATACATATAATAAGAATGTAAATGTAACGTGTCTGTACTTATTAAATTTTTGTGAAAAAAAAATTTTGCAGGTGTCTTGGTATAAGTAATAAAATACACTTCAATCATTTTTAGAAATGTCTGTGTGTTTGTTTGAAAACTCATCGCTGCTAAAGTACTGCAATAAAATCATAAAGCATATTCTCGAGTAACATTTAGTCTTGGTTTCATTAAAATCGGTTCACTCTATCAAAAGTTATTGTA
Source organism: Antheraea yamamai (assembly GCA_036509395.1). Taxonomy (NCBI): domain Eukaryota; kingdom Metazoa; phylum Arthropoda; class Insecta; order Lepidoptera; family Saturniidae; genus Antheraea; species Antheraea yamamai. The sequence continues at coordinate 975,088 of AP028452.1, forward strand.
GTTTTAATGACGACACGACTTAAGTACGAGAGAAAAGTAGATAAGTAAATGGAATTAATACATTCAGATGATTTTATTAGTGACTGTTTTTTTTTACATTCGTTTCCACGCGAACGGAGTTGCGGGCACAACTAGCTTGATAACATAATCATTGGAAGATGCCATCTCGTTTTAATTACACCATATGCTATTAGTAAGTTATCTCTTTCTCTTTCAAACTTGAACTTAATCCAGACTTCGTTACTTGACGCTACGTCGCTCCTACTCTAGATATATTTAACTAATGATATCAAAACGAAAAAGCTGTAGAAACGTCATAAGCGCTTTAACAGCGCCTTGTTAAAACTTGGCTAACTAGCTTATTTTTGATGACTGCCCCGTAAATCCGCTCGTATCTAAGCAACATATAACTATTTCTTTTTCACCACCGATGTTGAGAATATGCCATCTTATTTACACATTATATCTAAGGCAGTGTGGCGTTACAATATTACTTTACGCATGAGTGCGTTATCGAGCCGTTTGTTTTGTCAAAATATCATGTAGGTAACGTATCTACAGCTTTTTAGTTATAATATCATTGTATTTAACCCCATTTTTCACATTTTTTATGAAGCTTAAAACCCCGTTGAAAACCGCTTACCTTCGAGAGAAGTATTTATCGGGTGAACGAACCAAATCTAGGTCAGAACCTAGGCTATGTTCCGGCCTATATTATTTGCTGCATGCGGTTCAGCGTATTATACAATGGATAATGTATTTTATATAACACTTTATATAATATACGTATAATAGCGGTCGAACTTCGACCATAGAAAAAAAAACTATTCCCCCTTTTTTTATAATCCCATTAGTCATTTGAAAACATTAAAAGTCGTCATTAGTCATTACATAGTATAAAACAAAGTCCTCTACCGCGTCTGTCTGTCTGTCTGTTCGCGATAAACTCAAAAACTATCCAACGGATTTTCATGTGGTTTTCACCGGTGGATAGAGTGATTGATGAGGAACGTTTTAGTATATAATATGTCAAGAATTTTTTCATTATCAGGGCGGGACAACGTCTGCCGGGCCTGCTAGTTACTAAATAAAAAAGAATGAAGAAAATCGATTTAAAAACAGAGGAGGTAGATATTCTTTTTTTATATCATAGGAGGCAAACGAACAGGCCGGTCACCTGATGTTAAGTGATCACCACCGTTCATAGACACTTGCAACATCAGGAGAGTCGTAGGTGCGTTGCCAGCCTGTGCTTGGGGGAGGGCGAGATGGGGCGGGGAGGGGGGAAAAGGAAGTGGGCCTCCGGCGCTCTCACTGACCGAACGAAACGCAACAATGCAAGCAGTTACTTTACGTCGGTATTCTATGAGAGGGTGGTAGTACCCCGGGCGAGCCGACCCATTCATGCTGAAACCAGTAATAGCTCAGCGTGGCTCTACCACCTACGGACTTACCCGTTCTTAACCCTTTCCCCCACTGCCTATCATTATCATTACGTAGTATAAAAAAGAATTCCCTACCGCGTCAGTCTGTCTGTCTGTGTGTTCGCGTTAACGCAAAAACTACTGAATTTTCTGGATTTTCATGCGGTTTTGACCAGTGGATAAAGTGATGAATGAGGAAAGTTTTGGTATATTTAATTTTTTTTTAAGGATTTTTTTATAAACGGGGTGGGACGACGTCTGCCGGGCCCGCTAGTGTATATATAACTTAACATGCGTCATTGAGAAATATTCTTCCTAATACTACAAGACAAATAACAGAAGATTCTAATATTCAAATTTATTTGCATTCAAGAAAACATTTATCAGAAGTGGCACATTTACATTCGTCGTATTTTAACTAACGTGTATATCTATTTGTTACGTTCTCACGTTTCAAGTGCTCAACCGATTGTCATACAATTTTGCACAAACATTGTCAGTATAAAAAAGGACGTAGATTTTTTTTTTTATATTATAGGAGGCAAACGAACAGACGGCTCACCTGATGGTAAGTGATCGCCGCCGTCCATATACACTAGCAACACCAGGGGAGTTGCAAATGCGTTGCCAGCCTGTGTTTGGGGGAAGGAGAAGTGGGGGAAGGGGGAGGGGGAAGAGGAAATGGGCCTCCGGCGCTCTCACTGACCGAACGAAACGCAACAATGCAAGCACTGTTACTTCACGTCGGTGTTTCTGTGGGTCGGGTGGTAGTACCGCGGGCGAGCCGACACATTCATGCTGAAACCAGTAGTAGCTTCAGCGTGGCTCTACCACCTTCGAAAAGAGTACTTGCAGTATTAAAAAAAATACTAGCTCCGATAGATAGAACTATATTAAGGCGTTCGAAGCCACGAGCAAGAGCTAGTCCATTATAAACTGAAATTCATCCGTTCTATTACAATATTAGAGGAGATATTGAAATCAAAAATACTTTATTGAATTTAGCCCGTGAGAAGCGTAATAGCAACGTCAAAACTACCACCGGATCGAACAAACAACCCACTCATCGAGAAAAAGCGGTTATTGCCGGTTAATCATTTATCTTTTTACAAAAATACATTACAGGTACATTCGTTTTTAGCGAATACACCAAGAGATGTGTTGATTCCAGACATCGCCATCGTTCACATATTGATCCACCCTAAAATAGCCTTTAGACGTCAGAACTCGGTTCACATGGTGTATGAATTTAATGTGTGGTGTGTGGTGTGTGTGTGTGTGTGTGTGTGTGTATGTGTGTGTGTGTGTGTGTGTGTGGAAATTGTTGTAAAAGCTTACAATATTACTTAAAAAACTGTTACTGGTTTTATTAAGCCTGAGTCATGGAATGACTAATTTGTTATTGTTTCTAATATTTAAATTATTCCGGAAGTATGGTAAATTTTACTTATCAAAATTTTTGTGAAAGTACCTACATTAAATTATCAAGGATAAATTGAGAGAGAGGGGAGTTAAGATATTAAATGTCTAAAATCAAATCAATGAAATTGTGAATTTAAGCCATTTTTTATTCCACCTGAACACACAAAAAAAGTGTGTGTGTATACTATGTAGGTATACGGGTGTACATAACGCGTTAGAAGTTATACTTCTTTGGCGTAACAAGATAAAAATCTTTTCAAAAATTTTATCTTTCGCCTTATTCTACGTTTGTAGAAAAAAGGACACTAACAATAGGAAAAAGGTATTTAATACATTGAAAGTTTTAATACAAAGAAATACAAATAACAAATACAAAGTAACAAAATGTTGACTATAGCTAACTTCAGGGTGTTGGTTTTTCGTGACGGTGTGCGCGCGCATCGTAAAAATTTACTCTCATTATTTTTCCCTAACACGCTAAAAGAAGTATAACTTCAAAAATCTGTCCAGCTGTTTAGGAGGGGCTTAGTCGTGCGACTACGGATAGAACGGACTACACACGGACCGAACAATTATATATATATATATAAAGAAGATATATATTACTGAAAGTTACAAGAGTAGGCTCACCGATTTAGTTCTTAGGGGCCCTAATGCCGGTAACGCACTTGCGACTCCTTTGGTAGTCGCTAGTGTCTATGGCCGGCGGTGATAACTTACTATCACGTGACCCATCTGTTCGTTAGCCACCTATAATATACTAAAAGCATTGAGCACAATCCCATCAGATGTTAAAAGACGCTGTGGTCTAAGGTGGTAAACACGATAAATCTACAGAGGGACTAGTTCCCTAATAAAGCTGCGGGAACACACCAACAGGTGCTTGACGACTGATTTTCAACTGTAGAGTAGCTAGAAGGGCTCGGAGAAAGCCTTATCGTGCTATAGTTTCATCATAGATTTCGATCTGTGTAAATTCGATGTGGTTTGCGAACACGCTAAAACACTACGCCGCGAACTCTTCAAATTGTTCGTGATTGAGTCTGATAGGGCCGAAGGTTACTTGATTGATGACCACGCAACGAAAAATTCAATATGCAAAGATTTGCCACAAGGATTAATTACACTGTAAAAATTTCGCTGTATAATGGCGTGGGATAGTCTGACCGCAACCGCTGTATCGCGTCATAGTTACGCGAGCGGCGAGACGGGGGGCGAACGGACTGCCTGTGTCAGACGCACATAAGATAAAATATCTAAAGGTGGGTAGTGCGTTGAGTATTGAGATTTTATATATCCATGAATTAAGAAATAATTTCATTTATATTGCTTCTTTATTTACAGTTATGGTAAATATACAGCTTCTAATAATTGTGCCTTGATATCGTAAGATATGTTTGACACTACGAGGTCTCATGGGAGTTCACGCTCTTCCCTTCCCACTCCCCACCTCCCCATGAATACCTAAGGCGCGGTACAGCCGTTGCGGTCAGACTATAGACGCGACTATACAGCGAAATTTTGTTCGATGTGGTGTAGTTGAATGGATGGATGGTTAAATCGTTTTAAGTCTAAGTTCCAGCAATTCGGCACTATAACTCTGCCTTCCCAATACATTCTTGATAATGTAATTAATATATGTCCGGAAATAAGTGCGATCCGATAGCATGTCCGCGATTTAGTGAAAGTCTGAGATAATTTAAGTATTAGAAACAATAACAAATTCGGTAATTCCCTGTTTCAGATTCACTAAGACCAGTAAAAGTTTTTTAGGTAATAGTCTTAGGTTTTATAACAAAGTTCCAATTACCGATTTGCCGGACAGTGAGTTCAGGCACCATGTAAATCGGGTTTTAATATCTAAAGACTATTATAGGGTGGATCAATATGTGAACGGTGGTGACGTTTGGAAATGATGCCTCTTTGTGTACATCCATCAAAAACGAATGTAACTTATCTATGGTTGTAAAAATATACACTCATCAAAAAAGTCTAAGCAACATGTACTAATTTAAATTTTAGGATGGTTCTTCACATTATAACTTGTATTTTATTTTTAAAATAATATCTTTTTAATAAAAATAAACTTTTTTTTAAAATTTTAAAAAAAAAAAAAATAAATAACAAAAAAAAAAAAAAAAAAAAAAATTTTTAAAAAAAAAAAATAAAAAAAATAAAAAAAAAAAAAAAAAAAAAAAAAAAAAAAGAAAAAAAAATCAAAAAAAAGAGAAAAGAAAAAAAAGAAAAAAAAAAAGAAAGAAAAAAAAATAAAAAAAGAAAAAAAAGAAAAAATAAATAAATAAATAGGGGAAAAAAAAAAAAAAAAAATAAAAAAAAAAAAAAAAAAATAAAAAAAAAAATAAAAAAAAATGTTTTATGAAAAGATAAACCAGATCGAGTTTCTTGCCGGTTGTTCTCGATGACTGGGTTATTTTTTCGAACTAGCGGTAGCTTTGACGTTCATAAGCACCTTCTCAGGGCCTAAAATGATATATACTTCTGAAATGCTTTCTTTTCTTTCCATAACTATGAAGTAGAAGTTATCCTTGGTTTACGAACACAGACGCTTAGTAATAGGTACTACTGAAGGTTGGCCTTCGGAAATCAATAACGTATGTCTTGCTATTTCAATCGCAGACATTATATAACATCGTTTGTTACCGTTGTTTTATTGAAGTGAGGACTTCTTTAGACGTGTTGAGCGGTATTTTTGGCGGGAGATAACTTTATAATTTCGCGTCATGACATGCTACGTGAGCATGACCGGCAGTATTTTTGCGTCAGATTAACGACACATAGTATAGGAGCCTGTGTACATGTAATATTGATATTTTGCAGCTCATCATAAGTTCGATTGATTAATAGACTTTGTTCGAGATAATTGTTCAACATGTTTTAGTTTGTCATTAAGAGATGGCGCCACACTACTGTTAGCTCGCGCTTTCGTGTGGTCGCTGTCTTTTAATGACATGCCGCTGTTGATCGGATGTTATTCTTAGTCCGGTGAAGCTGTGAAGACCTTCCCAGGTCAATAGCGTAGTCAGTTTGAGAAAAAAAAGGACATTATTCAATTAGCCAGGTGCCCCCAAAACTCAATTGTCCTTGTGTACTGTCGTTATCTGAGTCGTTGTCTTTGTTGTTTTGTTCATTGTGGTGGTGTTGGTCGAAAAAGTATCGGTCGACAAAATTACCGTAAACAGACTTTATAAAAATGTATATACTCGTAATTATTGCTTCGACTGCCAGTAAATATATAAACCGCACTAATGTTAATAATTTCAATAAACACATCCTGAAATTTAAATGTCATTCACACTATAATTAATGTAAAAATTCAAAGGAGAACACATTTAAGTATATCTTTGGTTTGAGTTTCCACTTTTGTCAGCAGTCCTTACGACTGCCTCGTTTTTTTATCACGCTTTTATTAGCTTCACCTGTATGTATGTATGTAACCGACCCCTTTGAGCTCGATTTTGTCCTACTTTGAACGATCAGATTTAATTCAAACTTTGCACACCTGTCAAAGGTCGATGACAATGCAATAATCCGAAAAAAAAGTAAAAAAAATTTAACTAAAAAAGTGACAAAAAAATTATAAAAATACTAATATCTGGAGCTGCTGATATTAACAGTGACGCATCGCATGTTTATTTTTATCATTTTTTTGTCACTTTTTACAAAAATATACATTTATTTCTAATTTACACTATTCTTGATCCAAATTTATTAAATTTTATTTTCTGTTTTTTAGTTGGATTTTTTATGAAAGCGTGTTTTTTCGTTTTTTTAACTTATTATTTATTTAATTAGCGATCGCGGCAGATTCGCTTGGGTGCTAAATAAGGCGATGTAAGAATCTAAAGCGTTTAGATGTTGTTTTTGGCACTTTGTTTTACAGTTTCATCAAAGTCAATCATCAAATCTTCAGACAAACGTAATTTTTGTGTTGTGCATAACTTTAAATTCCTTGTCCCATCTGCTTCCCTTTAAGAATAAAATTATATTGACACTTCGCCGCTGCGACACAGTATACGCTTAGAATATACTAGCTGTGCCCGCGACTCCGTTCGCGTGGAACCTAATGTAAAAAAACAGTTACTAATAAAATCATCTGAATGTATTAAGTCCATTTATCCACTTTTCTTTCATTCTTAAGTCACCTCGTCATTAAAATTAGAATAACTCTTGATAGAGTGAACCGATTTTAATGAAATGAAGACTGAATGTTACTCGAAGATATGATTTATGATTTTCTTATATAACTTTATCATGAACTCGGTATTTTGACAGCGGTGCGTGTTCAAACAAACAGACAGATATTTCTAAAAATGATTGAAATGCATTTTATTACAATTGATTTCAACAAAATGTAAAAGGTACAGAAACGTTAGATTTACTTTCTTATATGTATAGATAGGATGCTTTTATACGAACTGACAAATTATTATTCCCCTTCCCATTCACCCGTACCACAGTATAAATATAAAAGACAGTATGGAAACTACCTATAAACATTCGTATCAGCACACTTACAAACATGCACATCGACGAAACCCCTAAGCGGTTTTCGCGGTACTGTCCATAAAGTACGTTTTAAAACCTCTCGTCGAAGCGCATGTTTGTGCGAGTGTGCCGTTTTCGAGCGTTTGTAGGTAGTTGCCGTACTGTCTCTTATGTTTATACTGTGCCCGTACGACCCACCACCTCGATACATTCTGGCTCGTGCAATGTCAGTGAGTGTCACGGCACATCGATTTAATTCTAAATTTATAACGATGAATCACTCTGAACGATGTAAACTGCCACTTAATATGTGGGGTTTTGGAAACGTTTCGCTGTTTTTTTTTTCACCGGACTACAACGTCTCACTGCTTGAATTGTTAAAGCTTGGTTAATAATTAAAACAAATAAGCAATTCATTATATGTTATAGCTTTTACTAGCGGGCCCGGCAGACGTTGTCCCGCCCTGATTATAAAAAAATCCTGGACAAATTATATACCAAAACGTTCCTCGTGAATCACTTTATCCACTGGTGAAAACCGCATAAAGATCCGTTCAGTAGTTTTTGAGTTTATCGCGAACAGACAGACAGACAGACGCGGTAGGGGACTTTGTTTTATTCTATGTAATGATTTACTAAATTGTATTATTCTCAAATTGTACTCTATAAGCTTCTATCCGCGACTTCATTTTTGCGAATAGTTACTTTGGGCTAACGCTAACTTTAACCCGCGGCTTCGTTTACGTAGACTGTGAAAATATTTTTAAACTAGCCGTGACCGCGACTTCGTCCGCGTGAAACCATATGTCAAAAAACAGCGATTAATGACGTCATCATTAAAAGTACAATAACTTTTGATGGACCGAACCGATTTTAATGAACCAATAATTAAATGTCACTCAAAGATATGTGTTACGATTTTCTTGAAAAGGTTCTATCATGAACGCAGTATTTGCGCAGTGATGCGCGTTCATGTAAACATGTCGATAGACATTTCTAAAATTGATTGAAAGGTATTTTATTACTTATTTCTAGATTTATTACTTATTTTTTACCTGTAATAATTTCTTTAACAAAAAACTAAAAAGTACAGACACGTTAGATTTATATTCTTACTAGCGGGCCCGGCAGACGTTGTCCCGCCCTGATTATAAAAAAAATCCTTGACAAATTATATACCAAAACGTTCCTCATAAATCTCTTTATCCAGTGGTGAAAACCGCTTGAAAATTCGTTGAGTAGTTTTTGAGTTTATCGCGAACAGACAGACAGACAGACGCGGTAGGGGACTTTGTTTTATACTATGTAATGATTACATGTATAGATAGGTATAGTATAGAGCATGGAGAGTCCGTGTATGGGCCCGTATACGACAGTAGAGTTATGGGGATGCAGACCGCTACGAACGACCGCGTAAAGACAAAACGAAGGATACGGAAACTATACAGAGCGACTGTTTAGTCGCCAGCAATATCTTTACAGGATAATCATCACTCGATTCTCGTTCTAAATCAATTAAAAATAGGTGCTTAATATTTGACCTAATTATCTCGAGAAACGCAAAACTGATATACACTCAACATCACGTGCATTTACGCAAAAACGAACTGGTATAATAAATGAATCACGCCCTGTCGCGCAGTCCGGCCCGCCTCCCGCACCTAGGCTTGCACCCCCGTTCCCATTCTTCGGCCGTGCGACGTTCCCACGATAAGCAGTTACGTAGTGATTATCCTTGAAAAGGACACCTTTAAAGTTGTTCATTGAACCTAAGCCTGATTTTTTTTACGTTTAAAAATATCATTCTCATACTTTTAAAAGTTTTAGAACAAACTTTAACTAAGGTTTTCTTTGTTGTTTATTAGTATTTGTAATGATATCATTATATTGTCACAGGAGTTGTCAAAACTGGATAGCCAGCTGTTCGGAACGTCGGCACCGCCATCGTCAGCTGTACCTCTGTCATGCTCCATCGATATACCGACAGACACTATGCCCGAGGTGAGTCAAATTAATACTAATATATAAATATTAATTATACAGCTAAAGAGTTTGTTTGGTTGAACACGCTAATCCAAGGAACTACAGGTCCGATTTGAAAAATTCTATCAGTGTTAGATAGCTCATTTATCGAGGAAGGCTAAGGCCCACACCCTAAGACCAATAAGAGCGGAGCACCAATGAAGAATGTCTCAATATCAGGCTTTTTTTAGCGTTAGCTCAAAGTAACTATTCCACGCGGATGAAGTCGCGGGCAGAAGCTAGTTATATATAATTATTTATTTATTGAAATTAAAAAAAACAGTCAAGGCAGTCATAAAGAGTGCCGACAAAAGAGAAAACTCAAAACAACGGAACTAAACTGTGTTCTCTTTTGAATATCTTTTTTTACATAGGAGGCAAACGAACAGGTGGGTCACTTGATGTTAAGCGATCACCACCGTCCATAGACACTTGCAACAGGGGAGTCGCAAGTGCGTTGCCATCTTTTGTTTTGGGGGGAGGGAGAGGGAGGGAAGGGGAAGAGGAGCGGAGGTGGGCCTCCGGCGCTCGTCGGTTTTCTATGAGAGGGTGGTAGTACCCCGGGCGAGCCGACCCATTCATGCTGAAACCAGTAATAGATTCAGCGTGGCTCTACCACCTACAATTTAATTTAATTGTAAATTTTTAAATGAATTATCGTGTGAATTATTTAACGTTCATAATTTGCAATTTGAAATGATTATCATTAGTCTCTCTTTAACATCTAACCACCAAGCTCCGAATAAAAATAATATACGTTTTTATACAGTTTATTAATTCTCAAACATATGATTGACTGCACAATCTAAATATAAAATAGCAATATTAGAGGTACACAGACTCTTATACTACGCGTCGCTAGGCTGACGTAAGCCACGCGAGCACAATACGGCCGGTCACGCTTACTAGCTGTCATGACGCAAAGTTATAAATTTATTTACTGCAAAAAAATACTGCTCTACGCGCCTAAAAATGTTCTCACTTCAGATATATCAAACATTTACGAATCGTATATCCGGCTCACAATATATATAGTATGATATATGGGCCGATAGATGGCGTTAAAATAAAACTGATTGTGACGTTATGAGATATTGATTTCGCCTGATGACGCTTTATTTACAATGATTTTCAGTTACAGACACACCTCTCGCCGGATAAAGCCGGCTCCCTGTTGTCGGTGCAATCAGCCCCTCCAGAACAGAGGGAGAGACCTGCAAGCCTCCTTCTCGAGTTGCCATTAGCAACGGTGAGTGCTTTACTACTTCCTTAGTAATTATATGCTTAAATATTTCAATTTGTAGTACCACATAGAAAGTTTTAAGTAAAATCCACAGATATATCTATATTTTATTCGCTACCAGTTTCATACGTATATGATATAAATAGACATTTATATCTATTAGGTGTATAATTTTGCTTCTGCCGTTTTTTTCCTGGAATTGATAAGTTATTGTAAAAAATTGTTTACACGTGTATTTTTTTAAATATTTTCCGTCGCTAGCAACAACTTTTGCCGATCTCTTCAGCAATTTTCGAATCCTATCTCGAAAAAAGAAAGCGTCATTGTAAACGATCCATTTTTCGTTTTTATCGTACGAGCGAAAACGCTGATCAGGCAGGTTGTGTGCCAAAGAACGAAACAGATGGTAATCGGAAGGAGTTACCTCTGGAGAGTACGTCGGGTGGGGTAAGACCTTCCAGTTTAGAGTTTACAAGTATTTCTTGACCACTTTTGCGACGTGTGGTCAGTTTTGTCATGCGAGAGGATGACTTTGAATCATGCACATGACCTTGAAGCGTTATGAAGTGGCTTATCGAGTAGCTTCTAGTGTTTCTGCTAGTTGTTCTTTCTTCGAGCAGTCTTTGAATCTTTTTATCTCTTCTGTCACTATGCTTACCTTGACTTAGAAATCACCACATTTGGAACGTGTGAATCACTCACGAAATATTCTGTCACTCGGGCATGCTATTTGAATTCGATGAGCCGCAGCTGTAGATTTTTGAAAATGGTAACAGAAAATCAAAGCTTCCCGTAAATAATGAGGTTTTGGCTCGAAAACTGACATTCCAAATCGAGAGTAATGTCAAAATGTGGCGATGTCGTTGCGTTTACAGATGTTCAAAGTCAATTAGTGATACCTCTAATCTAGGTACTGCGACTGCGAGATAACGGCGGAAGTAAAGTTGTACACCTAATTATATGAAATTATTATAACACATCTGTGCAAAACTTTGAACATTTGCTTCAATAATGCCCCAGGCTTAGCAGGAAGTGACTAGGGCACAGTTAAGTAGCACATATTTTTGTTATTTTAGTATATACTATCGTAAAACTCAATATATCTGATATATACAGTATTAAGCTTGGACAATAGATAAAAAATGTTTATAATAAATTATAATATGGTGTCCGGTATATAAAGTACCAAAAATGAGCCAACCTACCCCATACCCGGGGTTGCTTGACTTTTCGCCGTGGGTTAGTTGACCTAAGAAGTAAATATTCCATAGATCCACACAGAGGAAGGAAAAAATAAAAAATTAAATTAAAAAATAAATAAAAATAATTAAATTAATTAATAATAAAAAAAAAATAAAAAAAATTAATTATTAATTAATACATTGATTATTAATTTTTAATCGATTAATTAATAATAATTAATTATTATTATTATTATTATTATTATTAATTTTATTTATTTATTAATTTTTTTTATTTATTTATTTTTTTTATTTTTTATTTTTTTTTTATTTAATAATTTATTTTTAATTTAATTAAATTAAATCACAAAAATTAATTGTGCGCAAACTATTCCTCAACACTAAATATTTCTCTAGTTTTTATGTATCCAGCGCCTCCAGAGTCGATTAAGATAGAATTGATACATTTTTGTTAGAAATAACTTGTTGATATGCTCTATAGAAGATATCTTTAGGTATACTTCCTCGACCAGCCTTTTTTTCATACCCGCATCGTTCTAGAAGAACAAATTTTAATAGACTTTGCCAGACGGTTTACATTTTATGTAAAATATGTTGCGACTATTATGTAGTAGATTGATTAGGTGGTCAACCAACTCCATTCAAATATACACTATTAACCCCGAATTTCTTTGTAATTTTGAACCACAAAGCTGCGTCGAAATAAAAATAGTTGCTTCGTAATAAAAAGATTAACTATTAAACTCTTATTTATTTATTTATATATTATTATGTAGTTATTACAAACTATTCTACGGAAGAAATTATTAGTTACATGTATTGTGTTATGCTCCTGGTGCTAGACGACGTGAGTACATGATGCCGCATTCCGTATTATTGAGAATACAACGGTTTTTCGCGCCTATTCGATAACACAATACTTTCGAGCTCGAGTTTTTCATAATTAGTCAACTTACCCCTATAGTCAACCATTTTCGGTCTCCCTACAGTACAAACAATTTGTCATGTCATATTAAAAGTCAAAGGTTAATATTAATTATAGATTGACTGCAACCGCTTTATTGCGCCATAGATATGCGTGGGGAGGTGAGGAGCAGGAAGGAAAGAGCATCAACTCACATGAGATACCTAGTGTCAGACAGATCTCACGATATCAAAGCACAATTTTTTGAAGCTGTATATTTACGAGTATAATTATATCAAATCGCTGTTTTAGTCCAATATTTAGATAAGTATATATAAAGAAGCAATATAAATGAGATTAAATTTTAATTGTAGGAAATACAAAATCTTAACAGGATATATACGCATAACACACGATATATCTTTAGATATTATATCTCACGTGCGTCTGACACAGAAAGTCCGTTCGTCCCCCCGTCTCACCGTTCGCGTACCTATGGCGCGGTACAGCGGCTGCGGTCAAACTATGTCTTCTGTTGTAAAATAAATGATAACTCCTGTATCCAGTATTGTCTATGTTACAGCAAGTTGGTGCTTATTTGTCCGCGATGTCACCAACAGAGCAGGAGGAAGACTCCCTCTTGACACTGTCTTCGGTGACAGCGCGTCCTTTGCTGGCAGCATCAAGGAAACTGCGTCCCCAACAGGATTCCGCTGAGTTAGTTTTCCATCACTGCACTATTACCTAAAAACTGTTACTGGTCTGGTTAATGTTCCAATAATATGGATGCATAATAAGTTTACACACTAGCATCAGGAATAGGATAGTCAAAATGGTCATAAGTAAACTATATGATTCCAGAAGCATCAGTCCTCCAGATGGAGGTTACGGCTGGGTTGTGGTGTTCGGCGCTTTCATGGTCCAGTTTTGGGTCGCTGGGCTTTTTAAATCCTACGGAGTACTTTATGTTGAGATTATGGAAACATTCCCGGATTCTTCAGAGTCAGTCGCTTCTTGGATACCGGCCGCGTTGTCTACACTTTGTTTGGCTTTGGGTAAGTATCAGCATGATTCATTTTATCATTTATTGTTCTGTATATTATAAAATAATGCGGTTTTTCGTGTCTTTCCGCGTGTTTTCTTAGTTCTTCTAAACTACGCAACAGATCTTCATATGGTTTTCACAATTGTTTAGATAATTTCTCCCAAAGGGTTTGAAGTGACGATAGCTTAGTTGATAGCGTGTTCGGAAACCGCTTGGATGAACGTAGGTTCGAATCTTTGCGACCGAATCGAAGCTTTCGATGAAGGAAGACTTGTCCTAAATCCGCCTGGTTAACTAGTTGAAAATTTGTCGCCAAGTACCTGTTGGTGTGTTCCGGCACACGCACTTGAGAACCAGTCCATCCTAGGTTTGTCGTAACTCATCCTCTAGAAGAACCGGCAAGAATCTCTATCTCGAGATGTGAACAATGGTGATGTCTAAAGTAACATCTCTCTCAGTGCATCCACCAAAAACGAGTGAAACTTTAAAGTATTTTAAATACATATATGTTAGAAAGATAAACCAGATTGAGTTTGTTGCCGGTTCATCTCGATGAGTTTTTCTGTGAGAGGGTGGTACTATCCCAGACGAGCCGACCGATCCATGCTGAAACCAGTAATAACTTCAGCGTGGCTCTACCACCTGCTCACCTGGTCTGCAAAAGTAATGCTCCCCTCCCATGCTAACGTAGACATTTATTGGTGACGTAATCACCACCCAAACCCCCCACCCTCATCAGTGCTTACGTAATACTCAAAGCTGTGGGCAGATACTAGTTAATAATGCTTGTCCACAGCTCCACTGTCGTCAGCGCTTTGCGAGAAATACTCATGCCGCTTGGTTGTGTTCGTTGGAGGGTTATTCTGCGCAACAGGGCTCGCTTTATCCTTCTTCAGCACTGGACTCCTACATCTCCTGTTAACTTTTGGCGTTATGACTGGTGAGAGAAATCATTCTGGCCTCCTCTTATTTTTTTATTATAGCACGGCAAAATGACTGTAGGGCAGGTAAGCACAGTACAATCCAAAAAACAATGGCGACCACCGAGAGACATACTATCCATAACCGGTCGCCGCTGTCATGCCGGCCTGCGTAAATATCTCTTCACGTTACGCTTGAAGGATCCCATATCATAGGAAGGAGGGAACACACTGGCCGGGAGATTGTTCCAAAGCTTCACGGTATGGCAAAGATAAGACGTTGCGAACTTTTTCCAATAGTGCCCAGATAGGATATACCGTAAAACTGTGGCTCCGAGGACCAGCGCGCGTGCTGCGGTTATGAAAAAGAAGGGAAGGGAATTGTAAAAAAAATTGTATTTATTTATTTATCAGTAAAGAATCGAGAACAGGGACATTAAGATTACCTATAACATACATGCACATTGTTAAAAGTAATTATGTAACTAATTACAGTCGATTACGATACAGAAGATACAATTTAAAAAAGAAGATAGCATGTAAACGATAACATAGATATTGAATGAACCTTGTATAAAAATCTAGTATCATGATGTTTGTTCACGATGAACTCCGAGACTACTCAACCGATCTTCAGGAAACGTTGGCATTTATGTATAATTTGGTACAACTTGAGAGATACGATAATTTATAATAGGTGATTACCTATGAAATTGCCGTTCTACAGTACTGGTCATTTCAAATCAAAATAATTTTTGTTTGGCTAAGAATTCTAATTTCAAATTAATTTTATTTTAAAAACATGGAATTCTTTTTCCAAAAGTAGTCATTTGTTTATTGATTAGTGTTACATTTTCATCGCATTTCAATCTTTTTTGTCATCATGGATACGTTAAAAATTCGAGTAATTATGGAATATGAGTGCCGTCGTGGCAGCAACGCGGCACAAGCGGCACGCAACATCAACGACGTTTACGGAGCTAACACTACAAACCAACGCACCACCTGTTATTGGTTTGCTCGCTTCCGTTCTGGGAATTTCGACCTGAAAAATGAACCTCGCGGTCGTCCGAAGACTTTGGTCGACAATGACGAATTAAAGGCGATTATGGAAGCTGATGATACACAATCTACGGCTGAATTAGCAGCAGCTTTCGAAGTTAGCGTCAAAACAATATTGGTCCATTTGCGTCAAATTGGCAAGGTAAAAAAGCTGTCAATGATCGCCAGCGCGAAGTACGCGTCGAGACGTGCCTTGCACTTCTCTAAACGAAAACTTACCCCTAGAAAAGTGATGGTCACTGTTTGGTGGTCTAGCGCTGGTGTGATTCATCACAGCTTCTTACCAAACGGGGTGAGCATTACTGCAGATGTGTACTGTGAAGAACTGAACACAATGATGGAGAAGCTGGCACATCTCCAACCAGTCCAACCAGTTAAAATTTTTCATACAAAACGGCAATTTCATAGGTAAAGACCTAATATTTCGATTAATGCTCTCAATATTTTAAATTACAAATTAAACGACTGTCAATGTTGAGTATTGTTATTAATTGTTAGTTTCATCTGTCTTGAACAGATGGTGCTTTAAATTAGTTTCTTGAATGAAGACTGTAGGACCGACTGTTATAGATTTCTCATAGATGGCGCCACGTTATAATTTTGAATCTCTTTTTCAAGTCCGGTTTATTTTACGGTGCACGTGTTTTGTTAATTATTATATTTAAAAGTAATCAGAGTACATACTTACATCAAAAAGTAAAGTTGGAATTTTTATGTTGATTTCTACTTGATTTTATCTTCTAAATACTTTCCTAATCACTATAGGATTTTAATTTAATTTTCTGTTCTTTACCCCGACAGTTTTGGGTAGATTTATTACCCCAAAAACACCATATATCATTATCTTCTTATCCTTACCCCAACTGAGTAGAGTCGGCACAACATGTTTATCAAGTTATGCTGTATGATTTGGCTTAATTTTTACGATCGGCCGCCTGCCTGTCATCAACCCTTGGGATTATTTTGTTGTACCACTATATGTTTATGATTATTATATACTAGCCTCAGCCTGCGACTTCGGCTGCGCGGAATAGTTACTTTGGGCTAACGCTAACACGCAGCGGAAGCTCTTAAGAGGAAAATAAATCACATTTTGAAACATTCTTCATTGGTGCTCCACTCCTATTGGTCATAGCGTGATGATATATAACCTATAACCTTCCTCGATAAATGAGCTATATAACACTGAAAGAATTTTTCAAATTGGACCAGTAGTTTTTACGATTAGCCCATACAACGTCACAAACACACAACGTCGCAAACTTTACCTCTTTATAATATTAGTATAGATAATCACGAGGTCTGATAGGTACATCTTTTCGCTTTACAATTTTTCTGCAGACTTTAGCTTTGGTAGGCTATTTATAGTTTCTGTTTGAGCGGCACTGCCGTTTGGTTTAAAAAGCGAAGTTGTTCAAAATACCCCATAATAACAAATAGTTTATCATACTTTCAATTTAACATGTAATAACTGAGCCGCAGCAACGCGGGGCCGGCTCAGCTAGTATTTTCTATATATTATCTTTATATAGAAATTTCTTCTGTACGTGTGTATGTCACTGAACTCCACCTAAACGGCTGGACCGATTATATGTTATGTGTTGTGTTTTATATTATTTTATATATAACAAGTCTTATAAGTATATTGCTGAAAACTTTATAATTATGTATTCCAGGTATCGGTGGTGGGCTTTCTACAACTCCTGGGATTGTAATCGTCTCTCAGTACTTCGACAAACACAGGTGAGTTTATGGAGATTCACATGTTAACTTTCCTTTTTAGTTGTAGAAAATCTTACAATGATCTATACATACATACATATATAAAGCATTTAAATTTAACGTGTTTGTGTAAAAAAATGTTGCAGGTGTCTAGGAGTAAGTTGTAAAATACATTTCAATCATATTTAAAAATGTCTGCCTGTCTGTTTGTATGAACATGTATCACTGCTAAAGTACTATGTTTATGATGAAATCACTAAATAAATCATAAACCATATTCTCGAGTAACATTTAGTCTTTGTTTCATTAAAATCGGTTCACTCTATCAAAAGTTATTGTAATTTTAATGACGGCGCGACTTAAGTACGAGAGAAATGTAGATAATAATCAGACTTAATACAATCAAATGACTCTTTATTAGTCATAGTTTATCAGGCTACACGCGGACGAAGTCGCGGGCACAGCTAGTATACTATGAAATGTTATCATTTTAATTAGTTATCCAGGATTAATCATTCCATAGTATAAAACAAAGTCCGCTACCTCGTCTGTCTGGCTGTCTGTTCACGATAAACTCAAAAACTACTGAACGGACTTTCGTGCGGTTTTCACCAGTAGATATGCTGATTCATGAGGAAGGTTGTGGTATATAATATGTCAAGGATTTTGTTATAATCGGGGCGGGAGATCGCCTGCCGGGCCCGCTAGTTATGTGAATGTTCCTGGCCGTTTTCGGCCACAGCGACTGCTGCTTGCGTGTACTTTCATATGGTTTAAATAGCCGATTTTCTGAGAGTTTTTGGCGGGATCTTGGTCTGTCATGTAGTGGATTTTATTTTTTATTCATAATCTTTTTTATTTATTTATTTATTTATTTATTGAACACCAACACAATGTACACTGATCATTATTAAAATAAGACACGCACAATTTGTAACGATAAGTGTCATCGCAATTAGAGGTGTAGACTGCATGCTTAGTCTGACAGTGAGCAAACAGGGTTACAAAATGAAATTATGAAATTCACTAAGTTTACTTAATATTTTACATTAAGAAAATTAATTCCCTAAACAAACTCCAACAAAATTTGAAAAAAAAAACAAAAACATTACATCTGAGAGTAATTTGAGATTTGAAGCAGAATTGTATATGATCAATTGGAAAAATGAATATTAAAAGAAATAAAAAAAATAAATAATCTAATATAATGAGAGTACGGGCAATAACGATTAGACAATTTCTCCTTTTAGTTCCTTTCTAAACATGGCAATGTTTGCTGCGAATAAGTCAACATTTGTATTTTGTTTCGATGTACTGTTAAACTCACGAGTTAATCTATTAGGTGGTGCGTTTTTACCTAGGTTAGAATTACTGTGAGTTTCTTTGACGATACTTATAAATCTTGCAGATCTAGGGAGTCTCGTGGGTATAGCAAAGTTGATGTTTGACAGGAGATAGGGAACGTCGAGTAAGCCATTCGCTAATTTGTACAAGAAAAGAAGATCGAAAGTGCGTCTACGTTCGGACAGCGACTTAATTTTGAAATGGCTGAGCCGATCAGAATACGAGCGTTACTTGTGTTACTTGACTCTATATTGT
This sequence comes from Antheraea yamamai, assembly GCA_036509395.1. Classification (NCBI taxonomy): domain Eukaryota; kingdom Metazoa; phylum Arthropoda; class Insecta; order Lepidoptera; family Saturniidae; genus Antheraea; species Antheraea yamamai. The sequence goes on from AP028452.1 coordinate 994,159, forward strand.
GTAAAATTGGTGGTGTTTTATGTAATATAGTTTGTTTATTGTGCATAAGTGAAGTGAATGGAAAATAATACCACGGACCATGAATTCTGAGATGCCACAAAAATTCCATGGAAAGTTCTAACAAGATGGCCACCATCTTGTTAGTTCATTGAAATTATGTCAAGAAACTTGTAATATCGATACTCACTTGACAATGGCAATAATAGTCTACTAGAAGACTGGTTGCCAAAATGGAATGGAAGAAGAAGCCGATTTTCTTTCGGAAGGTGCATGCACATTATGCACAAGTGAGAACACCATTTTCGTAGGTATAATTGTTTGCCGCTGGTGGTCGGTCCTTCAACTCATCACGTCTTATATCGAATGCAATCGATTGTCTCGTAAATCTGGACTTTAGTTGTAATATGAGCTCTCCATTCTGGACGCTGCTAGTTTCTCCCAGCAACTAAGATAGCAATGTCCTTACTAAGTTTAATGTGCCTTTTTTATTTATTTTGTATAATTCTTTTCGCGGTGTCTCTTTCCAGAGCATTGGCTAATGGTATATGCGTGAGCGGGACAGCCGCAGGTAGCTTCGTCTTTCCTATGTTAATTGAGAAACTGGTCGACGTGTACGGATTGCACGGGACAGTATTGCTTTTGGGTGAGTCTTCTATTATACCATTTCTGAATCTTCGTCTATTGATTTATATATTTTAAAACGTAATTTTTAACAGAATTATTCGATGTGTAAAATATATTTTAGCAAAAGAAAAAACGTATGAGATATTTTGAAGTTAATTTATACATGAAACATTAATTGTTATTATTTTGAATATTCTTTGTAAAAGCGAAACGAAAACTCAGGTCGTTTAGGACGTAATTATAATTCCATTGTTTATTTTTTTTACTTATTTACCAATCTTAATACATATCACTTTTAACAATCAACAACAGATGGTGTTGTATACAAATTTAAGTGAAGCATAAATTAATTTCAAATACGTACGCTAGATGGCGATAGATTTTGGGCGGGTTCCTGAACTGTCATGTAGTGGATATTAACCTTTTTTGTTATTTGACTCTGTTCGCGCATTTTCATATTCTTTATATGTGGGTGGATCGCGATTCCGGGCTCGCGCGATCGCGACGCCTACATCGGACAGTTGGGCTCCTTAACCTGTACTGTGAACCTTGCGCTGCCGGATTTTATTGGTTTATGTGTTGTTTTTTGGCCTTTAATTGCAATTATAAGCATTGTGTGTGCGTGTATGTGACCGTGCATATAAGAACAACAGCGAGAACGATCTACAACAGCCAGGTTAGTGGTCTACCTTGTATGGGGGGTATGGAAATGCCGAACTGAGGGACAAATCAGGCCATCCCGTGTCCTTTAGCCTTTTGCACAAACAGACTCTATATTTTGTAATATTGCTTGTGTCTTGCGTATAGTTCGGTTATTTGTGCACAAGTGATGTGGATGGGAATTGTTAACTTATTGAAATGATCGCAAAAAACTTGTAATTTCATTATCTACTCGACAATGGCAGTAATAATCTACTAGAAGTATGGTTGCCAAGGATAAAATACAGATGGCGGTTTTAATAGTTATTGATATAATTCGTTAGGTGGCGGTATGCTGCACGTGTGTGTATCAGCTACGTTATATCGACCTGCTCCTGTATCCTGCAGTACTGGAGACAGGACTCCCGCCACCACAACCACGACAGAGCATACTACGCTTCTCCACGATATTACTGAAGGTATTTCTACTGTTTTTATCCAATTTTGACAGTAGTCCTCTATTAATTAATTCATCTTCTGTTTTATGTACTTGATACTAGCGGACCCGTCGGCCGTCATCCCGCCCATATACCTAAACCTTCCTCATGAATCACTTTATTTAATGGTGAAAACTGTGTGAAAATCTGTTGATTAGTTTTTGAGTTTATCGCGAACAGACACACAGACTTTCAGAGTCAGAAGTCAGAGGACTTTGTTTCATAATATGTATGTTCCAAACACCTTGTTAAATGAACACCCACTGATTTCAGTATTCAAGTTAGTAAGTCTGTATTCAATAGTGTAAATTGAATCTCAGTTATTCTAGAACTTAAATTTTTCCGCAGTAGTTTGGACAATGTTATGGTACAAATTAAATATATTCCAGGTAATTGTGTGATGTTTTCTCATGCATAGCACAAATACACGTATAATAATGTCAATAATTTGACTGAGATATTAACAATGATATTATAACTATAGATACGTCATAAGCGCTTCGACAGTGCCTTGTTAAAACTTGAGAGTTAGCTAGCTTATTTTTGACGGATGCCCCGTCAATCCACCCGTATCTAAGCAATATATAACTATTTCCTTTTCACCACCGATATTGAGGATATGCCATCTTACTTCCACATTATATCTAAGGCAGTGTGGCGTTACAATATTACTTTACGTATGTGTGCGTTATCGTGCCATTTGTTTTGTCAAAATATCATTTAGGTAACGTGTCTACAGCTTTTTACTTATAATATCATTTGACATTAGCAATATATATGGCTTATATACTCATGCATTTAAGTCAATTTAGCAATGATGGAAAGGGGAAAGTGTATAGGATATTGAAGGGTCAGCCACTCCCATGTGATACCTTTGATGTTACAAGCGTCTATAGGCTGCGGTGACTGCTTAACATCAGGCGGCCCGCATGCTTGTTTGCCACCAAACCGACGTGAAGTAACAGTGCTTGCATTGTTGTGTTTCGTTCGGTCAGTGAGAGCGCCGGAGGGCCACCTCCCTTCTCCCTTTCCCTTCCCCCTTTCCCTAACCCTACCCCTACCCTCATACACAGGCTGGCAACGCACTTTAGACTCGCCTGGTGTTGCTAGTGTCTATGGACGGTGGTGATCACTTGTCATCAGGTGACCTACCTGTTCGTTTGCCTGCTTTTGATATTAAAAAAAACCGTCTTGGTATTAAAAAAATGGTGATGGTCGTTGATAGCGTGTTCGGACACCGCGTCAATGGATGTAGGTTCGAATTTTAGCAACTCAGCCGCAGTTTCGGTAAAGGAAAACATAGTGATGAGACCATAGCATGGTGATAAGGCTCTTTGTAACCCCACTTGGCTATCCACCACCCTCAAGTTGAGCACGAACGTCAAGCGTCTGTTGGTGTGTTCCAGCACACGAACTTGAGAGCCAGTCTTTAGGTTTATCGTGTTTACCATATTAGACCACATCGACATTTAGCATCAGATGAGATTAAGCTCAACTGATAACATAAATAAAGTATTAAAAAAAAATGGAGGCAATCACAAGGATTGAAAACAGTGTAATAAATGTGTTCTCTTCTGACTTCCCATTATTAATTATAGTGTCAATGACAATATTTAAATTTCAGGATTTGTTTATTGAAATTATTAACATTAGTGTGGTTTTCATATCTATCGGCACTCGGAGCAATAGTTATATACATTTTTATAAAGTCTATTAATCAATCAAACGTATGATGAGCTGTAAAATATCAATATTACATGCAACCAGACCCCTATACTACGTGTCGCTAGTCTGACTATGCTTACGTAGCATGTCATGACGCGAAATTACAAATTTATCTCCTTTCAAAAATACCACTCAATGCGCTTAAAGAAGTGTTCACTTCACAAATTCTTATCCCCTCAGGCAAAATGGATGACACTAAAGACAATAGACTTCACAATTTATTCCATCCTGATGCTGAACTGGCCTTGAATCAGAAGAACGCACTCCTCAGCGAAGACATCAAGCGCACAAACTTGCTTAGCGAGATCATTCACCCGAATCTCTTTGAGGTAAAGCCAATGATACAAAAGATGACATTCCACAATAATAGATGGCGCTAAATTTATCGTTTTGTTGGATTACTGATCTAAATATATTGCAAGAAAGAGTATAGATAATAATGACATTATTTATATGCCCTAGTCTCAAATTATTATAGTTTCAATGAAAGGAAATTTATGATTATCAGGTCACTCGTCAGCCGCTGCCTTCGCAAATGTCAGACTCTGAGGATTCGGAAGGTCTGGACGTTCTCGGTGTAGTTGGTAAGTTTTAATTAATAATTAGCTCTCACACATAAATTAATTGCTTTTTTTAAACACACCCATGCCAAGTATAAAGAAGTTGCACTAATTCATATAATTCCATCGCAATAAAATAAATGGTATAGGAAAATAGATAGAGGACAAACATATATTCATTAAATTTTTCCATCGTCTGAAATGTTTTCGCCCATCTATCGCATGTCGCATTACATCCGGCACGTCGCCGTGGAGTAGCGGTACAGTGAAACGCGATCGGCAACAACTAACCTTAATATCTCGATCATCTGAATCATTGTATTTATTACTAGCTTCTGCCCGCGACTTTGTCCGCGTAGAACAGTTACTTTGGGCTAACGCTAATACACAGCGGAAGCTCTCAAAACGAAAAAAAAAAAAACGATTTTGAAACATTCGTCATTGGTGCTCCGCTTCTATTGGTCTTAGCGTGATGATATATAGCCTATATCCTTCCTTGATTCATGAGTTATCTAACACTGAAAGGATATTTCAAATCGGACCAGTAGTTCCTGATATTACACTCTACAACGTCACAAACTTTACCTCTTTATAATATTACTAGCTGTCCCCCGCGGCTCCGCACGCGTTTTTTTTAAATGTATTAAAGAAATGTAAAATTGTAATTAGGTGTGTACATTACAGAAATGCTTTTTCAAAAACATTTGTAACTACGACACGCACGCCATCTACTGTATTATGTTACGTGTACATTAGATATGTGAATACGAATAGTATATCGAATGGGATGGGATTTATCATCAGCAGCATACCTGGAACTTTAACCTACTATATACCACCCTCGATGCTCACTAACACTATATAAGAAAGTAGGTAATGAAAATTTACAATTTACAAACATTATCGAACAATTTGTGTTAAATTGTTTATTATATAGATGTAACATGCCCATATTGTCAATATAATTGTGTTATTCTTATACGTTGCTATAATCACTGAGTTATGTATAGTAGTTCGATGAAGCCGTAAATGCCGCAATGCTAATAGCATAGTCAGTTCGAGAAAAAAAAAACTGAGTTATGTAGGTGCAAACGCGGTAAATAAAACAAAATGGCCGCCAAATTGACCAAAATGATAATATAATTCAAATTACATACATTTATTCTTGGAGTCCAGTACAGCGCACGTCTCACGCGCTTGTTTACAGTAAACAAATTATTTTTGATCAATTTCACACGAACGAATGCATAGGTAACAGTTCATCACTACATAGTGTAAAACAAAGTCCTCTGATCTGTCTGTTTATCTGTTCGCGATAAAGCCAAAAACTACAGAACGGATTTTCATGCCGTTTTCACCAGTAGGTAGAACGGTTCATGGGGAAGGTTTAGGTATAATTTGTCAAGGTTTTCTTTTTATTATCAGGGCGGGACAACGTCTGCCGAGCCCACTACCTTAAAATAAAATAGCTCATTAGTTAGTCGTCTGCCAGTGAAAGTCCCGTAAAAATTAATTCAAGCATTTCGGATATTCCACTGCGGCTGAAAAAAACCTAAATTACTTTTTATGAGGTCTGCAATCTACCAGTGAATATCCCGTGATGATCGGTCCAACCATTTTGGAAATAGCAATGCGGACGAAGCCGCGGACAAATAAAGTACAATATGTCAACCGCTATAATTTCGGCTATCTGCCAGTAAAATTCCCGTTAAAATAGGTCCAGCCGTTTTGGAGATTACCCGGAACAAACAAACAAACAGAGAAAATACACTCATCAAAAAAGTCTAAGCAACATGTACTAATTTAAATTTTAGGATGGTTCTTCACATTATAACGTTGTATTTTATTTTTAAAATAATATCTTTAGGGTTCTATGATGTAAAAATAACAGCTGTTGTCTTTATAAGTTCTTTTAATAACAGAAATGAACAATATTAGAATATACTGTAGAAACTAAGATACATAAGAAACTAAACTTTTTTCTTACAAAATGAAATTTCTAAAGAAAATGTATTTATTGTGAAAGAATAGAACAATTTAATACAAAGTATGGGCTCCTCTGCTATTCAGAACTTGTCGGCGACGATTATTCATTGAATTAATGAGACTGTTTATGTCATCTTGCGGTATTCGCTCCCAATGGAATTGTAGCAAATCCTTCAGCTGTTGGGTTGTTGTCGCTCCGTCCAAGTCCTTCAAAACACGTCTCTGGAGCATGTCCCATGCGTGCTCGATGGGGTTGAGATCTGGCGATTGTGCAGGCCAGGGCAATACCCGGATGTTCTCCGTTGCAAAGTATTCACTGGTTCGCCGAGCTGTATGTGAACGCGCATTGTCATGCATTAACCTAAAATGGGAGCCAAAGGTTTGTGCAAATGGGTAGACATAAGGTCTGAGAATATCCTCAATGTAATTTTCAGCATTCATGTTTCCATTTACAAAAACGAGCTCAGTTCGCCTGTTCTTCATAATACCCGCCCATAACATAACTGTTGAGCCGCTGTATGGATGAACTTCCTGAACGCACCTGAGCCTTTCAATATTTCCGGGCCGACGATACACTCGCACCCTTCTTGTATCAGGCTTAAACCCGAATCGCGACTCATCGGAAAACATAATTTTATCCCATTGTTCCTGGGTCCATGTTATGCGTTCTCTACACCATTCATATCGACGAGCGCGATTCCCGTGACGTATCGGTGGGCACCTGATTGGGCGTCGAGCTCGTAGGCCGTACTCATGCAGTCGATTTCGCACAGTTTGAGGACTTACATCAACACCGCTTGAAATTTCTAGCCTCAAACTTATCTCTCGAGCGGTTAACATCGGCTGGCGTCTTGCAGTCAGTTGTATGTACCGGTCTTGCCGAGTGGTTGTACTCCTTTTACGGCCTGGATGCTGTTCAGCGGGTTCTCCTGTATTATTGTAGCGCTGCCAAAGACGACAAATAACACTTCTATGAATGCCAAAATGTCGAGATACCTGAGATTGATTACTTCCCGCTTGCAACATCCCTACAGCTCTTTGCATTTCATCTGCCATCAAATGACGTCGCTTCATGACGTAAAGAATATCTAACAATTCAATTTTGTCGCTAACTTTATTTAAATGGTTGGTAAAATTACAAAATCAAGACTAAACGTAGCAATTAAAACGCACTTAAATTCAAATAAATTCGCAGTCATTTGAATTTTATGAAAAAACAAAACATAATCAAATTTTTTTTTACAACCAGCCAGTATGTCATCAATAACAAAAAAGTTTACTTACCTACGCACTTTGTTTGAGTAAATACTTAGAAATTAATTAATATAAATGGTAAAATTTGTAATATCACGCATGTTGCTTAGACTTTTTTGATGTATGTATAATAATCTAAAAATATAGACAAAGTATAAAAAAAATTTTTTTTGGTCATTTGTAGCCATATACATTCATCAAAAAGTTGTTATTTTAATTGTACATACACAAACTTTATTTTTATAATACGTAATAGAGAACAAAAAAATTGGAAATAAAAGTAGTATAAACTTTTTGCATAGGAAAACAAAATAAACTTTGATAATGTTTGCGATAGAAACTTACCACGTTACCATGGCAACGTATAACTAAATCTCTCGAAAGGAAAAAAGTGCCCGATTTTGAAACATTTTTCATTGGTGCTCTGTTTCTATTAGTCTTAGCGTGATGATATATAGCCTAGAGCCTTCCTCGATAAATGAGCTATCTAAAACAGAAGGGTTTTCTCAAATCGGACTGGTAGTTCCTGAGATCATAGCGTTCAACCAAATAAACAAACAAACAAACAAACTCTTCAGCTTTATAATATTAGTATAGATTATAGATGTTCGTAGATAATTAACATTTTTGCAAGTATTTCTTTAGAGTTCACAAAGAATGCTTTTTTGTACAGGTCTTATCGAATTATTATGATGAATGTATTCTATTTGAATCCAAAGGTTTGCCACGAGAGGTAGCTCGACTCCGCTTAAGGCCGACGCGATCTTCCTCAATCCTGCACTCTGTGGAAGATTTGTCCACCGACAGCACTTGCGTCTACAAAGCTAGTCGAAGGAAGATTAGCCGGTAATGTATGATTATAAGCGACTAGTTGACCCGTGCCCCCTTCATTGGGCGTTACACATTTATAAAAAGACTACATTTTGTGACTTAAATATAAAAGTTAGACATATGCTGTCGCTGACTTTTTTGTAGACATTATCAAGCTCTACAACTTTTCTCTAGAAATCAATCATATATCTCTCTTCGTTAAGGCAGCGGTCGTAAGAAACGTTTTCGTTTAACCGTTTTTTCTCCGACTTACTTTGTAAATCCGACTACCACAATAAGGTCATTTTATTTTACGGGTTAATATATAGCCTATGACACTCAAAAATAGCGTGGCTTTCTATTGGTAAAAGAATTTTCAAAATCGGTTTAGTAGTTCCTGAGATTACCCCCTACAGACTCACTAACTTTACCTCTTTATAATATTAGTATAGATAATCATAACGTGGATACGTTCTGCAATAAGCCCGAGTTATTGGTAAAGGAAAAAAACATCGAGACGAAACCGTAGCATGGTGGTAGGACTTTTTATAAGCCTTCCTGAATAGCCACCATTGAAAGTCTGTCCGTCAGTTGCACTTAAGTGCCTCTAAACTTTTTATTTGTTTTTTTTTTTAACATGGGGAAATCCATTAGTGACACCCATCTCCCCGTGGGAGAGAGTGGGTTATGAAGTACCTCTAGACTTAGCGTATCTGTATCTTTGGTAATATTGTAATGTTTTTTTATACTCGTACGGTGTTATTACAAAAGAGTTAAATACGTATTGAATACTTGTTTTAAAAAGGTTTCGAATTAAATGCACCGCGGTCGCTGAATATTCGCCATCTTGATCTTTTGTCTCGCTTTGCTTACGTTAGGTTAGACTTGTGAAAAAAAGGATACGCAAACTTACCTCGGGTAAGTAGTTAGCGCGGTGCATTTAATACGAAACCATTTTAAAGCAAGTATTCAATATGTATTTAACTTTTTTGTAAGACCGTATATGTTTAAGCGCAAACTCACCTGATGCTAAATTACGACATGGGCTTAGATGGTAAACACGCTAAAGCTAGAGGGGGACTTACTCAATAGCGTGTGCCGAAAAACAACAACAGGTGCTTAGTGATAGGTTTACATCTTGAAGGTGGTAGTTAGCCAGGAGGACTTAGAAAAATAACCTACCTACCTATGTTTTCCGTCACTGCGCGCTCCGAATCAGTTGCAGGGATGCGAGCCTATGTCTATCGACGCGGTGTCCGATTTTACTATAAACAAAGCTATAATCTATTGGATGTAAGTAGAAGGTATTTATATTGGGATTACCCCCTATAGCGCTATTTACAAAAAAATGAGGTACCATTAATTTATAATCCGATGGCGTCAATACAAGTATCATAAAAAATGATGAAATGTCGCGCTATGACACTAATGATTATTTATTTAAAAAAAAAAATCGTTTTTCTAAGGAAGCCACCTATGCAAATAAACTTATAAAGCATAAACCTACATAAATACCAAATTTGATCCAAATCGTTAGAGCCATTTCCGAGATTCATGGAATAAATTTACATACATATACAGAATTTGCCCGTCTAAACTTGTAAGTTATAAGATTGTCTTTTTTATATCTGCTGTATCGTTGCAGTTCTTTATACATCCGACCGCCACTATCCAGTCGTCTTATCCAAAGCAAGCTGTTAGAACCGGTTGTAGTCAAGCAGGAACAAGAAGTTAAGACAGAAGATGTTGTGGTGGAAAAGAAAAGGGGTTGTGTTGAGAAGATTTCCCGGTAAGACATTCTGCTGTTTTTTGAAGTGAAACTTCTTTATCGACGTAGGGAGGAATTTTAGAGCATGTAAAAACGTATGTAACGTTTTTCGGTTACGCGCCATCTTAATTTCTGTACATTTTTCCGTTACGCGCCATGTTTATTTCTAAAGGTGCGCTCACAATGATCAGATTCCGTTTTTTTTTCTAAAGGTGCGTTCACAATGATCAGATTCCGTTTTTTTTCTAAAGGTGCGCTCACAATGATCAGATTCCGTTTTTTTTTCTAAAGGTGCGCTCACAATGATCAGATTCCGTTTTTTTTTTTTCTGTAAAGTTGTAAATATAGTAGATCACTTTTCGAAAAATGATGTCATAAAGAAGTTTCACTTCTTACGTGTGTACACTGATACACGCACGTATTTTTTTTATTATTTATTTATTATCTATTTTTTATGTCTTTCACTTCTATTTATTTGTTTTTTTTTTTAATTAATGAGGGACTCCAAAATGCTTTGTAAGATATATGAACTTAATTATATTCTTTGAAGAAAAGGTCTTTGCCAAATGGTGGAATAGGTTCTTTTTTTATAATGCTAAATACAGTTTATCTTGTTGTCATTCTGTGTATTAGTACGCTTTCAAGTTAATTTTTTATGTTAATTAATTAGGGATGGCGATTTGAGATCGATTAATTGAACAATCGATTTCTGAAATATAAAAATCGACTATTTCAGGAAATTAAACATTGAATCAATCACTGACACTATAAAATCGTGATTCGAATTGATCTATTTAGATAAAAATAAAAACATATAATAATTTATAATTAAAAAAAAGCCCATGATAAAAAATTAAGAGATCGATTTTTTCTAAAAAAAAAAAACTCGTCGAAGACAAAAAAATGATGTTGATGTTTTTTTTTGCGAAAAATCGCCATCGCTATTCTAATTTATGACAACGATAACAAAAATTAAGTCTGAGTTCACACGCGGTAGGAGTGAAACTTGGTATTCTGATTAATTTCAGGAGAATGAAATCGAGGTGATAAACAGAGAGAAAAGAGAGAGAGAGAGATACGTTGGTTTTTTGTCATACTTTTTTAAATAAAAGTGTTATACCCTGTAGTAGAAAAATTCCACTTCTATCGTATGTCTTTACGGGATAACCTGTTTTTTTTATCGATTTTCGTGATAATTGTTTTTCAGATATTTGGACGTGTCGCTTTTGAAGTCTTGGCAGTTTGGGTTCCTTTGTGCTTCTGTTGCTTTGATGTCTTGCGGGTCACCTTACGCACTGTACTACTTGCCAGCTTACACTGTCGCCGCTGGACACAGTAAAGCCGCTGCTGGTAAGCGAATTATTAAATACACTTACGGATCGTCCATTCATTATGTGCCGCGTTTTTAAGGATTTTTGACCCACCTTAACCCCCCCCCCCCCCCTGAGATGACGTGAGATTTGGTGCGAATCCACTTCCCCCACACCTATCATTAAATACACGGTAGGGACATCCATTAATTATGTGACGAGATTTTAATGATTTTTGACCCCCCTTAACCCCCCCCCCCGGTGAGACGACGTGAGATTTTGTTCGACTCCACGTCCCCCACATCTATCATGCACTGAAGGGACATCCATTAATTATGTGATGCGTTTTTAAAGTGTCTTAAACCCCGTGGTGAGATTTCCTGATATTTATCTCTACTTCTCCCACCTTGCAAAAACAATTTGCTTTATTATTTTTACTTTAATATTTCTACTATTATTACGTTTAGCTATAACTAGCTGTGCACGCGACTCCGTCCGCGTGAATGCTAATGTAAAAAAAACAGTGACTAATACATCTTAGTTATCTACTTTTCTCTCGTACATACGCCGCGTCGTCATTAAAATTACAATAACTTTCGATAGAGTGAACCGATTCTAATGAAACCAAGACTAAATGTTACTCGAGGATATGCTTTATGATTACTTTATAATGAGGGGTTTTATCGTAAACGCATCACTTCAGCAGTGATGCGTGTTTAAATAAACAGACAGACATTTGTAAAAATGTTTGAAATAAATTTCATTACTTATTCCTAGTTTTCACTAAAGTCTAAAAGTACAGACTCGTTAGATTTACATTCTTATTATAAGTGTAGAATAATAAATAATAGGTATTTACCTATGATATTGCCATTCTGCAGTACTGGCCATTTCAAATCAAAATAATTTTTGTTTCGCTAAGAATTCTAATTTCAAATTAATTTTATTTTAAAAACATGGAATTCTTTTTCCAAAAGTAGTCATTTGTTTGTTGATTAGTGTTACGTTTTCATCGCATTTCAATCTTTTTTGTCATCATGGATACGTTAAAAATTCGAGTAATTATGGAATATGAGTACCGTCGTGGCAGCAACGCGGCACAAGCGGCACGCAACATCAACGACGTTTACGGAGCTCACACTACAAACCAACGCACCACCTGTTATTGGTTTGCTCGCTTCCGTTCTGGGAATTTCGACCTGAAAAATGAACCTCGCGGTCGTCCGAAGACTTTGGTCGACAATGACGAATTAAAGGCGATTGTGGAACCTGATGATACACAATCTACGGCTGAATTAGCAGCAGCTTTCGACGTTAGCGTCAAAACAATATTGGTCCATTTGCGTCAAATTGGCAAGGTAAAAAAGCTTGACAAATGGGTGCCCCACGAACTCAATGATCGCCAGCGCGAAGTACGCGTCGAGACGTGCCTTGCACTGCTCAACAGACACACAAATGAAGGAATTTTGAACCGCATTGTTACCTGCGATGAAAAATGGATTCTGATTGATAACCGCAAGCGCTCAGCAAGTTTGTTGGATCCTGGTTCAGCACCTAAACAATGACCTAAACGAAAACTTACTCCTAGAAAGTGACGGTCACTGTTTGGTGGTCTAGCGCCGGTGTGATTCATCACAGCTTCTTACCAAACGGGGTGAGCATTACTGCAGATGTGTACTGTGAAGAACTGAACACAATGATGGAGAAGCTGGCACATCTCCAACCAGCATTGGTCAATCGCTCGTCTCCACTGCTCCTGCACGACAACGCGCGACCTCATACTCTGTGGCGTAGCTAAGGGGGAGCGGCGGGGGCAGCCCGCCCCGGGTGTCACCCGTTTAGGGGTGACACTCGAGCCCGACTAAGACCATCAGTTGTAGTTCTTTCTACCTATAAAAAAGCGTAAATCTGTGGCAGAGAGCATAACCGCCACTACTAAAATTATCTAGGTAATTATAATATCGTACCACGAGCATAATAAATTGATATTTAGAAAAAAAATCAATGTGCACACTGTCAATCGATCTGGGATTCCCCAAAATTTAATACCCCGTTCGCGCATAACCAACGCTAGTCAGGGGATTCCCTGGAAATTAAATGTGGAATGGGATTTTACAGAATTTCTTCCGAATCTAACGGTCGCACTAAAGTTATTTATAACAATACGTGCATTAGTTGCTTCATGTGAGAGAAGTTTCAGCAAATTAAAATTAATTAAGAATTACTTGCGGACTACAATGACTGAAACCAGATTAAACAATCTTGGTATTTTAACGATAGAACATGAAGCAACACAAAATATAAATTTTGAAGACGTGAATTCGGAGTTCGCTAGTGTCAAAGCTAGAAGGAAGAAATTTAAATTTTTAACACAGTAATTTGTTTCACATAATATTTGTAATATGTAACTCGTATTTTAATAAAACGTAAATTATTATAACTTTTTTTATTTTAAAAGTTTCGATTGAGTTTTAGGGTGACACCTATAAAATCCGCCCCGGGTGCCACCTATGCTAGCTACGCCACTGCTCATACAGCACAGCAGACGGTCTCCAAGTTGCAAGAACTGGGGTTGGAAGTTCTCCGTCATCCGCCCTACTCACCAGACCTTGCGCCTACAGACTACTACTTTTTCCAGAATTTGGATAACTCCTTGGCGGGAAAAAAATTCAATACCCGAGAGGTAGTACAAAACGCCTTTGAAGAATTTGTTGCCTCCCGTCCAGCTGATTTCTTTAAGAAGGGCATCAATAAACTGCCACTGCGTTGGCAAAGATGCATTGATTGCATGGGTGATTACTTCGATTAATACAAATAAAAAATACATGAAAAAAATTCGTTTAAATTTTTTCATACAAAACGGCAATTTCATAGGTAAAGACCTAATATAAAAGATAACACTACTGTGCAAAACATTGAAAATCTGCTTCAACAATGCCCCAGATTTAGCACGAAGAAACTAGGGCATATAATGCTTTGTAAATGTCCCTTCGGTCTTTTAGGCTTGATGGAGAACGTGTCTACTATCAGATCGCTTAATAATTTTGTAAAGCACGTAATCATTAATCAGGTGTTTAACATTTATTTACATTAACCGTTTTATTCCAGGTCGTTTGGTGGCGATAAGTGCAGTTCTGGACCTCTGCGGGAGACTCGGACTCGGCTGGTTGTGTGACCTTCACTTATTCTGCAGGCGGAAGGCTTATATCCTGAGGTATTTACTTCGATCAGTTTTAGTTTGTTTAACTTAGTCCATACCTTATTATTGACTTCATTTATATGACTTTTTTTTATCTTTGTCAACTAATCTTCCTTCCATTACCTTCCATTTATAACCACTAGGGCAATAGCACTAATTGATACAAGTTAAAAATCATATTACCCTCAAAGACTGACTTAGATAGCAGTATTGTTTCCATAGTGAAAATATTACCTATAGGTACCTTTTGTTTGGGAAATTGGCTGATTGGAGACAAACTCCATAAGACTTTACTACTAGCGGGCCCGGCTGACGTTGTCCCGCCCTGATTACCCCCCCCCGCAACCCCCCTTGTGGGTGGAATTTCGTAAAATCCGTTCTTAGCTGACCTCTACTCGGCGAAAGGAATATTCCTACCATATTTCAAGTCGCTACGCATTATGGTTCCAGAGATATCGTGATGAGTCAATATGTAGGTGGGAATCTCTTATATATATAGATTAAATGTCCAGCAATGAACTGTTTTTTTTTGCCAACCAATCTTCTTCATTATTATTATTATAGCCGAGTTGATAATAATATTACAAGTGCCTTGCGATAATTGCAATGTTCTAACAAGATGGTTAGAACTTTCCAGGGAGTTTTTGTCTTATCTCAGTACTCATGCTCTGTGGTATTATATCCGATCTTCACTTCACTTGTGAACTATATTATGTAAAATATCACCAATATTACGAAATATAGACCCAAATAACACAAGATTATGAATAAAATAAAAAATTGTGTGGTTTTATGAAACCACGGTAAAAGTGAAACGTTTTTTTCACACTATAGACATTTAACTAATAATAGTCTATACACTACACGGTCAGCTGCTGCGAACTATAGGCGCCGCCATATTGGTCCTGGCTGCTCTGACGAGCGCCTTTCACTTTATCCCTACTCCGCGGCCGACCGTCACGCGACATGCAACACACAGACGAAAAAGTTTGAGACGATGTAATAAAAGTTTCACTTTAATAAAAGCCACTACATGACAGACTAAGATATCGCAAAAACATATAAAGTTATTGAAAGTTTTAAGAAACTGTGATTCTTAGAATGCGTTCAGGAATGTTTTTATTTGTCGTGGAGAAATGGGGCAAGCTAGACAACTTGCGAGCCACACGGCGCGTAAACCTTTTCCTCTGTACATAAAATATTAAGCGCAGACAAAGTCGGGGATATCAGCTAGATACGAATAAAAATGTTTGGTCTCTTCAATCACTACATATTATAAAACTAATTACTCTGCCAGGTCTGTCCGTCTGTCTGTTCGCGATAAACTCAAAAACTACTCAACGGATTTTCATCCTGTTATCACCAGTAGATAAAGTGATTCATGGGGAAAGTTTAGATATATATATTTGTCTAGGTTTTTTTTTATTATCACGACGTAACAACGTCCTCGGGATCTGTTAGTTATGTTATAATGAGTTATAAGTCGTGATTGTCTAGTGGTTTGACCGGTGGAATATCAATCCGATGTCTGCAGGTTCGAACCCCGGCATGTACTAACGATTTTTTCAAAATTCGCGTACATTTATTCATTTCTCAAGGAATGTTCTTGTGGTATCACCGTACGTGGGAACAATACAGAACTGCGGATTTGTCCGAGTTCGAAATCGCTAATACGTCGTCGGCGGTCGCGGATATTTTTTTATTTATTTAATAGCTTTACAATCACTGTTACATCGGCTTATTCTAAACAGAAACTATTACTTTAATATTTGACTACGTTGTTCGATTTCTTAAGTAAAAACATAACTTGTGTAGACTACATTAATTAAAAATGAAGTCATTTGTATGGTAGAACGTAAACTAAAGTAAAAAAATTAATTAGTTAAAAATTCTCATAAGTCATATTTGAATTTTGATAATGTTATGCCAATGCCAATTGCGGGGTGGTAGGGTGTCTGTACCCGACTGGATCGCGACCACCGTACACCAGGTGGTACACCCGCCATAGTGGCACGTTTGGGCGTGTCGCGTTCCGGGATCAGCCGGTGTATATCTAAATTATTGTGTTAATTATATAAGTTACTTATTCAGGAGACTGGAGAATGATTATGTAAAACGCTATACCCATACGTGCCTTCGGGATGAGGCCTATGACCCTGCAGTGGGTCTCTTACATACTGGTGACGATGAGTTTAGGCACTGTATTTAATTTATTTTTCAGTATATTATTGGCCGGATTGGCTGTCTTGTCGCTACCGAGTCTTACTTCCTGGTGGGCGTTGGCTGTGGCTTCAGGTAATGACTAATTACTTAAGATACAATCTAAAACACCACTGTTGAGCAAGTACCTCTTTGAGGGGAATGACTTTGTCTTGGTATATATGTTAATTAATATATGGGGAGTTCCACATAATATCGGATATCGGTTTGATAATTTCCTTTTTTGATTCCCTCAGTTTTTCAAAATCGAAAATAAATAATGAATATAAAGAACCCGTTACCAGACTAGGCTTAAACATTGAAGTATTGTACAAGTTTAAAGTGAAAATAAAAAATCCAAGGGTACATTTATTTTTTTAAATTCGAAAATTTGTATTAAAAAAGTTTGAAATATTTTTTATTTATTTTTCTCTACAAAGGTCACGTAAAAACAAAAAAATAATCACATTTCGACCTCGTTTAGGAAAGTTATGTCGAAAAAACTAAAAAAAAGATCAAATTGCTTTGTAATATCACTACGGGACTTCATATCGAAAATAGTTTATGAGCATTTGCGGGGTGGTAGGGTGTCTGTACCCGACTGGATCGCGACCACCGTACACCAGGTGGAACACCCGCCATAGTGGCACGTTTGGGCGTGTCGCGTTCCGGGATCAGCCGGTGTATATCCAGCAATCCAGGGGGGGGGCTGTCTCTGACTGGGTCGCTTTCAGGCTGGCATGACAGCGGCGACCGGCGATAGATAGTATGTCTTTCGGTGGTCGCCATTGTTTTTGGATTGTACTGTGCTTACCATCAGGCACAGTGCAGTCACTTTGCCGAGCTACAATAAAAAAAAAAAAAAAAAATCTCATATACAGACAGACGCTGTCCCGCCCTGAGTACAAAAAAACCTTCACAAATTATATACTAAATCTACCTACCTTCCCCATGAATCACTGTATCCACTGGTGAAAACCGTATGAATGTCCGTTCAGTAGTTTTTGAGTTTATCGCGAACAGACAGACAGACAGACGCGGTGGGGGTCTTCGTTTTATACTATGTAATGATTTAATACAGATAAGGTAAAGAAGTTTCACTTCCTCCGTGTGTACACACCGATACACGCACTGTTTTTTAAGTACGTTATATCGTTTGAGCACAATGTCGTCTGATGTTAAAAGACGAGTAGAATGGTGAGCAAGCTAAAGCTAGAGGGGAACTGCCTCTCGAGTGTATGTGCCGGAACACACTAACAGATCGTTGACAATAACTTCAACTTAAGTGTGGTAGCCAGGCAGGCGAGCTTAGAAAAAACTCTATTACTATTGCATATAAACAAATCAAATATCGGCCGATGGTTAGTCAACATAATGACTAGAGGAAATGTGAAGGTAAGAAGTGCTATGTGGTGCACTGACCTAGTATTGTCTTGCAGTGTGTTCATCAGACTGTGGTACACTGTCACAAGGTCACGTTATAGGCTTTTACCCAAATATATTATAAGTTAAAAGCTGTAGATACGTTACCTACATGATATTTTGACAAAACAAATGGTACGATAACGCACACATACGTTAAGTAATATCGTAACGCCACACTGTCTTAGATAAAAATGTGGAAGTAAGATGGCGTATTCTCAATATCGATGGCGAAAAAGAAATAGTTATATGTTCCTTTGATACGGACGGATTGACGAGGCAGTCGTCAAAAATAAGCTAGCTAGCCAAGTTTTAACAAGATGCCGTCGATGCGCTTATGACGTATCTACAACTTTTTAGTTATAATATTATTGCTTTTCCCTATAACGAACTCCTGGACTATAATAACACCAGGAGCGCGGGATGCAAAACGATGAGTGATTATAATATATACCGCGTCGGTGCAAAAGACGCTGTAAGAGGGAAGCGGCGATCATTAATACACAACTAGAAAGGAGTGGGAGTTAGGAGTTGTTGGAATGATAATAGTTGGCGTTACCATTAAACGTGTGACAGTAACGAGTGTTCAACATTACATGTGATGTATGACCATTTACGCGACCATTTAGGAGTTGATGGTGTTCGCAGGAGTTTATGGCTTGTGCCTCGGCTGCTGGTTCCTCCTGGTGCCGGTTCTGTTGGCGGACGCGTTTGGAACAGCTCGTATCGCCTCCTCGTATGGTTTGGTTAGAATGTTCCAGAGCTTGGCAGCGGTCTCGGTGCCGCCGACTGCTGGTGAGCCCATTTTTTTTAATACTGATCACATTTTCAAGATATATTATCTCGGAAATACTTCTTAAAGGAATTATAATATTGTTTTTTTTTTTTTTTGTTTTTTTTTTACACTGGTTCAGCAAAATGACTGCACTGTACCTGATGGAAAGTACAGTACAGTCCATAAACAACGGCGACTGTCAATGTTAAATAGCAATGGCAGTCATCGCTATCATGCCGACCTGCAAAAGCGCTTCTTCACGCCTCGTTTGAAGGACCCCATGTCATACGAGGAAGGGAACACACTGGCTGGGAGACGATTCCACATCTTCACAGTACAAGAGTTATTAGAGTCCGGGCCTTTGAATGGAGACTATAGTTCCTTTGAGGCTCAATAACATCAAAATTACTGATTCTAATAAATTTATTCTTTAGATTCGATTGACTCTGTACCATTGTTTTTAATGCCCAACGTAGCAGGCTGGAGTTAACCACTTCATAACTATGTAAGCTGACTTCTGAGATGAGGATAACCGTCGGATTTACAAGAGCAATGTCCTTATTTTTTTTAAATACATTAGCCTGCATTCGCAAATTTTGTAAAAAAAATACAGTCAAGAAAAAATGGGTTATAAACGCAAAACACTTTTTTGATAACAATCAATCCCGTAACCTAGTAACTAGATTCGTGTACACGGTCAAGTACTAGAAAGGTCAGAAAACCCAAAAATCTTTCCCCAAAGAAAAATATAATAAATATTTCATCGTTTTATTATCATTTGCAAGATATGTTGGCATTTTTATTTTGAAATGTTCCCGCTAAAACGCTTCCGTCTGTCATGGCGTTTGATTAATGTCACACCGTTCAAAACGTTACTTATCTTCGGTATAAATATATCTGTGTAAATGGTAGAACAATGTTCTTTAATGCGTTATAGGTTGTATATAGGTAGGCAGGTATAATTACGATGTGGTCTGAGATAGTAAAGACGCTAATCCTAGAGGGAAACTGACACTCAAGTGCGTGTGCCGGAACATACTAACATGAGCTTGGCGACATATTTACAAATCGAGGGTGTTAGCTAGCCAGGCGGAGTTAGAAGCCCTACCACCGTGCAATGTTTCGGAAGGTATGACGTCATGAGTCAGATTGGTGTTTCTGTTATGATAACAATGATGATTTTTTTTTTATTATTTATTGACCATGTAAATACATTTTTTATGATACTCTTGGATGATGACATAAATCGTCTATAGGTTTGATCCGTGACGTCACCGGCGGTTACTCTTGGTGTTTTTATGGCATGGGGTCGTGCATGGTGCTTGGGACGATTCCGGTCGTGGCTTTCCACCTGACATTCAAGAACGATGACTGCGACAAGGAATCCAATGTTGATTGAGGATAAATACCAGAGTATTAAAGGGAATTAAAACATTTATCACACACACTACACGATTTCAAGGGACCCTTATTTGGGAAGTGTTATTAGAGTTAGGGAGTAAGTGAATATACGGTAGACTAAGCAATCTGCTTAGAGAGCTATGGTCTATTACCTCAATAGATACAAGAAATCATATTATTAGTGTAAACATTTGCAAATTATATGTTTTTGGAATGAATGATTTTGGAGAATAAGGGATTGGGATATTATTGAGTCTCTTCAAGTCTCGTAAGAATTTCCTTTGGCTAGAAGAATTCATGATCATCAACAAGGAGAGCTTTTTTCAATCTATTGCAGGGCATAAACCCTGCCAAGCTCTTGTACCAACCTTGTTCAGGTTTTTCCCAAAAGTTTTGTGATAAAATCCACTAATCTTGCTAATGGTCTACGCAGATTTCGCCTGCTTTCTCTGCCACCACTCGGTCACGTCCCTTTTTTTATATGGGGAAATCCCTACGGATACCCAACTTCGTAGGTAGCTTGCACGATCTAAAACCGCATGGTACTGCCTTACACCTTTTGGGCCAGAGAGCAAGTACTGCCGACTGGCACTGCGTCTGCTCCAGATCCCTACTCCAACTTTTTTTTCTCGCATGGGAATCTTCTTAGGTCTCCACCTCGCCGGTGTATGTTAGAATACCAAATTTGTACTGAATAAGCCCCCACGGTATTCTTCTTGTACCCTTTACCCGGGTGGGAAGGAACTGCCTCTGCAATACTTTTCTCTAACTCGGCAGGTGTTTGTCCCTCAGTAGGGCCTTGAATTGGGGGCTTAAAATGTAAGGTCTGGTATTAATAAGAACTAATTAGGATATACAGGTATAAGAATTGAAGCCCTTCCCTGATGAATTGATGGAATGTGGACGTGCCTCTACTCCACTTGCCGTAGCCAATTCTCTCCAAATAACCTGAGCAATGTAATTTAAATTGAGCTGTACGAACACCGATGTCTTCAGCCTTATGTCACAGCCATTCCTTGTTCAGCACTAGCGTTTAAAATCCTGCATTGTTTTTCTTTAAAGGGAGTTACTAAGTTTAATAAAAATAGTTAATAACGCCATAAAATTGCCACAATTAACTTGAAATCCTCTTAAAATGAAAATAAATAATTATTACACTAAAGTTGACAGACGTTTAGAAGCGTATAGTTTTTTTTAATTAGTACTAAAATATATTTTTTTAAATTATACTTATTTTTTTTCAATGTCCACATACCTAAACATTTCTCTCATAATAATTTGTTCATGAAAATAATTTCAGAAAATTTGTTGGGTTTGTTAATATACTTGTCCATAAACAAGTCTTTAAAATACTTCTGAAAATATTAATACCCTAAAAAATCTCATCCGTCTAATTTACCCCCCTAAATTTGTGGAAAAAACTCTTTAAGTTGGCAACCCTGTTTGCTCGCACTCGGGTAGTGATGTACTAAATAAGGGTCACGACTGTCATTGATACAGAACCCTTGAAATCGCGTAATTAGTAGCTTAAACAATGACGTCATTCTAGTTTTACATTATTAGGCTTAAAAACTATAAGTTTCAATGATTTCTATTTGTTTTACCAGATTTGTGGTTTCGAACGGCAACTCTGATTATTACGAAGTAGTTGATCTCACGGAGATCGTAATGTAGTAGTCATTGGTGGCACTGTTCGCACTATTATAATTCTAGTGAAGAGTAAGTGAGATAGATATATGTCTTCATTGTTACGTACGGTGCGTATTATTTTTATAAGAGTACTAGCGGACCGGGCGGACGTTGTCCTGCCTTGAAAACAAAAAAAATCCTAAAAGTCGATCGCAGCGCCACCTGCCGGGTCCAATTGTGAATCTAAACCATTCTCGAATCTCCACGAACACACACAAAAAATTTCATCAAAATCGGTCCAGTCGTTTAGAAGAAGTTCAGTCACATACACACGCACACAAGAAATATATATATTAAGATGTATTTTGTTTTATTATTGGAAAAGAATGTAGGGAATTTTTGTCGGGATCTTAGTCTGTTATGCAGTGGCTTTTATATTATATTCATAACCTTGTGTTATTTGAATCTATATTTTGTAATATTGGTGGTATTTTACGTAATATAGTCCGGTTATTGTGCACAAGTGAAGTGGATGGTAAATGTCGGAGCGTGAATTCTGAGATGTCACAAAAACTCTCTGGAAAGTTCTAAGAAGAGGGTCGCCATCTTGTTAGGACTTGTAATATTACTATTTACTCGAAAATGGCAGTAATAATGTGGAAGATTATTTGCCAAAAAAAAGTATCTTTTTCGAAATATTCTCGTGTTGACTTTATCCAAAGGCAAAAGAAACACTCTTGTCGCGTACGTTATTCAATATAAGACTACCGATGGCGATCTGAGATCGATTAATCAAATAGTCGATGATTAGGAATAAGAAATCGATTATATTAAATTGGTTTGAACATGAAAACGATCTAGTGACACTATAATCTATATCTCTGACATTATAAAATGGTGACTTGATTTTTTCTATTTAGATAAAAATGAAACCATACAATATTTTATAATTTAAAAAAATCTCACCAAAAAAATGTAAGGAATTCATTTTTAAATAATCAATCCTCTCGTCTTCAATTTTTTCATGAATCAATTCCATTGACTACGATTCGGATCGTTTTAAAATTTGATTTTTATGAGTAGAATCGCCATCATCTATATATATGCATATATATTATATTATTTATAAACTATACGTTTTTTCAAGTAAATTAACGAATTCCTGTATGACATAGACTTCATTGAAAACGGTGATAAATAGAAAAGATTTTATTCTTTATGCGTACAAAACTTTAAAATGAAATTGTGTAGTTTACGTTTATTTTTCTGTGAAAATGCTGAAATGTGTTGGCTACTTTCAAAATTAGTACAGTGAAAATCAGAGACACAAAATAAGAGACAAAAAATAGCGAGTGCAATTGAAATAAAAGAGGTTTTTTGTAAAATCTAATAAGAGTTTTTGGCTGGATTTTAGTCCTTTGTATTTTATTCATCATTCTGTGTTACTTGACTCTATATTTCGTAATATTGGTGGCGTCTCACGTAATATAATTCGGTTATTTTGCACAAGTGAAGTGGACGGGAAATAATACCACATAGCATGAATTCTGAGTTGCCACAAAAACACGCTTGAAAGTTCTAACAAGGGGGCCGCCATCTTGTTAGAACATTGAAATGATTGCAAGAAGCTTGTAATATTATAACGTTCTCGACAATGGCAGTAATAATCTAGAAGATTGGTTGACAAAAATAAAATTAAAGAAAATCTAGGAATAGACGGGAATTATTTATGAAAAAAATATCAAAACTAGTATTAATTGACCTCTTTTAGAGTCACTTTCACGAAGTTTAGGTGTGGTAATTAATACATATGTCGACTGTATCGTAGTATACAAATCCTCGTCAATCTTTCTGTCCGCTCTGAATATAGCTGTAAGTCCGGGCTTGCGCGTAATATAGTCAAATCAAAGTTAAAATTATAGGAATGTAAAATTGTCATTTATACATCTGTAAGGTGTCTCAACGTTTTACATATAATATAATACGAATTTATACTTAAATTCATGTTTTACGCGACTATCTTTAGAGCGGTCAAATAGTTTGACGCGCACTACGTTTTTATCTGTATGAAGTTAATTCTTTAAGAACTAATTATCTGATATAGAAATATAATGCCTTGTGGTATTAAATTTCTCAGTGTACAAACTGAAGAGTGCAATAAAGTATTCATTCATAATAATGTAAACTCAATGTGCGAACAAGCAATCATTATAGCAACAAACTATAGGTATGAAAGAGCACTTCATAATGCTTACATTGACAGTCGTGATATATAACTAATATGCATTTCATTAACAGTTCAAATAACAAGTCTTGAACTTTTAATAATGACACCTCGTAGATACGGATTTTGCCAGTGTCAAGTTAGTAAAATAGCAAGTCATTCAATAGCAGAATAACTGATAGCGGTTTATAACGACAATTGTTTTGACATATGACAAGTTGCTGATGTCCAATTTTTATTATTTCATCAGTTATTGAAGTGAAGCTTCTTTTGACGTGATGAGAGTAGAATGCAAAGGCGAATTTTATTGCAATGTTTGTGAGAGAAAAAAGGATAGAAATAAGTATTTGATTCGAGAGCGAGGGAGAGAGAGAAAGATAGAACTATGGAAGAAACCAAGAGAGATCGATGCGCGCGTTAGAATTAGTCAAGTATACGCAGGGTTGAAATTAAAAACCGTGTTAGAAAGAGACAAGGTATAATATTATAGTTTAATTGTTTCTATACTAAGCAGTTATGTTATTTTGAATAATATTTTCATTATTTCAAAGAGGTTTATATATTTTTAATTTTATAATGGGTAATGAACTAAAGAGGTTTCACTTCTGTCTCATGTACTGAGTTGTACGCTTTGTTTTTCTTAAGAAAGAGTATTTAATTTATCGCATAAATTTAGTAAATATACATGTGAAAATTGCATTTAAGGCCGTAGAGTTCTGTTTAAAATAAGTTTAATATAATAATTATCATTAATTTATAATAATAAATATGAATAATCTACGTAAACACTTATACATCGTCCTATTTTTATCTATACGACGTGAGACTTTTGAAACCTTTTTTCTAGAAATAATAATCATAAAAAACAACAAACTATTATATGCTAATTAATGTGTTCAACCACGTACAGGTACAATATTGTCTATGCGTAACTTTGGAGTTGGTCAGAAAAACAAAAAAATGTAATTTATTTCATAAACATTTGTTTTATGGTATAATTGAGGATAGCTATTCTGTAAAAGATATATATTAATATAAATATGTCGCAGGGAGTAGGTTAATAAAACATTGATTACTGCAAAGTCACGAGTATTTAGCACCAAAATTGGTGCTTGTATTACAAAAATCCCAACAAATCCAAAAGCAACCGTCATATGCAGACTCATATCGAAATGTACAGCTTTTGTATTTGGTCGGATATTAGCTATATGATACGTCTATGCCAAGTGTTTTTTTTTTAATTTATGTTAGCACTGATCACATGTCTATTGAGTCGGTAAATAAGTGAGTGCTTTATTATTATTTGTATACATATACCAATTAAAAAAAAATTAAATAATATACATTTTTACTATTTTATCGAGAGTTCCTCACACATTTTATAATATAATCTTTTTAATGTAAATTCCTTTAAGAATAAAAAAAGGATTGTGTGGTTTTATGAAACCACGGTAAAAGTGAAACTTTTTTTCACACTATAAACATTTAACTAATAATAGTCTATACACTACACGGTCAGCTGCTGCGAACTATAGGCGCCGCCATATTGGCCCTGGCTGCTCTGACGCGCGCCTTTCACTTTATCCCTACACCGCGGCCGACCATCACGCGACATGCAACACACAGACGAAAAAGTTTGAGACGATGTAATAAAAGTTTCACTTTAATACTCTTTTTTTTTTTGTTTTTCTGACTAATATCCTCCCAGTTTGATGTAAATGTCTAATGTATGTATGTTCAAAACATTTTTCTGTATGCTAGTCGCTTTTATTGTGTATATGTAATGACAACAATAAATAAATTATTGGTTTCAACAGTAATTCTTTTATTTCTCTGCATTTTTTAATCAATTTTTCTCAATTCCAGCTGAATTTGGATTAAAACAATAATGGCTCAATGTCTATATATTTAACATCCTCGATCGGGTTCATCTTTCTAACATATATATGTAATATTTAGTATACATTATACGTCACAATCGATTTTAGGTGATGCACAGAGATAAGTCAATTCTAGACATCACCATCGTTCATATATTGATCCACTCTATAATAGCCTTTCGACACCAAAACCCGCTTGACGTGACGCTTAAACTCACAACCCGACAAATCTGTAATATCCTTTGGAACTTTGTTGTAAAACCTAACACAATTCCCCAAAAAACTTTTACTGGTTTCACTAAGTCTTCACAGTTTAGTATTTAGATTATGCCGGTTTTTTTACGTAATTCAGCTTTTCAAGGTTCTTACGGACAATAGGCGTGAAATAGCCCTTCATATTTCTCCGACGCCAAATAAATAAAAAAAGGACATAGGTTAGAAGATTTTATTTTCCATTAACCAAAATAATACCACAAAGACATTTTTTAAAACGAAAATTTATTAAACAGCAAAAATAATAAATTAACCGACCATTAACAAAAAATTAACACTTTTTCCCCACTGGCAACACTAAACTAAACCTTGCAACACTGCTTGACATCTTTATTCCCTTTCCCGCAACACTTGCCATCACCCTCCCCCCTCCGCCCCGCGCCCGCCAACGGCCTATCCCGTTCGTCCCACACAACGACACCGTCGCAAGCGCATATCCGCTTCGGATTCTGGAAAACGCCTGCAGAACGCGCTATGACACCGCATGCTATACTGCGAGATAAATAAAATATCATATATATACACAGTAAAAAAGAAAAAAAAAATGGGTGTCTTTAAGACCACATGATAGACGTGAAAATTATAAAAAAAAATTGTTATCTTCTTCTATATCTATACATATAATTAGAATATAAATCCAACGTGTCTGTAATTTTTAGATTTTTGTAACTGTAGTAATAAAATATATTTCAATCACTTTCAGAAATGTCTGTCTGTTTATTAGTTTGAACACGCGTCACTGCTAAAGTACTGCGGTCACGATAAAACCCCAAAAAGCATATCCTCGAGTAACATTTAGTCTTGGTTTCATTAAAATCGGTTCGGTCTATTAAAAGTTATTGT
This sequence comes from Antheraea yamamai, assembly GCA_036509395.1. Lineage (NCBI taxonomy): Eukaryota > Metazoa > Arthropoda > Insecta > Lepidoptera > Saturniidae > Antheraea > Antheraea yamamai. The sequence continues at coordinate 1,021,177 of AP028452.1, forward strand.
AATTTTAATGACGACGCGACTTAAGTACGAGAGAAAATTAGATAAGTAAATGAATTTAATAAATTTAGATGATTTTACTAGTCACCGTTTTTTTACATTAAGTTCCACGCAGGCGGAGTCGCGGGCACAGCTAGTATTTAATAAGTAAACGTAAACACGATTAAAAGTAAGAAAGAAGCAATCCCTGTCAGACTGTAAACATGAGTGTGACGGTTCACTTTCACACTTCATACCAATAAAATCAAGTCAAGTACTACGGCCTATGAACAGACAAACTCACAAAGTTTACCTAATAATATTATAAATATTTGTGTATAATATTTCCCTTACATTAAGTTATTCCTAGAAATAACATGACTCGAAGGTCGTCTGGAAGAGATTGCAATCAGCTATAATGCCGACCTTTGTAACAAACATAAAATTATATTTATGTGTGTATATTTAAGTTTAAAAATGAATGAGATAATTTATAATAAGTAAATATGTTTTTAGGATCGCGTGACGGCAACGACTGTCACAACATCCTAAAGTTCAGAAAGCGGCAGCTGCTCCAGAATAACGATTTACTTATCACCGTGTAAAAATTTCTCATAGAGTTCTACTTTACATTTTTAAGCTTCCGTGACGGTAACGACCGTCGACAGATCAGCACAATTCGACTGTCATAATTAAACATAATTACACTTAAAATCAAGACGTAGCTGATTAGTCTAAAAAAATATGACCACTTACGGCGAACCGCTGTTGCCGTCTAGTTTTGAAGCAGGTGTAGTCCCTTTGCCTAAATCATCGCCCCTCTCTGTGACTGCGATCGAACGGCCCACTATATCCCACACCTGGGCGAGACAAAAAAAAAACAACCATAATTTTTTTTATTTTCGGCAACCGAACTTCTACATTATTACTGCCATTTTCGAGTATGCTATTTGTTATAACTTCAATGTTCTAACAATATGGCGGATACAAAATAACGAGTGAAATAACACAAGATTATGAATAGAATATAAAATCCACATACATGACATTCCAAAATCACGCAAAAAACTACAACCATAGATATTTTATTTTATTTAACACGTCGGCTGATTTTTTACAGCCTGGATCTCAAAATGGCGGATCATTTTTTAAATTTTAATTTTTTTTTTTGTAAATTTCACGACATCCTAAATTGCAAATTTATTAATTGTAAATAAGTAAAAAAAATATATTATAGAAATACATTTTTTACATATAATATACAATAAATCAGGTAAAAATATCTGATATATTTTGTAAGCTTATGCTGCCAACAGTCTGTGTATCATAAGTTCTACATTCGTTTGTGTGGAACTCCAAGGTTTAAAACTTTAGACACTGTTTAGTAAAACTCGCGTTAAGCTCGTAGTGAGACCGATAAAGTATTAAAAAAAAAATACAACACGATATAAAATAGCAAATTAGCAAACAGCAGAATAACCGATAACAGTTTTTAATAATTTACATGTTACTTCAACTTCATAACTTGTTATGTTGAATATCACCAGTGACAGAGAAGTTGAGAAGTATTGGTATTGTCATGTCATGGAGATGAAAACCATGTAATTAAAAAAAAAATGTAGTATGATGGTGGACGGATATAGGAGTAGAGGAAGTCCGAAGAAGGTATGGATGAATTGTGTGAGAAATGATAGACGAGAGTGCAAGAGGAAAACATGTTATGACGATCCTATTTATCTGGGATAAGGGTATGATGATGATGAACGTGTTACCTTCAGTACATCATCCAATATCCGGAAAGTAGCCCGTCCATTCTCATCAGCGACTATATTCCCAAGGTCTCCAGCATGCCTACTGTCCTTGGGATCATCAGGTGCTCCATGTGGACTCCCAGAGGGGTTGTAATGGCCACCTATAGATTTGCACCCCTGCGAATGAGTCCAGACAAGATTTGATTTAATCCGTTGCAGATCTATTATCGAGAATCTGTCGGTTTGTATTGGTGAAGGTTCTTGAGAACTGGCTGCACTTTTAAAAACAGCATTACCCCATATCATTATCGGATATCAAGTAATACTGTTGTTCAACTCTATAACCATAGAGTCCATAGACCCAGTCCAGAGACCGTAGAGAATAGATCCATAATAATTTGCAATGGATTGTAAGTTAAAACTGCGAAAAGTTATTAGGCCCACAGTGGAACATTTACTGGTTTGGTTATCAGTACTCGGGAGCTGTTACGTAATTTATTTTTTTCTTCTTGTCTACTAACAATATTTTGTCAACTTTCTATTGCTTTTATACTAGCGGGCCTAACAGCTGCTGATAGACCTGGAATAAGATCGCAGCGCCACCTATCGGATTTAGTTGTGAATCTCGTCCATTTTTAAATCCAACTGAACACACACAAACTATTTCATCAAGATCAGTCCAGCCGTTTAGGGAGGAGTTCAGCCACATACACACGGGCAGAAGAATTATATATATATAAAGACAGATCGTAGATCTTATTTTTATAACTTTTCACTAGAGACGATTATATAATTAAACTAGCTTCTGCCCGCGACTTCGTCCGCGTGTAATAGTTACTTTGGACTATAACTAACACGCAACGGAAGCTCTCAAAAGGAAAAACGATTTTTAAACATCATAGCGTGATGATATATAGCCTATAGCCTCCCTTGATAAATGAGTTTATCTAACACTGAAACAATTTTTGCAAATCCGACCAGTTGTTCCTGAGATTAGCGCATTCAACCAAACAAACAAACCCTCTAGCTTTATAATATTAGTATAGATTAGTGATATCTCTATTTATACCTAAAACATACTCTATGGTAGCAACTGAGAAAGTGTTATTTACTCCGTAAGAATTTAGTCAGAACATCTCATACGATAGAGTTTAAAATAAGTCTACATACCTGACTTAAATCACCAGCATCATGGACATGTAACCCGTGAAGACCTGATGAGAGCCCGTCTATGCTACCGTCCACAACCAATACACCTTCATCTGACTGCTGAAACCTGATGACGCCGAGCACACTGGTGTTACAGCACGACTGGCTGGACACCATAGCGACTGCTGATTGACTGTCTGGAATTTAATCAAATTGTATGAAATGACCTGCAGAGAGATAACTTATTTATAGATATACTATCTGTGCCCAGGACTTCTCGTCCTCCTGGAACCTACTATAAAAAGAGTCACTAATAAAATCATCTGAATATATTACGTCCATTTATTTATCTACTTTTCTCTCATACTTAAGTCACGTCATCATTAAAATTACAATAACTTTTGATAGAGTGAACCGATTTTAATGAAACCAAGACTAAATGTTACTCGAAGGTATGCTGTATGATTTATCTTAAACTTAGGCTGTTACCAGTGGTGCCTGTACAAACAAACATACAGACATACAGATAGACATTTCTTTCTTAAAGTGATCGAAACGAAAATTTATTACTTATTCCTAGGAACCTGCAACAATTTTTTTCGTAGTTTCATTGTGGTTTGAGGTTTTATCGTGAACATAGTACTTTAGCAGTGATGCTTCTTCCAACAGACAGACAGACAGAGATTTCTAAGAAATAATTGCAATGTATTTTATCACTTATGACCAAGACACTTGCAACAATATTTTTTCACAAAAATCTAAAAATACAGACACCTTAGATTTACTTTCTTATTATAGGTATAGATATGTAGACTAGTTGTTGACAAGTTTTAACTTTTCTGGACATTTTCTCAATTTTTTTTATATCATAGGTGGCAAACGATCAGGTGGGTCACCTGATTTTAAGTGATCACCACCGTCCATAGACACTTGCAACACCAGGGGGGTCGCAAGTGCGTTGCCAGCCTGAGTTTGGGGAGGGGGAGAGGAAGCGGGTTGGGAGGGGCAGAGGAATTGGGACTCCGGCGCTCGCACTGACCGAACGAAATGCAACATTGCAAGCACTGTGACTTCACGTTGGTTTACTGTGAAAGGGTGGTACTACCCCGGGCGCGTTGACCCATTTATGCTGAAACCAGTAATAGCTTTAGCGTGGCTCTACCACCTACCAATCTTCTTTTATACCAAATCTGTCCTGACAATACAAACCCAAAAAAATAGCCTAATAGTTGCAGATTTTATGATGTACCTAGATACATTCTGCAATCGATTTTTATTCATTATTGTATAGTAATTTATCATTATATGTGATTAGAAATCTTTATAAGATAATTAATTAGGACAACTTACCACCAAATCCTTGCAGTACCGCACGCAGACCTGACGCCTTTGTCACCATATCCAACACTGAGGTACTTGGTAAAGTTGTTTCCACCAGTATAGCTCCATCTTTGTATGTTGCCTATTAAAAGTTTAAAACTATACGACATACTCCAATTTTTTTCTGTCAATCTAAGGATGCTGAGGATTATTTAGTTTTTTTTTATTGTAGCACGTCAAATGACTGCACTATGTCTGATGGTAAGCACAGTACAATCGACAAACAACGGCGACCACCGAGTGATACACCATCCTTCATCGGTCGTCGCTGTCATGTCGGCCTGAATAAATGTCACTTTATATTACGCTTGAAGGACCCCATGTTATAGGATGGAGGGAAAACATGGGCCAGGAGTTTTAGTTGTTACTGTCATGCGAGTCTAAAACTTACCGCAGTATAGACATGGAGATAGGTATGACACTGGTTGTTTCAAAAATGTGACAAATTGGACAAATGATCGCTTAGTTGATAGCCTGTTTGGACACTGCGTCAATGGACATAGGTTCAAAGTATAGCAACAAAGTATGAGTTTATGGTGAAGGAAAACATCATGATGGAATCATAGCATGGTGGTAGGGTTTTTTCTAAGTCCAGCACTCACTAGCTACCACCCTTAATTAGAAAATCTGTCGCCAAACACCTATTTGTGTTCCGGCAGCTGCACTTGAAAAGCAGACACCTCTAGGTGTAGCATGTATACCATCTTAGAAATAAAGAAATTACACTATGATGGCAATATTTAAAAAAAAATGAGTGCGTGTAACCGTCACACGCGATTGAAGTAACACTTGTTATTTAAGTTCCGAATTAGTTAATAGATGGCGCTACAGGTAATGAAGCTTTGATTTAATTTGTTACTTACTAATATTGAAATCCGTTGACAGGACGGTCGCGCATCCATATATACATAATTCAATGGTATGATTTTTATTATTATTTAATTTAATATTTATTATTATTTAATTTAATATTTTTTATTATTTATTTATTTTTCCCAAAAATTTTAGACTTATTTGTTTATAAGCTATTTATCAACAAAATCAAATATATTTAAAAACCGGATGGTGCAGAAACGTGACGCCATATTGCCGTAACGGATTTCCGTTGCATTGTCGTCCAGTTGCCTCCTAGTCGCACCTAAAGAAGTTATACTTCAAAAATGACCACCATTTGATTAAAAATCAATATTTGGTAGGCCTTTGGAGTAGGAATAAGAATTATTTTTTGGAGGTTAAGAAAGATATTAGTAGTTTCTAATTTTTAAATATTTATTTATTATCACGATAATAAGTTTTAACTTATTTGACTATCTCGACTCATATTGGTCAAGTGGTGTGACAGATGGAATCTCAATTCAATATCCACAGGTTTGAACCTCTACGTATACTAACCTAGTTTCCTAATTTAATTTGGTAATATTATCCGGTGATATTGAAGGAAAATATAGTGAGGAAACCTGAATCTGTGGAATATTCTTGTTCTATCAACATAGGTATGAAGATATAAAACTGTGAATTCCTCTGAGTCTGTAATCGACAATACGTAACTTGGTGATGAAGCTCATACCTTCTTAGAAGAAGAAGCCTATGGCACTGTAGGCAGCTGTGACGCTTTATTCTCATTAATGTATATATGAGTGATGCGTCGGGATCAGTAATTTTCTCTACATAATAGGAAACCTATGTAAAACACATAGGGTATCTGTATCTCTAACAATTTGTATGCAAATCAAATAAGAGTAGGGACGCACACTTGCATATCTATAGAGAGAATATATATTATCCACCTAAAGACAGCTGTGCCTGCGACTTTGTCTGGGTGGAACCTAATGTAAAAATATACAATTATTAATAAAATCATGATCTCTGAATGTATTAGGTCCATTTATCTATTTTCTCTCGTACTTAAGTCGCGTCGTCAAAATCGTAAAATTACAATAACTTTTGATAGAGTGAGCCCATTGTAATGAAACAAAGACTAAATGTTATTTGAAGATATGCTTTTTGATTTTCTTGACGAGTTTATATCATGAACGCAGTATTTCAGCAGTGGTGCGTGTTTAAACAAATAGACAGACGTTTCTAAAAAATATTGGAATGTATTTTGTTACTCATTCCTAGACGCAACAATTTTTTTTCACTAAAGATCTAAAAAGTACAGGCATGTTAAATTTACATTTTTATTATATGTACAGAAGAAAATATAGATTAGCACTACATTAAACCATAGAAAACCTTTCTATGGTGTAAACATTTAACATGATTAAGATGTTAAGAGTAAAATAGGTAATTAGTACATAAGGGATTCATCTGATTATTTTAATACCTTATATTTATGTATAAACTAGGGGGCCTGACAGATATCATACCGCTCAGACAATGAAAAAAAAAACCTTGACAAATTATATACTTAAGCTTTCCTCATGAATCACTTTATTTATTAGTGAAAACCACGTGGAAATCTGTTGAGTAGTATTTGAGCTTTGAGGTGTAAGGGGTGTTAAATAACATCATACGATTTGAGACACCCAAACCAACTTCTCTTGCACGTGGTGCACCCTGTTGAATAACGATCGAGGCAATGGCGAAAGCGGGGTGGTAGGGTTTTACAGCCTGACTGGGTCGCAACCACCATGTATATGGCGAAAGAGCCCATCATAGTGATTCGCTTCTGCGGGTCGCATTTCAGGATCAGCCTGTGCATATCCAGTTTTTCACAAGCCGGCATAACAGCAGCGACCAGCGATGGATAGTGTGTCACTTGGTGGTCGCCATAGTTTTTGGATTGTACAATGCTTACCATCAGACATAGTGCAGTCATTATGCCGTGCTACAATAAAAAAAAAAATTATGCAAATAGACAGATGTGGCAGAGGACTTTGTTTTTAATATGTAATGAAAAATAAAGTATCTCACAGTTTTGACATCTTTATGCGATGTTAGATGATTTAAAGTTTGATTCAATATTTGTTGATCTGGTTTTGGACCAAAATCCACCAGCACTTCTAGCTGTAAAAGAAATATTATTTAAGTGAATTTTTATACATCTTGGAACCAAATGAAGGAAGGGCTAAAGGGAAAAACTGGCTAAGTCACATCTACAAAACTTTACACAACAGACAATTTAAATTTTGAAAGCATTTTATAGTGGACTTGTATGTTAGATAGAGTGAGTTATTTTGAAAGGAAAATCTGTATGTTATATGTATTTGGAATTGATTTTTGTATAAAATATGCTTAATAATAATTATAATGGAGGTGGTCAAGTCACGGACTTAGCTAGTTATTCACTAAGAAAGAAGAAACACAACAACAACAACAAAAGGTGACACTATGTGTTTTACACTCATTTTAGATATGATTTAGATTATGAAATAGGTATTTTTGTGGCTATAAAGTACAAAAAATCAATTTGAAAAAAAATGAACTTAGGCAATTTTTCCCTTTAGCCCTTCAAATGCATTTGGCCTCAGTTTAAGGACACAGGTTTATGATTTGTAATGGATTTTATTTCACAGCTAAATTTAAAGTGTATATAGAATTTATTAATATATTACATATTATAAGTTATTTTATAAAAACACATGTAAGCTGTTGAAATTCCAAATAAATAAATAATTGAGGGTTTTGTTTTTATTTGAAAAAATGAAGGAATTCATTCCTTTATCGTTGTGTCTGAAAATTTTCAGATTTTACCAATGTTTCTTACAAAATATTAGTGGGACACTAGATTGTTTTCCAAAATAAACATATGAAAAATTGTACCGGTTCACTTTTTAACAGTGATCTGTATACTAAATAATATATAATTTAGTAATCCAAGATATACAAAGAAAAATTATGTCTATACTTTATCTATACTAATATTATAAAGAGGTAAAGTTTGTGAGTTTGTGGCGTTGTAGGGGGTAATCTCAGGAACTACTGGTCCGATTTGAATAATTCTTTCAGTGTTATATAGCTCATTCATCGAGAATGGTTATAGGCTATATATCATCACACTAAGGCCAATAGGAGCGGAACACAGATGAAAAATGTTTCAAAATCGACATGTTTTTGTCTTTTTGAGAGCTTCTGCTGCGTGTCAGCGTTAGCCCAGAGTAGTAACTATTACTACGCGGACGAAGTCGCGGGCAGGGGCCTAGTCAATATAATAAAAACAAGTAGTATCAACATACATACAAAAAGATGTTTTAAATGTTATGTTGTAGATATTATTTACTGAAAATGTAATATAATGATTATAATAAAAGTTTTATTTCTTATAGCTGTTATTTAGTTTGCTAGTCTACATTCTGCCGGCGTCCTATATATTTACATATAAAAATACTGCTACAAGTAAACGTACTTACATCTTTAAAGCGTTAAGATATGGCTGAAGTAAAATTGTGTTCAATTATTTCCTTATCACAATGACTAATTAGATTTAATTTATAAAAAAATATATTGAACCTTGAACACGGCTATCACAATTTATTTCTCCATATATTCTTACTACTAATACTTACTTTCGATGTCAACATAGTTTAAGAAAACTCTTGGTGAAGTCTAAGGTAAATGATAATTATTTATACTACAAATGAGGTATTAGATAGTATATTCTAGAAGTAAACAAAATTTAATGTATGGCACAACAAAGCTTACGTATATCATGAAAGTTGTAAACATTGTCTTTTGTCATTGTAAAACTTACTTGTCTTTGTCACACCTGTATAAAACGTTACATAACTTCTCTTTCTTATGCTTGAGATTTTGATAAACGAAACTGTATCTATTAAGAGAGTTGTCAAAAAAGAAAATGCGGTTTTGACATTTGTTTTCTATGATTGATGTTATTTTGAGTAGAACGGAACGTACTTTATAATAAAATTTAGTTATAATATCATTGATTACAAATGTTTTGTTATTTAATAATTAGAATAATTATTATCTGCAAAAACAAATTTATACTTATGTTTTTAAAAATATTTTGAGAGTTAATAGTCATATATCGCCTCGCCTAGCTTTTGTTTAAAATAATATGAAAATAGATGGTGCTCAATCATTACATATTATAAAACAAAGTCCTCTGCCACGTCTGTTGGTTGGCGATAAAATCAAAAACTACTGAATGCATTATCATGTAGTTTTGACCAGTAGATACAGTATCTCATGAGGAAGGGCTGTAGCTAGAGTCGAATTTGAGGTAGGGCAGCATTGGTTACAGGTAGGTAGGAAGTAAAAAAAATATCATAATTGATCTGCCCTCGAATGTCACAATCTGTGGTATGTTCGGAAAAGTTTAGATACCTATTGCCACAATTTTTTTTAAATCTCAAACTATGAACAAACAATTTAATTATAATAATTTATCTTCGTTTTTGATATTTTAAAGGTAGGGCGTAGCCCCACAATGCCCGTTCTAGTTACGACCGTGGTTTAGGTATATAGTTTGCCGAGTTTTTTTTTATTATCAGGGTGGAATATCGTCCGCAGGACCCGCTAGTATATTTATAATTGTTTCTGGGTTAGGTTTATTTCGAATTATATTTCGAAGTTATGTTTTGAATGAATGTATATTTTTATTCATGTACTGAGGAGCTTAATGCCACACAACACGAGTTGTTAAATGGGAGTGTTATTACAATAAAAATATATACTGTTATAATCAAGACATAAATGGAGCTAAACATATTATTTTAATTATTTCAAATATTTTGAGGCATTAATAGTTGAACATAAATAATATTAACACTACATATGTGAGGTTATAGGAATAGGATAGGCAATAGGAATATTTATTATATGGTTTCTATTATTCTTTTATAGAAACAAAATTATTATCATTACATAGTATAAAACAAAGTCCCCTACTGTCTGTCTGTCTGTTCGCTATAAACTTAAAAACAACTGAAAGAATTTTCATGCGGTTTTCACCACTGGGTAAAGTGGTTCATGAGGAACGTTTTGATATGTAATTTGTTAAAGATTTTTTTATAACCAGGGCGGGACAACGTCTGCCGGGTCCGCTAGTATCCAATAAAGATGACTGTTCTTTATTTATTAATTTAAATTCGTAATTTCGAGAACTGCACGTCGACGATATAAAAATAATCACCTATCTGAGGCACGACTAACTGTTGTTTCGAGTACCACTTCGCATTCCGAGAGTCACATGTATGGATGCAGATGATTTTATTAATAACTATTTTTGACATCTAATACCACGCGGACGTAGTCGCGGGCACAGTTAATAATAAAATGGTGTCACAATAAAAACTTTACCCATGTGAAATTACTTAAGTTATTCCAACATTTCTGTGGTTCTGTTAAATGATTTTAGAAATTAGTAACTCCATCATACCAATATCAATATATTTATAGTCAATAGGTATAATAATACACACATCAAAAAAGTCTAAGCAACATGCGTGATATTACAAATTTTACCATTTATATTAATTAATTTCTAAGTATTTACTCAAACAAAGTGCGTAGGTAAGTAAACTTTTTTGTTATTGATGACATACTGGTTGGTTGTAAAAAAAAAAATTGATTATGTTTTGTTTTTTCATAAAATTCAAATGACTGCGAATTTGTTTGAATTTAAGTGCGTTTTAATTACTACGTTTAGTCTTGATTTTATAATTTTACCAACCATTTAAATAAAGTTAGCGACAAAATTGAATTGTTAGATATTCTTTACGTCATGAAGCGACGTCATTTGATGGCAGATGAAATGCAAAGAGCTGTAGGGATGTTGCAAGCGAGAAGTAATCAATCTCAGGTATCTCGACATTTTGGCATTCATAGAAGTGTTATTGGTCGTCTTTGGCAGCGCTACAATAATACAGGAGAACCCGCTGAACAGCATCCAGGCCGTAAAAGGAGTACAACCACTCGGCAAGACCGGTACATATAACTGACTGCAAGACGCCAGCCGATGTTAACCGCTCGAGAGATAAGTTTGAGGCTACAAATTTCAAGTGGTGTTGATGTAAGTCCTCAAACTGTGCGAAATCGACTGCATGAGTACGGCCTACGAGCTCGACGCCCAATCAGGTGCCCACCGATACGTCACGGGAATCGCGCTCGTCGATATGAATGGTGTAGAGAACGCATAACATGGACCCAGGAACAATGGGATAAAATTATGTTTTCCGATGAGTCGCGATTCGGGTTTAAGCCTGATACAAGAAGGGTGCGAGTGTATCGTCGGCCCGGAAATACTGAAAGGCTCAGGTGCGTTCAGGAAGTTCATCCATACAGCGGCTCAACAGTTATGTTATGGGCGGGTATTATGAAGAACAGGCGAACTGAGCTCGTTTTTGTAAATGGAAACATGAATGCTGAAAATTACATTGAGGATATTCTCAGACCTTATGCCTACCCATTTGCACAAACCTTTGGCTCCGATTTTAGGTTAATGCATGACAATGCGCGTTCACATACAGCTCGGCGAACCAGTGAATACTTTGCAACGGAGAACATCCGGGTATTGCCCTGGCCTGCACAATCGCCAGATCGCAACCCCATCGAGCTCGCATGGGACATGCTCCAGAGACGTGTTTTGAAGGACTTGGACGGAGCGACAACAACCCAACAGCTGAAGGATTTGCTACAATTCCATTGGGAGCGAATACCGCAAGATGACATAAACAGTCTCATTCATTCAATGAATAACCGTTACCGACAAGTTCTGAATAGCAGAGGAGCCCATACTTTGTATGAAATTGTTCTATTCTTTCACAATAAATACATTTTCTTTAGAAATTTCATTTTGTAAGAAAAAAGTTTAGTTTCTTATGTATCTTAGTTCCTACAGTATATTTTAATACTGTTTATTTCTGTTATTAAAAGAACTTATAAAGACAACAGCTTTTATTTTTACATCATAGAACCCTAAAGATATTATTTTAAAAATAAAATACAACGTTATAATGTGAAGAACCATCCTAAAATTTAAATTAGTACATGTTGCTTAGACTTTTTTGATGAGTGTAGATTTAGGCCGTTAGGTGCCCGGAGGACTTTGTCCTGTCTTGGTAATAAAAAATACAAAAATTCAACCGCATGGCCACCTACCAGGCTCAATTGTGAAGGTAAGTCATTCTTAAATCCACCTGAACATACTCCAAAATTTTCATCAAAATCTGTCCAGCCATTTAGAAGGAGTGCTCTCACATATACGCGGACAGAAGAATTATATATATATATAAGGATATCCAGCACACAAAATAAAAGAAAAATTGTAAGCAAATTATTTATTCAAAAAGAATTACTACAGTAGGTAATAGGTACATAAACTCTTGTATAAAAATGATACAACACAACGAACTAACTAAAAAATATATATTATCTATGGCTGAAACTGTGGTGGGTGATCGTTGTGTTGCTCGATTCTATTGGGAGTCCTTGAACGACATCTCTGCAAAGAAAATGATAATTATAATAGATCACTTATACCCATAGTCGAGAAAGACTTTTTCCTAAAGGAAAATTGCAGAAGTAATACTGAATACGCTAAACTTAGATATTGGTAATTTGTAATAACCCAAAGTATGTTTTTCGTATCTAATGTTCAATTAATTATGAATAATTTAATGAAAACGAAAAAAAAGACAAATCTCGATTTTCTATACTAATATTATAATGAGGTAAAGTTTGTGACGTTGTGAGTTTGTGACGTTGTAAGGGATAATCTCAGGAACTACTGGTCCGATTTGAATAATTCTTTCAGTGTTATATAGCTCATTCATCGAGAATGGTTATAGGCTATATATCATCACGCTAAGGCCAATAGGAGCGGAACACAGATGAAAAAAAATTCAAAATCGAAATGTTTTTTTTTAGAGCTTCCGGTGTGTGCCAGCGTTAGCCTAGAGTAGTAACTATTACTACGCGGACGAAGTCGCGGGCAGGGGCTATAATCTATATACTAATATTATAAAGAGGTAAAGTTTGTGAGTTTGTGACGTTGTAGGGGGTAATCTCAGGAACTACTAAACCGATTTTTAAAATTCTTTTACCAATATAAAGCCACGTTATTTATGAGTGTCATAGGCTACATATCATCACGCTAAGACCAATAGGAACGGAATAACAATGAAAAATGTTTTAAAATCGGGGTATTTTTTCCTTTTGAGAGCTTCCACTTCGTCTTAGCCCAAAATAACTATTCCACGCGTGCAAAGTCGCGGGCAGAAGCTATTAACTAATTATATTATCTATAATCTATACTAATATTATAAAGAGGTAAAGTTTGTGAGGTTGTAGGGGGTAATATCTGAGGAGTCGGAGAAAAATGGCCGAACGAAAACGTTTCTTACGAACGCTGCCTTAATTATGAGATATATATGATTGAGTTCTAGAGAAAAGTTTTAGCTTGATAATGCCTATTACCGCCCAACGAAGTGGGCACGGGTCGGCTAGTTTTTTAATAAATTAGATCCACAAGAAACGATGAAATGGTTCGATTTACAGTTTAATATCGATTAAAATTATCGATAGCTCAAATTTCCCATTAATCGAATCGATTTCAGATCACTATGTTTACTTGAAACAGTTGACATTTGGTATTACGAAATAGGAGTTATGAGGATGGTTTCAATTTAGACTTTAATTCTTTCTTTATGGGAGAGATACTACACACCTTCCTATAATCTGCTTCAGCTATAACCGGACCGAGTAACTCGACTTGCTTCAGCGGTGTCTCGTCCATATTGTGAACGACTTTGTACACTTCGGAGTTCTTCAGGTGTTCAAGGGAAACTGGAGGCACCTCGTATTTCATGAAATTGATTCTGTAATTTAATAACCTTATTCAAAGAAGCTGATGTAATTAATTAAATCGATTAATAATCGATTGTACTTGTTTGTTGTATCTATATTTTGATTTAAATCATCGTATAATGGAGATATATGAATATATGTATGGAGGATAAAGGTATGGAGAACTATCTCATATAAGGGAGATCTTGAAAAAGTGTCTAGCTCTAAGCACTAAATAATAGTTCCAAGACCCCTCGAAAATGGTACTAGCATAGATAAAGGTCCGATATAATCTTGTAAATATAACCTAAAATAACTGCTGTAAGCAACCGTGGAGTGTGATAGAATTTTTGTGAACTTTAAATAATACTTTTAGTAATTTTTCGAGTGTTTACTTTTATTAAACTTGATGAAATAATTGAACAATTCTGAACCCTGTTGCTACTGTAGCGCCACCCTAATTGACATATTTTGACAAACACTTTTTCATTGTAGAGATGATAGATACTCCTTACCTGTACACTCCATAGTATTTATCATGTACATGTATTTTTTGTAATAGATTGTTATAATTCTTTGTGTATCTCATCTACCGTCAAACTTTTTGATGTTTTGGCTTTAAACATTATAATGTAATGAAAGTTCAATTCTTAATTTTGAAAAAAAAAAAACAAAGACTTCAGAATTTGACAGCTACATCTTGACAGTGGATAAAGTTTTGTCATTGGTAGTACAGAATAAAAAAAATTAAAGAAGAATAATATAAACAACACTTGAAATTATAAGTAATGCAAAATAAAACGCAAGGAAATAAATACTTTGTTAAATACAGAGGATAAGTATAGCTCTCGTCAATCTTTTTGTCCGCTCTGAATATTACAGCTGTAAATACGGGCTTGTGCATAATATCGTCAAAAGTTTTAATACAAAACAAAGACAAAATATCATAGGAATCTAAAATAGGTTTTTATTTATTCTTACCTCGATGTTGTACATATAATATAATACGTATGTATATCTAAATTTATATTCTGTGCAGCTACATTTAGAGCCGTCAAAAAGTTTGACGCAGACTGAACTAAATTTGTTGGTTCTTGCAAACGGCTCACTGAATTTGGCCCTACTCTTTTTGATTTTTGGATTTTTTTTATTTTTAATTATTTGTTCGTTAATGTTCGAATGTAAAAATTGTTTGTTCGTCTTTTTCTATTTTGTACTCATTGCACC
The DNA here is from genome assembly GCA_036509395.1 of Antheraea yamamai. Taxonomy (NCBI): domain Eukaryota; kingdom Metazoa; phylum Arthropoda; class Insecta; order Lepidoptera; family Saturniidae; genus Antheraea; species Antheraea yamamai. The sequence goes on from AP028452.1 coordinate 1,036,410, forward strand.
TCGGCCGGCTGGTTTCCTTTTTGAGTACTCTCACGGGGTGGATACAACGCGCTGCGACCGCTACCGTGGCCGGCTCGCGTTATCCTTTTTCGCAAGTCTAACCTAACCTAACCGACAAACAAACAAACAATTTTTACATTCGAACATTAACGAACAAACGACGAACAAACAATTAAAAATAAAAAAAATCCAAAAATCAAAAAGAGTGGGGCCAAATTCAGTGAGCACTTGCAAACGTGTAGAAATGTTTTATCTGTGCATTCAGTATTGCCAGAACAACTGAAAAGATAATTGAAGGGTTATTGTTTGGTTTCATTAAATAGAAGTTGTGATAAATGTACTGAATTATTATTTATTTTATTTATAATAACTTTTTAACAAGATGTCTATTATAAAGTCTTGTCTGATCTTTAGTTAAGTGTCGTAATTTAAAAAGCCCTCGACTAATTTGATGGAGTTTTGTACATAGATTTTTGTTTTTCGAACTGACTACGCTATTGACCTAGCAAGGTCTTAACAGCTTCACCGGACTACTAAGGCGAGCGCTTAAGGCACTCAGCCGATTTTATTTGGGCAACTAACTCCAGAGTGCACGGCACGCCTCGGCTTGGGCTGTTGCCTGATACATGCAATTCGCGACCTATCTGAGCTAACCTAAGCTAAGCTAACTATTCATACATATATGAGTTGTTGAAACATATATGTGTACCAAGCATACATACCTCAACAACTCTTATATATATTTCGTATCGGATAATCTTCCCTGAGAGCAGTTTTCTGCTGTATTATTGAAATCCAAGGCTCAATGCCCTTTCCAATAAAAAAAGAATTTTCCAACTCCGTTTACAAATAACGAAATTCTGAGGCCACAAACATAGAAAAAAACAACTTAGTATAGTGTTTTATTTTTTTTTCTTAGTGTAATTAGTGTTGGTATGTTGGTCACTAGCTGTTCTAAAATAAACAAATAACAACACAATATGGTATCGTCTCCTACGAGTAACCCTAAATGGGTTAAAATCGTCACATTCATTATTGAAACATATATGTGTACCAAGCATACATACCTCGACAACTCTTATATGTATGTTGTGTCGGATAATTTTTCTAAACTATTTCAGTTCGATAAGGGAAAAAATACAACCCTTCCACTTTCATGTGTAAGTGTGTGTCCGTGCACGTGTTTGGAGGTGATATGTGGTATATAGAAAACATATGCTTATTTCATAATTAAGGTTAGAATGGTTTAAAAAAAGCAATAGATATTTGTTTACGTCCATTAATAACACTACATTTGAGGTTGTGATATGAGTGTAGTCGGCTTGTACATAAGATTGTGACACGAGGAAAAGCAAAAAAAACATGCGGAAAGAAATATTTGAATATATAATAACAAAATGTTAACAAAAACTTAGAACTATAAATCATGCAACCCTATTTGTGACGTAGGACGCGCATTGACACGACGTGGCGGGCTAGTTGTGACAGCATGATTAATGAGAGTCTTTTTTATTGGCCAACTTTTTGTTTTTAATGAGAGGTGGTATTAAGGAGGCGTTATATCTATACTAATATGATAAAGCTGAAGAGTTTGTTTGGTTGAACGCGCTAATCTCAGGAACTACTGGTCCGATTTGAAAAATTCTTTCAGTATTAGATAGCTCATTTATCGAGGAAGGCTATATGCTATATCATCACGCTAAGACCAATAGGAGCGAAGCATCGATGAAGAATGTTTCAAAATTGCTTTTATTCCTTTTCAGAGCTTCCACTCCGTGTTTAGCGTCAGCCCAAAGTAATTATTCAATGCGGGCAGACGCTAGTTTTCTTTAATAATGTACAGCCAAAAAATCTACCAGATAGGAGACTATAGAAGAGTATTAAGTGTTTATAACATTATTGAAATAATTTAAGGAAAGTAAGTTATTTATAAATTGCATGAATAGATTTCGACGTGTTGAAAAATGCTTACTTTTGCTTATAAGTGGCAGGGAGCATTAAAAATGACCAAAACTTGCTACATATTATATGAATAGCTTTGTAAATTGCCAGAAATATTACAAAAAGCTGTAGGAACAAATAAAGCAAGCTTATTATTTGTAATAAAAGCTACTATAGGACATATTAGTGTATTCGAGCTTCGAGAAGCATTCCAGGCAAAATTCCGACAATACTATAAACTGAAAATCTTAGTTTTGACAGGAAGGTTAGGGCAACCCAAAACTTAATACTCAGACCGTGTTATTACAAAAAAGTTAAATACGTATTAAATACTTGGTTTAAAAAAAATTCTAATAAATGCACCGCGCTCGCCCGAGGCAAGTTCGCGTTATCCTTTTTCACAAGTCTAACCTAACGTAACCAAAGCGAGACAAAAAAGCAAGATGGCGAACATTCAGCGACCGCGGTGCATTTAATATGAGACCTTTTTAAAGCCAGGATTCAATACGTATTTAACTTTTTTGTAATAACACCGAGAATGTTCATACAAACGTACCCGCTCTTCCTATAAATATATTTGCTATCACCCCACGGCCAAGTGTTGTTCCAGATTTCGATCTGTGATCACGCGGTGTACATACAAATACAAACAAATGTAATAGTAAATTTTAAAACTAAGTTGTAAATATAATCTATATACAGTAGTCTACTAATAAGGCACTTTGAAAACCAGAGGTTTTTTTTTTTTTCGAACTGACTACGCTATTGACCTAGCAAGGTCTTAACAGCTTCACCGGACTACCCAGGGGTGTCGAATTATTGAATAGTATAGAAAAACTATATAGTAGAGATGGCGACTCTTTGCATAAAAAATCGATTCTTAAATCAATCCGAATCGTGGTCTGTGGAATCGATTCATGAAACGATCGAGTTCAAGTGTATCGATTATTCAAAAATCGTTCTGTTAAGTTTTTTTTTATGACCTTTTATTCTAATAATAAATTATTGTATGTGTTTATTTTCATCTACAGAGAAAGGAATCGGATCACAATGTTATAGTGTCTAAGATTGATTTAATGTTTAATATCGAATAAAATAATCGGTTTTTATATCTAAAAATCGATTATTCGTTCTCAGAAAGCCACTCCTAATTTATAGAATCTTTGTAGCTTATACCAATACCGATGCGCAAGCGGAACGAAAATTTAGAAGGGGTGAGGGGGGCTTGAGCGTAGGGTGCCGTATTATCGGAAGTAAGGTAACTACTGAACTACTGGGTTACTGAGACTCTACTGTAATGAAAATACACTTTCTTTGATACTCCACCAAGTTAAAACTATTTAACGTATTAGCATAGGATTATAATCATTTGATGCGGAATTTTTCCTAGGCGCCATGATAAAGAAAGAGAGAAAAGTCGCTAGAGGGGACATAACGCTTTCTCCTTACGTCACGGAAATATACAAACACAAACATTCTAAATATTTATATCGATTTAATTTAAAGTTTCATAAAAACCTGACTACACACGTATTTGTTTATAAATATGGCAATTTCACCAGAATCTTAATATTAAATCGTGTGGTCTCAGATGATACACACGCTAAACTGTAGACTGGCTCTCAAGTGTAGCTGCCGGAAAACACCAACAGGCAATAGATTTTCAAATGAGGCTGGTAGCTAGCCATGCGAACTTAAAAAAACTCCACCTCCATGCTATGGTTTTGTTTCACTGTGCGCTCCGATAAAGATCCGAAGATCCGAACCTACGTCCATCGACGCGGTATCCGAATATACTATTAATTATAATGGCTTTCAATTGCAGCTGCATAGCTTAGATGTTTGCATATATTTGCCGATTAACAGCGCTGGTTACTCAGGCTGTGTTTATAAAATATCTTACCACGTCAATGTTTCATTGTTCACTATACTGAAAGCTGAGGTCCAATAATCAAACCTAAGTCTTTAGATACTGTCTTAAGGATGGTGATCTGAAATCGATTAATCAAATAATCGATATCCAGACATAGAAAAATCGATTAATTTAATCGATATCAAACATCGAATCGATCTCCGACACTATAAAATTCTGATTTGAGTTTTTTCCTATTTACATAAAAATGCCGGTATAAGGGCAAAAAAGTGATTGTAATATTCTGTTTTTAAATTAGTTATTTGTTATTCTTTTCTTTTGTAAAATTTTTGTCAGATTATTGTTTGATGTATGTATGAGGGTGGAGTGTTCTCTTTGAACAAACCTTCGACAAAAATAAAGAGAAAAAAACATATTCTACAGACCACGATGCGGATCGATTTTAAGATCGATATCGAAGAATCGCCATCCCCTAGACTGTTTTCTAATATATTATCTCCAACCATCATTGCTCTAACGGATTGTCGCGCTTTATTGATATCGATTGCAAAGCCTTCAAATACACTAATTCGAATTTTTAAATTTCCTGACCAGTTTTATTTTACTATGTGTGCGTGTGATTTTAATTTTGCAAAATTTCAAATAATTTACTTGATTTTGTATAACTGGATAAAGGAGTAATGTATTTTTGTGTCGCTTTTTAGAATAGATAACTTTGAAAGAGCCATTGACAGCTTTATTAATTTGCCTTCACTTTGCCAAACTATGTATATGTCGGAGCAACGAAAAAATGGCGTCCATGTAGAAGTATGACGTCATCCATAGTGACTTCATGGTTATAATTTGATCGATCAATCCACCAACAACAATCGAAGAAAACGTTAATCGATACAGACACACAACATTGATTATAGTTACGACGAATTTTTCGTAGGTGTGACTAGCCCAGCTGTCTGAGCGAGTATGCCCAGCATCTAGTCATCGGTCGCCTTTCAAGGCATCAAGATACATTAAACAGCCGATACCTCCAACCAATGGCGTCTCACATCGAGATAGATAATGAACAGCCGATAACTTCAATCAATAGCGTATGAGGTCATTAGTAACACCACCGGTATAGTCAATAGCGCGGTATCGCAGGTCAATAGTGGCTCCCCCGGTATATACAATAACACCAAAAAAAGTCAATATTGTAAAATGAACATTATCTTTAAGAATCTATTACGCGAAAAAAGTTGTGTGTTGTAAGACTCATGTAATTTTTATATAAAAAAACACATTGCATATATCAGTATGTAGGTTTACACGGAGGAAGTGAAATTTGTTTGGCTTATAAGTATTAAAATATATAACACAGGTCTACAAAAAAATATATTGTTTGGTGCCGCTAATTTTATGTTATAATTTGGTTAATTAGTCCGCAAGACGTCGTGGGAAGCTGTCAAATTCGCGAAGCTACGTAAATAAAATTACAAAGAATTAGTTCAAAAGCTCTTAGTTAGCTTTAAAAAGCTTGGATGTAATATGAGCATAAAAGTACACTATCTGGATAATCCTATTGTCCTGAAGACAACCATCGGAGAAAATGTAAAAAGAGGAGCTTCTAACCTGTAAAATATCGACTAATTAAATGTATTTAAATGTTTTGAATTAAATGTTCTTTTGTTTTTTAATAAATGTATTAACTTCTTTTTAATTTATTTACCCTTGCGAAATCTCGAAAACTACACGTAGCATTAAAAAAGTAAGTATCAATTTTTTATTAGAGTACCGAACGTATTTGAAATCAGTTTTACTTTTAGCGGCAACAAAATCATTGTAGGCCTTTGTAATAATCATTACATAGTATAAAACAAAATCCTCTGCTGCGTTTGTTCGTGATAAACTCAAAAACTACTGAACCGATTTTCATGCGGTTCTCACCAGTAGTTAGAGTGATTCATGTCACGAGAAAGGTTTACATATATAATTTATCTACGTTTTTTTATTATCAGGGCGGGACAACGTCTGCCAGGCCCGCTAGTACACTATATACTATACGAAGTCCCGTAGTATAAATACTTAACTATACATTTACTAATTTTGGTATACTACTACATCCAGACAGACACTTGTACATATTTACACATACACACTAATACACATCTACCTTGGTTCTAACGCGTGACGAAAATTTTTATCCATCGTACCATAACTACTAAAAACTATTCTGACTTGTTGGAATACCTATGACTCCTATGACGTATGACGTAGCGGAAGCTCCCAAAAGAAAAGAAAACGATTTTGAAACATTCTTCATTGGTGCTCCGCTCCTATTGGTCTTAACGTGATATAAAGCCTATAGCCTTCCTCGATAATGAACTATCTAACACAGAAAGAATTTTTCAAATCGGACCAGTACTTCCTGGGATTAGCGCGTTCAAACAAACAAACTTTTCAGCCTTATAATATTAGTATAGATTATATATATAGAGTATAGACACTGACATATAAAAACCCAAGACAAACACTCTCGAATAAAAGTAGCGCTCAAAACCGGCCGCTAAAACTCCCCAATATACATACGTGGTTATAGTTATGCGATAAACTTATGATTTTACAAATTCAACATTACCTGAATGATTTAAAGTTGATTTTACAAGGACGCGAACTACGCGAGCCTATTTGAAACGACTGCATAATCAAAAATTATGCACTCATTTTTGTGTGTCCGCTGTGAGACGTTTAGTGTGCATCTTGGGTTTTTCTATATCAATTGGTATAGATAAGATAGTAATATAGTGTTAGTTGCAGCAATTAACGTTCTCAAGCAAACAAACAACAAACACTTTATTGAGTTTTTATAATATTAGCACACATTTGATAATAAATATGTTATATCTAATAAGGACATAGTAGGGGGTATAGTCTTAATGAAAATTCTCGGCCGCACTGAACACAACCTGAAGCACAGGCTTGCATATATGTAATATAGTCATGTATATACAAATCATAAATAAGTTTAAAATTGGCTTTTATCTATCCTTCAGTCGTCTCTATAATGTTATAAATCCTTATATTAGGTCTTTACCTATGAAATTGCCGTTTTGTATGAAAAAATTTAAACGAATTTTTTTCATGTATTTTTTATTTGTATTAATCGAAGTAATCACCCATGCAATCAATGCATCTTTACCAACGCAGTGGCAGTTTATTGATGCCCTTCTTAAAGAAAGCAGCTGGACGGGAGACAACAAATTCTTCAAAGGCATTTTGTACTGCCTCTCGGGCATTGAATTTTTTTCCCGCCAAGGAGTTATCCAAATTCTGGAAAAAGTAGTAGTCTGTAGGCGCAAGGTCTGGTGAGTAGGGCGGATGACGGAGAACTTCCAACCCCAGTTCTTGCAACTTGGAGACCGTCTGCTGTGCAGTATGAGGTCGCGCGTTGTCGTGCAGGAGCAGCGGAGACGAGCGATTGACCAATGATGGTTGGAGATATGCCAGCTTCTCCATCATTGTGTTAAGTTCTTCACAGTACACATCTGCAGTAATGCTCACCCCATTTGGTAAGAAGCTGTGATGAATCACACCGGCGCTAGACCACCAAACAGTGACCATCACTTTTCTAAGGGTAAGTTTTCGTTTAGGGCATTGTTTAGGTGCTGAACCAGGATCCAACCAACTTGCTGAGCGCTTGCGGTTATCAAACAGAATCCATTTTTCATCGCAGGTAACAATGCGATTCAAAATTCCTTCATTTGTGTGTCTGTTGAGCAGTGCAAGGCATGTCTCGACGCGTACTTCGCGCTGGCGATCATTGAGTTCGTGGGCACCCATTTGTCAAGCTTTTTTACCTTGCCAATTTGACGCAAATGGACCAATATTGTTTTGACGCTAACGTCGAAAGCTGCTGCTAATTTAGCCGTAGATTGTGTATCATCAGCTTCCACAATCGTCTTTAATTCGTCATTGTCGACCAAAGTCTTCGGACGACCGCGAGGTTCATTTTTCAGGTCGAAATTCCCAGAACGGAAGCGAGCAAACCAATAACAGGTAGTGCGTTGGTTTGTAGTGTTAGCTCCGTAAACGTCGTTGATGTTGCGTGCCGCTTGTGCCGCGTTGCTGCCACGACGGTACTTATATTCCATAATTACTCGAATTTTTAAATGTAACACTAATCAATAAACAAATGACTACTTTTGGAAAAAGAATTCCATGTTTTTAAAATAATATTAATTTGAAATTAGAATTCTTAGCCAAACAAAAATTATTTTGATTTGAAATGGCCAGTACTGCAGAACGGCAATTTCATAGGTAAAGACCTATTATATACACTAGCGGGTGCGGCGGACGTTGTCCTGCCTTGATAATTTAAAAAAATCCCAAAATCCAACCGCAGCGTCACCTACCGGTCCCAATTGTGAATCTGAACCATTCTCGAATTCACTCGAACACGCACACAAAATGTCATGAAAATCTGACCAGCCGTTAAGGAGGAGTTCAGTGACCTATACACGTACAGAAGAAATTTATATATAAAGATATATACTAGCGGGCACGGCGGACGTTGTCCCGCCCTGAAAATATAGAAAAGCTTTGACAGATTATATACCTAAACCTAAAGAATCACTTTATCTACTGATGAAAACCTCACGAAAATCTGTTTAGTAGTTTTTGAGTTTATCGCGAACAGACAGACAGACGTGGCGAAGGACTTCGTTATATAATATTTAATAATAATTCTTCTGTCTGTGTAATGAGTGAATTCCACATAAACGGCTGAACAGGTTTTGGTGAATCTTTTTGTGTGTGTTCAAGTGAACTCAAGAATGATTTAGATTCACAATTAGATTAGATGGCGGCCATCTTGTTAGAACTTTCCATGGAGTTTTTGTGGCATCTCAGAATTCATGGTCCGTGGTATTATTTTCCATTCACTTCATTTATGCACAATAAACAAACTATATTACATAAAACACCACGAATGTTACACAATATAGAGGTCAAGTAACACAAGATTACGAATAAAATATAAAATCCACTACATGACAGACCAAGATCCCGCCAAAAACTCAACCGCTAATTTATACCTACATTTTTGCTCTGCGCGTCTATATTCAGTGCGGTTAAAAACTTTGTCGAGAACTCTATATGTATCATGCTATTAATTTGACAAATGGCTGACAAACCTGTTATCGTATGAACGTTGTTCGCTTTCGATCCTATAAAAATGATACTTATGAATCAAATGTATTACATAATTCAAACACACGTATGACAATTTCTATTGTAATCATTTGACACAATATCTAGCTATCAGAGGATGTTGGAGTCAGTTGAAAGACGATTAATTAATACAGTAATATTTACCACTAGCTGTGTCCGCGACTTCGTCCGCGTGGAACGTTATGTAAAAAGCAGTGATTAATAAAGTCATCTGAATGTATTAAGTCCATTTACTTATTTACTTTTCTCTTGTTTGTCATTAAAATTACAATAACTTTTGATAGAGTGGACCTATTTTAATGAAACAAAGACTAATTTATTCTCGAGGATATGCTTTATGAGTTTTATCCAGTACTTTAGCAGTGATGCGTGTTCAAACAAACAGACAGACAGATAGACAGACACATTTCTAAAAATGATTAAAATGTATTTTATTCTTTATTTATTTATAGTTAATAGACAAGCAGCATAACTGCTGATACGTCTATATCACACTATTACTTATTCCGAGACAACTGCAACAATGTTTTTTCACAAAAATCAAAAAACTACAGACACGTTGATTTACTTTCTTATTATATGTATAGATAGATATAAAAATAAGATTTAATTATCCATGATAAAAAATACACTGAATACGTTTCTTTGATTTTACGAGCAGATAACTTTTCATTTCTTATTATTTTAATTCCAGACAATACCGCTCTACCTACAGTACAACGTTATTAATCGTTCTGGCAATTAAAGTCTCCGTTATTTCATATATTTTGATAGACATTTTCTTTTATGAAGACTTGTATAAGATACTTCTTACTTCAACACTCCATAAAAAATATGAAAACTATTGTAGCGGCACGCTATACTGACTGTTTTGACGTTTGTCAACTATGTTTCAAGGAGCAAATTGTTGTTTTCTATTTTCAATAGTGACTTGCAGTTAATCTCCAATTTATCATACCATTTCAGGACACAAAATTAGTTTAGTACACTGATTTCTAAATTATATATATGTATAACTAACTATATACTCTATATATCAATCTAACTACTACTATATCTAACTATATAATATGATCTCACGTTTTTACTAACAAAAAAACAGCGTCTTTGTCAAAATCCTTACTTGAATATAATTATTACTGTACTTATTTACAACACAACCAGACATTTGTATTAAAAAAAATCAAAATCAAATATTTAAATACCATATATGACTGTATATATAGGATCACTGGCCAGCACAACTATCATCTTCGGCAAACTCGCGTCAATGCTTAATGTAAAAGAAATCAGCGTTTGATTACATGTTTATCGACATTTCACATCACTATTGTTCGTCAAACCGGCCATCATAGCGTACCGCTATTATATCTACCATAGATGATAAACTAAACATTTCCTTCACTATCGTTATGTGTCAAAACGGTCATTACAGCGTGCCGCTATTATATCTACCATGGATGATAAACTACTATGGGATAAAATAGTAGTACCAACCCGATAGCTTTCCCTTGAATGACCTCAGCGTTTGTTTTCATCAGCTCCGCGATTATCTGGTCTTCGTTAGCGTCTTGAGGACACCTCCATTTCCTACCTCCCGGGAGGATTAGAGGACGATCCTCTGGATTGAGAGGTCCGAACACGGGCTTCGGTTTCCCGACCCTACTAGCGGGACGTTGAGTCAGCTGCCTAGGTTCACTCTCACGATGGGCGAATTCCTAGGTCATCAATCATAATTAGCCTGCAAGCGACTCACTGCAGGGCCATAGGCCTCTTCCTGAAGGAAGGTATGGGCAACAATCACCACGCCAGCGCACGACGTATTGGCGATTTCAAACTCTGTCCCATAATAATATATGATTGCATATATTTGATTGAAAAGTATTAAATCAAATTTGAATAATAAGATTAATTCTAAATTTTACATATAAGCCAAAGAAGTTTCACTTCCTCTGTGTGTACACACAGATACACTTGAAAGTTTTTTTTTTGTATTCAACGTTCAATGTAACATGAAGTTCTGAGTCGTTAGCAATGATGGCTAGTAGGTCAATGGGTTGAATTTCTAAAATAAGTCGTTCTATAGAAATGATTGCGTTATTTTTTTGTTTCTATAGAAATGATCGCGTTGTCTTTTTGATTCTATAGAAATGATCGCGTTGTCTTTTTGATTCTATAGAAATGATCGCGTTGTCTTTTTGTTTCTATAGAAATGATCGCGTTGTCTTTTTGTTTCTATAGAAATGATCGCGTTGTCTTTTTGTTTCTATAGAAATGATCGCGTTGTCTTTTTGATTCTATAGAAATGATCGCGTTGTCTTTTTGTTTCTATAGAAATGATCGCGTTGTCTTTTTCTGATCATTTGAAGAACCATTGAGTGTCCAGTAAATTAATTCTAATATTTATGATAGTTTGTCTTAATTTCTTTGCTTAAGGGGCGTCCGTTAATTATAAAAGGTTTTCAAAGGGAGAGCGTAGTTGTCTAGCCGAATCCCATTAAATCTCACTTGGAGGGATATATCATTACATCTTATAAAACAAAGTTCTCTACCGCGTCTGTCAGTCGGTTCGCGATAAAGTCAAAAACTACTCAACGGATTTTCATAAAATTCTCACCAGTAGATAAAGTGATTCATAAGCAAGGTTTAGGTATTCAATTTGTCAAGTTTTTTTCTTATTATCTGGGCGGAAAAACGTTCACCGGGCATGCAAGTTAAAATTAATGACTTTACATATACTCATAGATAGATAATATATACAAGAATTGTGCCAGATTTCTGCTTATTTAAGTCTAGAAACATGGTTTACTCTAGATAAATCTGATTTTCTTCCATTTTTATACTAATTTTTGCTCGAAAAAGAATTACGTAATATTTTCCGAAGCTCTTTCTCGCTCCCACGTGACAAATCAAATCAAAAATTCTTTATTCAGTTTAGGCTCTAATAAGGCATTTATGAACGTCAAAGACTACCACCGGTGCGGAAAACAACCTAGTCATCGAGAAGAACCAGCAAGAAACTCGGTCGGGTACATTTTTTTAACATATATTTCCAATACATCATACAATAGCTTTTAGTGGATGCACAAAGAGGAGTCAATTCCAGACATCACTATCTTTCACATACTGATCCACTCTATAATATCCTTTTGAAACTAAAACTCATTTGACGTGGCGCTTAAATTTACAGTCCGGCAAATCGGTAACATGCTTTGGGACTTTATTGTGGTTTTTAGTGAGATTTAGCTTGACCCCCTCCCTCCGTAAACCCCCCACGTAATTAAGACGCCCCTTAATGAATGGCCCTTCAAGTATTCGATCGTGAAGAGCATGATAGTAAAGTATTTTATAAATGTTTGTTTGGTTTTATACCACCCTTGGTTTGAAAATCAATTAAGTTCCTGCAGCTGTACTTGCATGATGTAATGACGAATTAATTAATGGGATGATGATTGTTCCGACCGGTTACGGCCATGGCGACCACTTTGACGCCTAAATTTAGAAATGGCGCTGGTACGCTCGAAGGTGGCTTATGTAGCCTATCTTCGCGGCGAAACTTCGTGCACATTGAGGGCACGTGAGTACGCCGTTCTGATAATGATATGTTATGACAGCAGGAGGGCGAGCCTTCAACTGGTCGCGTTTGGTATCAAGGTCAGCTTTACGCTGAGCCTCGAACTCGCGTACTTGGCTGTTCACCATTCTACGCCATTCTGGCCGTTGTGGTGCCAAACGTTCCTAACAAGAGGGAATATTAGCTTTAATTTATTAGCGGTAATGCATCACTATCATCAGCCTGTAAGAGATATGCAAGGGCATAGGTCTCTTCCTGAAGAAGGGTATGGGCATAATCACCACTACAGCCCACGACGTATTGGCGATTTTAAACTCTGAGGAATCCACAGTTCTCTGTTTTTCCAGACACGGTGATACTACAAGAACACTTCTCAGGTTCAGATTTCCTTAGCTTTCCTTCATCGTCACTCGATACTGTTACCGCTTTAAGTTAGTAAATGTACTCGAACTCCGAAAAATTCGATGGTATATGGTTGGAACCTGCGGACATCGGATTGATGTTCCACCAGTGAAACTACTAGACCACCACGATTTTCATTTGCATCAATATCGCTTATGTTAAACGCTTATAATGTATCTTCCTAAAGGGAAAGAATTTTTAAATTATGTAATTTTTGACTATAACCATCAGGAACAAAAAACCAAATCCTTTCTCTTTGTAAAAGGTATAGACATGTGCAAGGAAAATATATGATGTTATTATAATGACGATGGAAATTAAATTGAATCAAAAGTTAGGACTAACCTTCTTCTGCTTTTCACTTCTCATTTCTTCTTCCAATCTCGCTTCCTCTTCTCTCTTCATCTTCTCTATCGCTTCTTCAATTACAATCTCCGGTGCGATTACCTCTTCCTCATTCGCGTCAGTTCCATTCTCTTTGACTTCCTCTATATTTATATTCGGCAGAGCTTCAAATTCAGATGTCTTCTCGTCTACACTTTGAAATCCGTTTGTCATTTCAGTTTTAAACTCTGTAAAAGTGCATAATACATTTCTTGAAGTCATTTTTGTTATGCTGGTGAATTTATTTACATTTTTTTTGTCGTGCTACCTACGGTTTTACGGATTTTTTTATGGGCGTAAACATTTTGTTTAGGACTAACGGATTCTGTTACTTTCTATTAGTTAAACAAATAACACAAATGAACATAGGAGATGAGTATTCGTGTTTTTAATCTATACCAATATTACAAAGCTGAATAGTTTGTTTGGTTGAACGCGTTAATCTCAGGAACCACTGGTCCGAATTGAAAGATTATTTCAGAGTTAGATAGCTCATTTATCGAGGAAAGCTATAGGCTATATGTTATCACATAACGACCAATAGGAGCGGAGTACTAATGAAGAATGATACAAAATCGTTTTTTTCTATATGAGAGCTGGGTAAACGGTAATTATTTCATGCAGACGAAATAGCTAGCTAGTACTTATAGGGTTTATCGTTTGGGCACTACCTCATCTAATGTTAATGAACGATGTACTCTAAGATGGTAAACACGATAAGCCTCTGGACTGGCTCTCAAGTGCAGCTGCCGGAACACACCAACAGGTGCTCGGCGATAGATTTACAACTTGGGGCTGGTAGCTGCACAAGTGAGCTTAAAAAGAAATAGTGCGTGGAGTCCCTCCGCGCGGAAGAAGTGAAACTTCGTAATGTGGAAACGATAATAGGAAGGGGTAGAAATTGATTTTTAGTGAAATGATATTGCTTCTTTAAGACAAACTTTATTAATATTGCTTACAATTCACAGTTGATCGCATCTTTTAATTATCATTTTCGAGTGGAGAAATATCCAAATCTATAACATTTACAATGGGATTATGATCACTAAAGTAAGATACGAAATGTTTGATTATTTTTCTCGCTCTGTCTCTATCTATTCCCCCTCCCCAGGAGCGTTGAACGTTTAACGCAACAGTGCTTTCATACCCCCTCCATGGTAGCGTTAAACGTTTAACGCAACCTTGTTGGAAGTTGCATTAGAAGTGTCACTTCAAAAATCCTACCTACGTCTGGTTTTATCACGGTGTTTACCTTCATCGCCCGCTCCGTCACAGTTGCAAGGATTTGAACCTACCCGATCAATGCGTTGTCCGAATATGCTGACCACTAAGCCTTAATTGATTCAACTATTAAGAGTCATTATGAAGCTTGGATTTCAGCAAGATATTATCTTTCACTGACAACTCAAGTTAATGGGTTCATAGGATACAATTTTGGAACTTACCTTCAACATTCTTCTCCTCAAAGCTTTCAGCATTTGATTCATATTCATAATTCGTTTTTAGTCGACTTATACCCTGAAAATATTGAATCAACATGAAGATAAAAAATGATTTACTTAATTTAGGCCCTGAGAAGGCGCTTATGATCGTCAACATTACCACCGGTTCGGGCAAACAACCCACTCATCGAGAAGTACCGGCAAGAAACTCGATATAATTTGTCTTTTTAAAATTTTTACTATTATTTAGAAAACATTACACGTCACAATCGTTTTTAATGGAAGCACAGAGATGAGTCAAATCCAGACATCACCATCGTTATGCTTACACCATCAACATCACCATCGTTCACATATTGATCTAACCTATAATTAACAGCTTTTAGACATTAAAATCCGCTTGACAGGGCGCTTGAACTCACTATCCCGCAAATCGGGACTTTGTTATAAAACCTAAAAACTGTTTTTGGTCTTAGTGAGCTCATTTGAAACATGGTAAATTTAATTCGACAATATGTCAAGGTAGTTATCCTTCGGTAAGTTTTGCATACTTAATGAGGAAAGTGGAATCAAGGGGAATGGGAGAATGTGAAATCAATAGTAGAGAAGATATTCAAGTATAAATTTGAATTTACGTGTTACAGTAGGAAATACATAATAAGTACAATCATTCAGTGATAGACGCATGTTAAAAACTGAGCATACTATTTATTTAAATCATTGAATCATTTTGAATTGAGCGATGAGTGCCGCCATATTGTGGTTGGCTGCTGCCGGGCGCCTTACCGCTACTCCACGACCGCGCACCGGCTGTAATGCGACATGCGATAGATGGACAGATCGGACGAAAACATTTCAGCCGGTGGAAGAAAACGTTTCATCTTTAAGGAGAAACACATAGCATGATGTTTAAATTCCACCGCGCGACTTTTTGAAGTGAAGTAGTTAGGCGCGTTTAATGGTATTTATAGCAGGAAATGCATTTATAATCTCGCGTCATGACATGCTACGTAAGCATAATGTAATGTTAATAATCTCTATTTACAAATTATGAAATTTAAATAATTCACACTTATAATTAATTTAAAAATTCAAAACAGAACACAGTTATTACATTAAATTAAGTTTTCACTATGACTGCCACGATTTTTTATTAAAGAGACTCTTCTAATAAACCTAGATAGAATAAAAACCCCTAAATATACAATATTAAAAAAAAAACAAATTATGATATTTAAATTCTAACGCGCGAATACCTCACGCGCTTGTAACTATTTGGTTAAGTCTAAACTCTGCAATAATAAGTTTACTTGTTGAGTTTTTGGCGGGACTTTCGTCTGTCATGTAGTGGATCTTATATGTTATTCATAATCTTGTGTTACTTGACACTATATTGTATTAGATTGGTGGTGTTTTATGTAATATAGTGTGTTTATTGTGCATAAGTGAAGTGAATGGAAAATAATACCAAGGAACGTGAATTCTGAGATGCCACAAAAATTCCATGGAAAGTTCTAACAAGATGGCCACCATCTTGTTAGTTCATTGAAATTATATCAAGAAACTTGTCACTCACTTGACAATGACAGTAATAATCTAAAAGATTGGTTGCCAAAATTAAGTTTAAAAAAAAAGTTTACTTGAATACTAAGTCCTTCAAGCTGCCTGGAGACGAGCTCAAGTGTCTGCTGGATAACTCCTGGCAGTTTCGCTAAAGCTGCTAACTGCGCTTTCATCTGCACGAGTTGCTGTTCTAAACTCGCATTCGGGTCTGCGAAATACAATTAGATAAAAAATAACAGATTTTATTTCTATTCCTTTGACGTCGCATTTGAATTTGCCAGTGTCACTGTTTCATTCCTACCAAAGATTTATGTGATAAGTTTTTTATTTCACATCTAATGAGGTTTTATCGTGAACGTAGTATTTTAGCAGCGACGTGTGTTCAAGTGTTCAAACAAACAGACAGACATACATTTCTAAAAATGATTGAAATGTATTTTATTACTTATTTCTATACACAATAATGGAAAAAGTACAGACACGCTAGATTTACATTCTTATTATGTGTATAGAAAAGGAACTTACCGACCATGCTCTGTACACTTCTAACTAACTCTTCGGCAAGTCTATTATCTTCCGTTTCTGCAACCATTGTTTCTGGTTCTTTTACAACCGGAGTATCCACGCGATCTCCTTCTACGACGTCTTCAGGTGTTCTAGAATCCTCTACAACTAAAACTGGTTGTTCTTGGAGCTGTATCACTGGTAGAGGAATTGGTTGTTCTTGTACCTGTATCACCGGTAAAGGTATACCTGGAAAAGGAAAAAGTTTTTACTGTGTTAAAAGTGATATATACTGTTTGGCAGTATGATACGTATGCCTTTGCCTTTATTGGTTGACAACGCTGATTGTCTCTGTAGAATTTTTAGCGAGATCATGTAGTGGATGATGATGGCAAGGAAGATGCCACGAATGCTACAATATATATGATCAGATAACGAAAGTTTACAAACAAAAGTCGATAATGTATGTACCGAAGATTCTTCAAAACTTTTTAAAATACTTTATAACGTTTAAACCTAAAACCTTGAAACGTGGTAGAGCCACGCTAAAGCTATTATTGGTTTCAGCATGAATGAATTGATTCATCCGGGGTAGTACCATTCTCTCACAGAAAATCGACGTGAAATAACAGTGCTTGCATTGTTGCGTTTCGTTCGGTCAGTGAGAGCGCCAGAGGATCACCTCCCCTCCCCTCTTCCCCACTCCTCCACTCCCCTCTCCCCTAAACACTGGCTGGCAACGCACTTGCGACTCGTGTTACTAGCGTCTATGAACGGCGGTGATCACTTAACATTACATCACTTAACCCGCCTGTTCGTTTGCCTCCTATGATATAAAAAATGAGTGCGTGTAACCGTCACACGCGATTGAAGTAAAACTTCTTTTTCGTTATAAGAGATGGCGATAATGTTAATAATAAATACATCCTATGAGAATGTGAAAAGCCATATTTTAAAGGGTATTTATTGATGATATAACACTAGTAATATACTATTAATATACATTAATTATCGTCGATCACTATACATTTTAAAACAATAATTTAATTACTATCATACTTCAAATATGATATTATTGGTTTATGCTGATAGACGGCACTACAGATAATGAAGCTTTGATTTAATTTGTTACTTAAGTACATTGAAACCTGATGGCAGGACGGTCGCGCACCCATATATACATAATTCATTCTATTGTATGATTTTTATTATTATTCAATTTAATATTTTTTGTTAAAAATTATTTTATTTGTTTCAAAAAATTTTTGATTCA
Source organism: Antheraea yamamai (assembly GCA_036509395.1). Classification (NCBI taxonomy): domain Eukaryota; kingdom Metazoa; phylum Arthropoda; class Insecta; order Lepidoptera; family Saturniidae; genus Antheraea; species Antheraea yamamai. Next base: position 1,054,571 of record AP028452.1, read on the forward strand.
TTTGTTGTATAAACTATTTATTGACAAATTCAACAATATTTAAAAACCGGATGGTACAGAAACGCGACGCCATATTGCCGTAACGGACTTTCGTTGCATTGTCATCCAGTTACCTCCTAGTCACGCCTAAAGAAGTTTTACTTCAAAAGATAACCTAGAGGGTAAATGGCTCTCAAGTACAGCTGCGGGAACATACCAACAGGTGGTTGGCTACAGATTTACAACTTGAGGATGATAGTTATCCAGACGGGATTTAGAAAAAACCCTACCATGCTTTGGTTTCGACTCTTTTCCTTCATCAAAAGCTTCGAGTCAGTCGCAAGGATTCGAACCTACGATTGATGCGATGCCTGAACAAGCTATCAACTGAGGTATCGATTTGAAATTTTTGATTCCCATTTCTGAAATTGCCATGTTACCTAAAGAATCAGTAAAAATAAAAAAAATACTACTATATCCAATTTAGGCCCTGAGAAGGAGCTTATGAACGTCAAAGCTACCACCGGTTTGGACAAATAACAGAGCAGATCCGACAGCAAACTTGATCGGATTTCTGTTTCCATGACACATATATTTACAAGCTAGAGTTGCATGCGTTTTTAATGGATGCACAGAGATTGGCGTCATTTTCAAACGTCACCATTGTTCACATATTGATCCACCCTATAATAGCCTAACATTAAAACCAGCTTGACATGGTTCTTGAACTCACTATCCGGCAAATCGGCAATTTGCTTAAAGACTTAGTTAGAAAACCTAACACTGTTACCTAAAAATCTGTTTTTGGCCCTAGTGAGTCTGAAACATGGAATTACCGATTTGTTTCTAGTACTTAAGTTATATGAGCCTTTACTAAATCCAGCTTATCTAAATTTCTACGTACATACATTAGATTATTGGGAAAAAGAATGCTATCCAGCCGTACCAGTGTCTTCTAAATCTGGAATCTCAGTCTCGGGTAATGGATCAATAGCTTCTAGGAACTGTGGTGGTTCTTCGGGAATCAGGATCGGTTCCTCTGGAGTTACTGGCGGAAGTAATGCCTCCTCCTCTGCTCTCTCTTCCCACGGTAGAGGTCCTGTATCGAAATCCTGGAACAATAGTGCCAATGAATCATGAATGTGAATTTGTTTGTTACGCCTTAATCCCTGGATTATTCTTTTTATGGGCAACAAATCTTCTAGTACAGTGGTCGGTAAACCGCAGCTAGCGGGCTGCATTCGGCTCTTTCACTCCGGCACTTACGAATTAACGCCACCGGAATGCACTTGTCGACCGCTGTCGCGGCTGGCACAAGCTGTCTTTGTTTCGCAAGTCTAACATAATCTAACAGAAGCGAGACGGTAAAATTAAAAAAAATAGTCCATCTATTATTACACACGGCCCAGGTGTAGATTGTCTGCACTTGACTAACTTCAGTTGCGGTGGCGTTAATACGAAATTCGTTCGGGGCAATGTGATTTATATCGTCCGTCTCGGTACGGTTAGATTTGCGAAATAAAGTCAGCGCATTGCGGTGGCGTTAATACGTAAGTACCTTCACTACTTAGTTGCGGCTCTTCCACGAAGTGTTCAGGACAGACATGGAATTATCTCTTAACTTGCAGAAAAGACATTAAGCAAAGGCAAGCTCGAGTGTACTTTAAGTGTACGGCCAGAGTGGACGCTCAAATCGAGCGTCGAGCGGGGCGGGGCGTGCGGCGTTTGTTTCAAACAGATGTATTAATTAATACGTAGGTGTCCTGAGTGGCACGCGAGTGTCGCTCTTGGACGCTGCACGCCCCGCAGAACACAGATTCACTCACGCCGTACACTTAATCCTAATTATTTTGATAAAGTATATCTACTAAAGCAGCATAAGTTAAAAAAATGCTCTGAATAAATTTCAATTTATTATTGTTTACATTTATAGGTGGTAGAACCACGCTGAAGCTATTACTGGTTTCAGCATGAATGGGTCGGCTCGCCCGGGGTAGTACCACCCTCTCATAGAAAACCAACGTGAAGTAACAGTGCTTGCATTCGTTTCGTCCGGTCAGTGAGAGCGCCGGAAGACCACCTCCCTTCCAGCTCCCTCTCCCCACCCAAGTACAGGCTGGTAACGCACTTGCGGCTCCCCTGGTGTTGCTAGTGTCTATGGACGGTGGTGATCACTTAACAGATGGAACGCCAGTTCGTTTGCCTCCTATGATATAAAAAAAAAATTGGCTCCTTGTATGACAATTTGCCGACGACTGTTCGAGTAGATTATTACTACCAATATCGAGTAAGTAATGGTATTGCAAGTTGCGATCATGTCAATGAACTAACAAGATAGTGGCCATTTTGTTAGAACTTTCCAGAGAGTTTTTATGGCATGTCAGAATACCTGTTTGATAACCGTAGTAATAATTTGGAAGATTCGTTGCCAAAACAAAACAAATGTATTGTAAAATTGCCCAAAAAAAACAAACGTAAAATCACAATCTTTATGTAAAATGTATTTTAAATTATTTTTCATTCGTACTAAATCTTTTTTACTCATTCGTTAAATTTACAATTTACGAAGTTGTGAAATAAAATTTTAAATACATGATCCGCCATTTTGAGGTCTAGGTCTTTAAAAATCAGCCGAGGGGTTAACTATTAAACCGGTCATCTTGAATTCTATATATGCACGTTCTCAGAGTTTCAACACGAGAATGGAACATGTAGGATTATTCTATTTGCTTATTTATTATTGTCAGAATAATAAAAAGGCAGTTTTCATTATATATATACTAGGGCGTCCGTTAATTTGGCTTTTTGTAGTTTATAGCCTAATAACATTTAAGAAAAAAAATCCGATGTCATTTTTCCTACCTAAATTACGATACTTTTCCCATGAATGTAATACGGAGTTTCTTGACTTTTTAGAAATTAAATTTTATTTCGCTTCCTTTATTGAATAACTTACCAAATACTATTAATTCTCCATCTATCGTCCCCTTGGAATGGGAAAATTTGGATGTGGGCGTCAAAAATTTAATTTGTATATTTTAATAAAGTCAAAATTTATTTCCCGTAAAAAGTTACGCTTTAAAAATATTAAACAAAAAAATTTCGCGAATCAATGACAGTACACATTTACATGGTTTTTAAGATTTTTGTCTGCCTGTGTGTCTGTCGTTTGTACGGGAGTCACGCAAAAACTACTACACAGATTTTGATGCAATTTGATATGGTAATAGTTTATACACCGGTATAACATTTAGGATATGTTTAACATATACATAATATCCGTATATATGTATATCTTACTTATAAGAAAACACAAAAGAGAAGACATTTCTAAACCGATTTAGAATAGGAATTGGATTGGAATAGTTATCCAGGCGGGATTTAGGACAAGGCCCACTATGCTATTTTTCTTATGCTTTCCGTCACTAAAAGCTCCACGTCACTCGTAACGATTAGAACCTACAATTAATACGACCGAATACGCTATCAACGGAGCTATGAATTTAAAATATTTGATTTAGTTGTAGCTACCAAGGTGGACATAGAAAAAACCCTAACACCATGCATATACCTACCTGATTTTGACGCCTTTTTTTTTAATAGATTTCTTTAGAATCTATTTTATTTTTTTATTATAACAATGCATTGTACTAATAATTGATTTTATCGAACTTATAAATAAGGGGTGTGATTTCCAGAGAGCACTATCGCTTACATACTGATCTATTATATGCCTTACGATAATTTTGAAAATGTCTACAAAGGATAAGTAGGTTTTTTTAATGTTATTGAGAAAATTAGTTATTTGCGACGATATTTTGATAAATCGCAACTTTAATCAAATTAAGAAGAAAGTTTATATTAAAAACTAGCAGACCCGGCAGACGTTGTCCCGCCCAGATTATAAAAAAAATCCTCAACAAATTACATACCAAAACCTTCCTCATGAATCACTTTATCCACTGGTGAAAACCGCATGAAAATCCGTACAGTAGTTTTTGAGTTTATCGCGAACAGACAGACAGACAGACGCGGTAAGGGACTTTGTTTTATACTATGTAATGATACATGAAGTGCTTTAAGTCAATTCTAAAAGTAGGGTTTTAGATATTGTAATTATATTGCTACTTGATAGATGTAGAAATATATCAAAATTATTGTAAGAGAAATTTTACTTACGTTACGTAACGTTTACAAAAGCATTAAAAAAGTCAGTAGTGGTTTTTTATAAAATCACTACATATTATAAAACAAAGTCCTTTGCCACGTCTGTCTGTCTGTTCGCGGTAGACTCAAAAACTATTGTGGATGGTAGAGCCACGCTGAAGCTATTATTGGTTTCAGCATGAATGGGTCGGCTTGCCCGGGATATTACCACCCGACCCATAGAAAACCGACGTGAAGTAACAGTGCTTGCATTGTTGCGTTTCGTTCGGTCAGCGAGAGCGGCCCACCTCCACTCCCCCTTCTCCCAAACACAGACTGTCACCGCACTTGCGAATCCTCTGGTGTTGCAAGTGTCTATGGACGGTGGTGATCACTTACATCAGGTGAGCCACCTGTTCGTTTGCCTCCTATGATATTAAAAAAACTACTGAACGGATTTCCATACGATTTTCACCGGTAGATAAAATAATTTATGAGGAAGATTTAGGTATATAATTTGCCAAGGTTTTTTTATTATCAGGGCGGGATAACGTCCGCCACGTCCGCTAGTTCCTAAATAAACTAATACACAGTTAAAATGCGTCAAATTGGTCAGTAATAGTCATTCCACGCACAAAACCGCATGTCAAAATCTAGTAACGGCGATCAAGGGATTTGGAATGGGAATAAATAAACATAAAATACAAATACATTTATTATAATATTACAATTAAAACACGAGGTATTTTGGAAAAAATAAATTATATAAAGTAGTTGGTTGTAAAAGATTTTTTCATAGCTGGGATATTGACAAGCTGCTAATATATTTTTAGACACATAGGAATATATATTTATGTAATATATATGCGATATAAAAGATACAAAAGAGCAGATGCATGTCTATACAACACTAAATTAAACATCAAAAGTGCGCTTCCCAATCCTGTATGCCGACCGCTCCGTGACGAGCCTAGCGAGCGACTGACCCACTTGTTTTTTTTCTCGAACTGACTACGCTATTGACCTTTTTAGAGGCCTCTACAGCTTCACCGGACTACTAAGGCGAGCGCTTAAGGCCCTCAGCCGATTTTATTTGGGCAATTAGCTCAAGGGTGCACGGCACACCTCGGCTTGGCTGTTGCCTGTTTCATGCAATTCGCGATCTATCTTAGCTAACCTAAGTTAAGCTAAACTATTCATACAAATATGAGTTATTGAAACATACATGTGTACCAGGCATGCGTGTCTCAATAACTCTTATGTGTATTTTGTGTCGGAAAGACCCACTTGTACATGCGTAACAACTTTTATATCGCCTATAAATATACCCGCATATATATTTTATTTACCCATAGGAACGGTTCATGCTAATTTACCTCTGGCTTGAAATCTGGTGCGATCTTAGGTTTCGGTTGTTTCACTATGACGACTTTGTATGGTTCCTGGAAAGAGACATTAAAATTATCACGTGCACACCCACACACTAGGCTTAAACCAGCAATAGTAAAAGACTTAGGCGTGAAGCGTGACGGTAGCCAAGCGGTAGGTAGTCTGTATCCTACCGAATACACTGGATGATGCAGTGTATCAAGCTGAAAAGCTTGCAGGTCGGCATGATGGAAACGGTCGCTGATGTATTTTATTTATGTAATGAATAACAAATTATTGAATACATTATTACATTGTTGTTAATTATCTGTTACCCGTTATTATTATCAAAAAAGGAAAAAAATTCGGACAGTATTATCACACCGGGAGGACGAGTAAGTGCTAGGCAACAACGAATAGGCTTAAAAGAGATAGTATTTCCCAACACGAACAAGGAATCTTCATTTCAATTATCGTCCCTTTGCTACGGATTACAATACGATATAAAACAGCAAATAACCTTAAAGCAGGATAACGGATAACAGTTTTTACGTTTTAATAACCATCTTGTTATACAATATTGTAATTTTATTATTATTATTTATTTATCGCGAGAACGAGTAAGCATTATGGAACAATGAATAGGCTTAGAACAGATAGCACTTGACGACACGAACAAGCAATCTTCACGTCAATTATCGTACCTTTGTTACGGATTATAATACGATATAAAACAGCAAATAACCTTATAGCAGGATAACGGATAACAGTTTTTACGTTTTAATAACCATCTTGTTATACAATATTGTAATTTTATTATTATTATTTATTTATCGCGAGAACGAGTAAGCATTATGGAACAATGAATAGGCTTAGAACAGATAGCACTTGACGACACGAACAAGCAATCTTCACGTCAATTATCGTACCTTTGTTACGGATTATAATACGATATAAAACAGCAAATAACCTTATAGCAGGATAACGGATAACAGTTTTTACGTTTTAATAACCATCTTGTTATACAATATTGTAATTTTATTATTATTATTTATTTATCGCGAGAACGAGTAAGCATTATGGAACAATGAATAGGCTTAGAACAGATAGCACTTGACGACACGAACAAGCAATCTTCACGTCAATTATCGTACCTTTGTTACGGATTATAATACGATATAAAACAGCAAATAACCTTATAGCAGGATAACGGATAACAGTTTTTACGTTTTAATAACCATCTTGTTATACAATATTGTAATTTTATTATTATTATTTATTTATCGCGAGAACGAGTAAGCATTATGGAACAATGAATAGGCTTAGAACAGATAGCACTTGACGACACGAACAAGCAATCTTCACGTCAATTATCGTACCTTTGTTACGGATTATAATCTATACTATAATAAAACTGTAGCAAGGTCAAATCTGTACATTAAATATTTTTTGAAAATTTTGATCGGAGTAGACTTTGTTATCGATATAGAAGCCAAAAATAATCTTTTTACAATTTTTGTCTGTCTGTCTGTCTGTCTGTCTGTCTGTCTGTCTGTCTGTCTTTCTGTCCCTGTGAACACGCATCACGCTGAAACTACTGAACCGATTTTAACGAAACTTGACACAATAATAACTAATATTCCAAGGTTACATTTAGGATACTTTTTGTCCCATAAAACGCAAGGGGTTCTCCAGGATAACGAAAGACAAAAAATTGTAGTTAATGTAACTAGACTTTTTTGCGACACCTTAGTACAAGAGCCAGCAATGTTGGAAGAACGAGAATTTTAGAACAGCTGGTTCTTTAAAATGAAGATATATTATGCCCTACCAAACAGAATTCCGGATACCTGGTAGCCGGTTAACGTTGTGTTTTTTAATGCGCATCACACTTTTACAGGTTAAAATTTTGGATTATAAATAATTTAAGGAACATTTTTTTTCAGTAACTTTTAAACGCTATTAAAAACACGAATTTATCACTGCCAGACAATTTTGTTATTGATAATAATGTGCCAGATGAAATTCTTTATAAATAAAATAATTCATTTCAAACCATTTTATTTTTTCCATTGCAAAGAACATATTTCATTTCATTAACCATTATGATATTGAGATTTCACCGTAAACACCGTAAACGAAAAACAACGATAAACGTAGACATATGACTTGAGACTGACATCATCTTGAATACATGCGTCTATAACAGGCGCTTCCACAATTATCACTATCTTTATCATACATAAAATGGGGTAAACATATCAATGCAGTTGCAGTATCTAGCTCTAAGTTTCTAAACGTTTTCAAAGCATTAGCTGGTTTTAATTGGGGTGTTCATCCATAGCATTTAGTTCGTTTATACTTCAATATTACACGCAGTCGAATTGACTATGCCAGCTTACTTTATGATAGTAGTGTTCAGGTTAACCTCTATAAACTTGAAAAAGTCCAAAACCAGGCCATGAGAATTATCGGGGGTTTTATTAGAAGTACTCCAATCCATGTTATGGAAAGGGAATTGAGCATATGTCCGTTACATCTTAGGAGACAATATTAAGCTGGCAAAATTCTATTTAAATTTAAGTCATTCGAAAAGAACGAACTAACTAATGTATCAGAAGAACTGTCCACCTCTTTCCAATCACTCTATTGGCGTAAAAGAAAAAGAGAACTATTTTTTCTCAATATAAAAATACTCCACACTTACACACCTGGGTCGATAACATTAATTTACACAATATAATTAAAATAAATGTAGATGGTATTTGGAAGCCAAAGCGTCAATATGGTGTTGTTAAAATAAAAGATATTTGTCTTCAATATATAAATAGATATTATCAAAATTTTGTTAAAATATACACTGACGGATCTAAAGCTGGTAATTATTTAGAAGCCGCATTTTCTGAGTCAAATTCCAAAACTTTTATGAAATTTCAAATTGATGAAAATATTTCAATTATGCACACTGAATTAATAGCAATTGCAGAGGCCTTATCATTTCCGCAATCAATTGAGTCCATTAAGATTGTTATTTTATCCGATTTAAAAAGTGTTCTTCAACACGTAGCGCGATGTACCTCGACTTTTCGAGGAATACCGATAGCCTACATACACTATTTTGAAGCAATTACTAGATTTCAAAACAAAGAACAAAGTAATTTTTACAATGGATCCCTTCTCATATAGGTATAACTGGGAATGAAAGAGCTGATCTTTTAGCTAGAGGAGGATCCTCCGAAGGTGCTCCTATATATATTTTACCAACTTACTTTCTCAGTATTTAAAAATAGCTGTTACTCGCATTGGAAGGAATACTTTGATGAGCGTTCTAAAACAAAACGAATATGGTACAGAACGATTCAGCCACGCCCCTTAAGGTCACCATGGATTGATGACAGTACGATTTGCCGTCGGGAAGCAATCACAGGAATAAGATTACGCTCAGAACACATCCCATGTAAAAAGTTCGCCTACCTGATGCGTAAAGTACTATCACCACTCTGCCAGAATTGTGAGCTCATCGATGATGTGCACCACATCCTGGCAGAATGTGTTCGAAACGAAGATATTAGATCTCGGCTTAATGCTTCTGGTTCGTTCCACACTGGTTTGTACAATTTGTTATTGTCTGACCCCACTTCGAAAGATGCTAAAGAATTGTACAAAATTAATGTAAGCTATTGTTAAGTGTATTGTCATTCTTATTGTTATATAGTTGTATGTCACTTAGGCGATATAGCCGAGAAGGCGACTAAGCCTTCATTAAAAAATAAATAATAATAATATTAAAATTACAGCTACCTTAACATGGTTTGTACATACTTTATTTTATTTACAAAAAAAAATAGCATCGGGCACATTATTATTAATAACAAAAATGTCTGGAAATGATAATTTCATGTTTTAGTAGCGTTTCTAAGTTAGTATAAAACAAAACATTCAAAAAATATATAAAAATAAATATTTTTGCCTGTAAAGGTGCGATATGCACTAATAAACGCAACGTTTACCGGCAGCCAGGTAGCCCGCACTCTGTTCGGAAGAACATAAAGATATATAAAAACTGGCTTATTTTCTTTTTCGAAACCGTTGCTAGCTCTTAGACAAATAGTTACAGGCAAGTGACATTTGACGCGTCGTGCTCATATCTTTTTAATATTTATATTTTTCTTCAATACAATGGAATGTGAAAAAGTTTTAATACAAGTTGAAAATAGTTATGATATTATTCAGTGTTTCATTTATCATTATTTTATTTTATGAATACATTTTATCGTTTAATTTAAAATTTAACTCTATCAACTTGATATTTTATAATGTAAACTGTACTGACTGTATAGTAAACGTCTACAAAAAAGGGAAAGGAACTTCGTTAGAAACTGGGGGGTCCATAGACCTTTAAAGCTTTTTTTCACATTACCACCAATATATGTTGGTTGCTACGAACGGGTTGTAGGCTTATTTTAAAAGATTTCTCACATACCATCTGGGTATATGTTTGATTGAGTCCCTTGATAGTTTGGATTCACAATTGGAAACCGATGGTGTGGCTGCAATAAGGTTTTAGTTACCTATATTAAAATTTTTCGCGTTTAAAAATACAATTGGCACCAGTGATAACCGATTTGGTGCAGACGAAGTTGCACGGGTCAGCTAGTACTATAATAAAACTGTAGCAAGGTCAAATCTGTACATTAAATATTTTTTGAAAATTTTTATCGGGGTAGACTTTGTTATCGATATAGAAGCCAAAAATAATCTTTTTACAATTTTTGTCTGTCTGTCTGTCTGTCTGTCTGTCTGTCTGTCCCTGTGAACACGCATCACTCTGAAAGTACTGAACCGATTTTGACGAAACTTGGTACAGTGATAACTAATATTACGAGATTACATCTAGGATACTTTTTATCTCATAAAACGCAAGGGATTCTCCAGGATCTGCCTGTTTGTCTGTCCCTTTGAACACGTACCACTCTGAAAGTACTGAACCAATTTTGACGAAATTTGGCACAGTGATAACTAATATTACAAGGTTACATCTAGAATACTTTTTATCTCATAAAACGCAAGGGATTCTCCAGGATAACGGACGAAAGTCAAAAATTTGTAGTTAATGAATTTTTTGACGGATTTTGGTAAATTTTCATTATGCTATATATAGCAGACAGATTAGCTAAAACGATAAGCTATATTTCCCTAAGCTACTTTAAAAAAAAGATCGCCCGGATTCGAACCGTCGGCTCCGGCGGACCATATAATGTCCAGTACGTTATAACTGAGCTACGGCTATATGACATTTCTATTCGTAATTATTAACCTCATATGAAAAAAATATGTGTAAACGAAACTGTCACTTATATGTTGTTACATTTATTTTATTGTATAAAAAATGTTTGCTAAACAAAGGTGACAAGATTTTTTCCTAAAACATAAACCTAGATAATAGTTACATTGCATTGTAGAAGATGAATCTCAACTAGAGTTCTATCAGTACGTGTGTTGTTTCGATATTTCATAAAATAGTTTTCTAAATGTTGTTGAGTCTTGAAGCAGTTGGGTTCAGATTTGTGAATCTAAGATTAAAATAAATCAGTTGAGGTGTATGCAGTTATTTTTTTTTTCTCGAATTGACCACGCTATTGACCTAGCAAGGTCTTAACAGCTTCACCGGACTACTGTTTGCAGTTACTATGTTGTATTTATACTAATATTATAATGAGTGGTAAAGTTTTGTTTTCGAGGAATGCTTGGTACCTACTACTGGTCCGATTTCAAAAATTCTTTCACTGTTAGAAAGGTATATTATCCCAAGTTCAGTATCTCAGTAAAAAAGGTGGTTTGTATGTGAAAAGTAAAATAAATATGACCAAATTAAAATTGAATGCAGATTTCACGTATACTTTACAAATTCTTATAAAACAAACAACTAAAATAAAATGGAAATTTAATGTAGATAAAGTTCAACTTTTACAGTATGTTACGTGATGAAGTTACAAGGGGTACTGGGAAGACATTTATCGGCAATATATGTAAGTTAGTTTTGATCGTCACTTTGATGACACTACTTTAGGTAATGCTGCGAACAGATTCTAGGCTTATTTTAAAAGATTTCTCACATACCAACTGGGTATATGTTTGAGTGAGTCCCTGGATAGTTTGGATTCACGATTGGAAGTACTGGATAACGCTGCAATAGGGTTTTAGGTTTTTTAAGATTATTTGCGTTTAAAAATACAATTGAAACCAGTAATAACCGATTTGGTGCAGACGAAGTTGCACGGGTCAGCTAGTACGATATAAAACAGCAAATAACCTTATAGCAGTATAACGGATAATAGTTTTTTTTGCCAACTAATCTTCTAGATTATTACAGCCATTTTCGAGTATATAATAATAATAAAAATGCCCCACTATAATTTCAATAAATTAACTAGACGGTGGCCGTCTTGTTAGAACTTTCCAGGGAGTTTTTGTGGTAAGTCAGAAGCCATGGTCCGTGGTATTATACCCCATCCACTTCACTTGTGTACATTAACCGAACTATATTACGTAAAACACAACACATACTACAAAATATAGAGTTAAATAACACAATATTCTGAATAAAATATAAAATCAAGTACATGATATTCCAATATACCGCCAAAAACTCCAACATTGTCTAACTGACCTGGTGAAATTCGTACCGCCTAAGAATCAATAAATGCTGTTGTAGGAGCTTCGGGCTCACTACTATAAGATTCTACTATATATATATACTATAGAATAATACTCGGAGTGCGTGAAATAGACTGTTTATTAATATGACCATATAAGCTATTTATACGGACACGCGATATTTCATTTGTTTATTCAATTGTTTGAACGACATTCTATTTACAGTAATACAAAAGTTTCAGCCAGTCTGCCAAAGAGGATGACATACTCGGTAGCTACACTGCGTTAACTTATCAACTGGATTGAATTCACTTTTTTAAAGATAAAATCAATACTCAAACTGAATTAAGTTCAATAAACGTACAAAAAATAAGAAGTCTAAAGAATGTAATTCACGCGGTAGGAAAGCATTTGGGCTATTGAAATGAATTGAAAAAGTTCTGTTCTGTTAAACTATTTCCCGCATCTGTTACACGCAAGTTTCAATTCCCTGTGACCAATCTTGTGATACACGAACAAAATCAAAGTCATCGAAATCAGTCAATCCGTTCTCGACATATAATCAAAAAAGCTTTTCCTTACAAAATGTATGAGAAAATGTATTTTCATCATAATTCTTCGCGAATTTTTCTTATGTTTTTTTTAATCGTTATTCTGCTATTCAGGGCAGATACAAATCCAAAAAATCATAAAAATCGGTTCAGCCGTTACTGAATTATAAATGGTGTATATAAAAACCAACCAACTTTACCAACTTTGTTTACTTATATTTTAAATTTACTTATCAACTTGTCTCTCGTACTTAAGTCGTGTCGTCATTAAAATTTCAATAAATTTTGATAAAGTCAGGCGATTTTAATGAAACCAAGAATAAATGTTACTTGGGGATATACTTTATGATTTTCGTATGATTATCGCGAAGACAGTACTTTAGCAGTGATGCGTGTTCAAACAAACAAACAGACAGTCATACAGACAGACAAGTACAAGACAGACAGCATTTCTAAAAATGATTGAAATTTATTTTATTACTTACTAGCGGGACGGCAGATGTTGTCCCGCCTTGATTATAAATCCTTGACAAATTATATACCTAAACCTTCCTCATAAATCACTTCATCTACTGGTGAAAACTGCACGAGTATCCGTTCAGTAATTTTTGAGTTTATCGCGAACAGAAAGACAGCCAGACAACAGACGCGGTAGGGGACTTTTATACTATGTAATGATTAAAATAAAAATCAAAATACTCTTTATTCAATTTAGGCCCTGAGAAGGAACTTATGAACGTCAAAACAACCACCGGTTGGAAAATAACCAGTAATGAGAAGAACGGAAGAAACTCGATCTGGTTTATCTTTTCATAAAAACAAATGTATTTTTTTTATTATTACAAAAAGACACATTGTTTTAGGGGGAAGAGAGAGGCGTCACTTCGAGACGACGCTAACGTACACAAACGATCCACCCTAAAAAAACCTAATAAAAAAAGACCCGCAAAAAAAAACAAACCTACAGGAAAAGGAAATGTGTTGGGATTTTGAAAAAAAAAAAAACAATAAAAAAAAAAAAAGAGGTAAAAGGAAAAGGAGGAAGTTAAGAACTAATTTATACTATGTAATGATTGCAAGATACAGTCTATAAAAATCTAAAAAGTACAGACACGTTGTTCGATTTACATTCTTATTATATGTATAGATAAGTTATAATAAGAATCATACCTATATATGATACCGTAATACGGTCGAATAGTCGAATTTGCACCACACACGATTAATTACAACGCGATACTGATTAAAAAATCAATAAATCTAATACGTTAGTGCTATTGTCTTGGATTATAGCCAAAGTAATAAGGAAGTAACATTGACAAGTCATATTGTAGAAGTTTTTGACGGGCTCTTGGAATGTCGTGTAGTGGATTTTATATTTTATTCATAATCTTGTGTTATTTGACTCTATATTTTGTAATATCGGTGGTGTTGTACGTAATATAGTTCGGTTATTGTGCATAAGCGAAGTGGATGGGAAATTATACCAGGGAGCATGGCTTTTGAGATGACACAAAAACTCCCTGGAAAGTTCTAACCAAAAGGCCACCACTTTGTTAGAACATTGACATTATTGAAATGTATTATATTACTTACTAACGGGCCCGGCAGACGTTGTCCCGCCCTGATTATGAAAAAATCCTTGACAAACAAAATATACTAAAACGTTCCTCATCAATCGCTCTATCCACCGGTGAAAACCGCATGGAAATCCGTTCGGTAGTTTTTGAGTTTATCGCGAACAGACAGACAGACAGACGCGGTAGGGGACTTTGTTTTATACTATATAATGATTCCTCGACACCGGCAATAAATTTTTTCACAAAAATTTAAAAAATACAGACACATTAGATTTACGTTCTTATAGAGAAAATATAGGACATGTTGCTGTTTCTATTGCTAGTCTCAGATTTAAAATTTTCAGGTGCATATCGCAAATATAAAATCAACGCTTTTTTGTTGCAATGGGACGTGGTAGCGTCGAATCTATTCCAAGCGGAAGTGCAAAGTAATGTCCTTTATAATATACTAGCGGGCCCAGCTGACGTTGTCCCGCCCTGATTACCCCCCGCAACCCCCTTGTGGGTGGAATTTCGTAAAATCCGTTCTTAGCTGACCTCTACTCGGCGAAAGGAATATTCCTACCATATTTCAAGTCGCTACGCCTTATGGTTCCAGAGATATCGTGGTGAGTCAATATATAGGTGGGAATCTCTTATATATATATAGAGATAATGTCGGGTTTTTGCAAAGTAACGCCTTCTTCAATCAAACTGCTAGTTTTTATATATTTATACGAGCGAAGCCCGCGGTTCCGTCCGTGTTTATTATTATTCCTATTAATCACTATTCGTTGTAAATAATAGCAATTTATGGCGTTGGGTTGTTTTTTATGTACTAAAATAGTTACTTAAACTTTTCACCTTTTTTTTTCAAACTGACTACCTTATTGGCCTGACGGTCCTTCACAGCTTTGCCTCGTATAATATAAAAAAAATGTGAGCCTCAAGAATTCAAACGTGTAGTTCGTGTCTGACAACTTTTTTTTTTTTTTTTTTTAGCGTGGGGAAATCCCTTATGGATACACCACCCTCTCGGGGGAGAGAGTGGGTTATGTCCGACTCGCACGGACTAAAACCCCACGGTGTACGTCTTCCGCTATAGTTGGGGCGGCACGAGATCTCTATAGACTTCATCGTGCCGCCCCAGCGGTTGGCCCAGCAGTAAAAGCGCCACCGCCGGGCCCCGTCCTGTTGGGAGACAGCCGTGTACACACCGGCCGTCTCCTCCGTCCACCGGACCTGTGCAATGGGAAGATGGGCCCCCCGACCCATCTTCCCTGGTCCGGTTACAAACTAGGCTAATCTAAGCCAACCCAGTTCGAAAATAAGGGAAAAAATAAAAATCCTTCCATCATACGTGTACCTGTGTGTATGTTGCCCGTATTGATGGTCTGTGTTGCGTTGTTCAATTAGTGATTTACAATTGTCAGTGTCACTGTATCGTCATAGCAGCGTACTTTAGGGCTCCACTCCGGGGGATCAAACCTAGACTTAAGCCGCTGCCGAAGAGTGGCACCTTACAACCTACCTCGCTGTGCTTTTTACTTGGTTTGATAAATTCAAATCAGTCGACATGAATTAATAATTTCGACTTCGTTCCTTTGTTATGTTAAAAAGAATTCAAGAATTTCATCAAAAAGTGATCAAGAATTTTAATTAGAAGTTGACTTTTCAAAAAAGTAGAAGATGGGTAGACGTGGGCAAAGGGAGTAGATTCAAATGCATCATTCCAAAATTCTCGATCTCTCCATTTTATATATCGAGGAGTTGACATCTCAAAACAGTAAACGATGGGCAAACGCGAGCAAACAACACACTTCTAGAATTCATCTTCGACTGGACGCCGGCACATGCATTTTAAATTTTTCATAACTTTTTTTTAATAGAGGAGGGGGGAAAAAAATTAAAGTATGAACATAAATGCGTACTCCTTACCAATTTTCAAATTCTTACGCGAAATATGGGGGCCAACTTCCCAGAGCAGAGCATAGGCGGCGTAGGTTTTCTTTTTTATGTATTTATTACAGTTGTGAATAATTACATAGTATAAAACAAAGTCCTCTACCGCGTCTGTCTGTCTGTCTGTTCGCGATAAACTCAAAATTACTAAACGGATCTTCATGCGGTATTTACCAGTGCATAAAGTGATTCATGGGGAACATTTTGGTATACAATTTGTCAAGGATTGTTTTATAATTAGGGTGGGACAACGTCTGCCGGGCCCGCTAGTATACAATAAGTAACGATTAGAGTGGATACGTCAAGCCATTTATTAGTCCTCGCCGATAAATAACAATATACGATCACTTGCATTATTAGGTACTAAGTGAACGTAGTAACAAAAATTCAAAAATATTCATAACTAGCTGTGCCCGCGACTCCGTCCGCGTGGAAACTAATGTAAAAAAAACAGTGACTAATAATATCATCTGAATGTATTAAGTCCGTTTACTTATCTACTTTTCTCTCGTACTTAAGTCGCGTTGTTTTTAAAATTGCAATAACCTTTGATAGAGTGAACCGATTATAATGGAACCAAGACTAAATGTTACTCAAGGATACTTTTTATGATTTCTTTTGGTAAGGTTTTATCGTAGACGTAGTACTTTAACAGTGATGTTCAAACAAACAAACATTTCTAAAATTGATTAAAATGTATTTTATTACTTATTCCAAGACACCTATAATTTTTTTTACAATAATGTAAAAAATACAGACACGTTAGATTTATATTCTTATTATATGTATAGATAGATGTATTATTGTTTGCAGCCGCCATCCTCAAAGAACTTTAAAAACGCTCTCGCCTTACTTATTTTAATTCTAAAGAGGTGAAAATCACCATTTAACATTGCATAGAAACTAACTTTGTTTAGTACAGTACACCACGCATTTTGTATAACATTTCCAATTTTAATCTTCTTTTTTGAGAGTAAACTTTTTGGAATAACTATAATTAGAAAAGTTTTTAATAGCCAATCGGTTATAACAGATAAAGCCGTATTCAGAACCTTGTCAATAGCAAATAGAGATGTCAAAATTATCATCAATCAAGGTGCTTCAATAAGACAACGGTATGCTTTATATAGAGTGCCAAAAGCCATGTCAACTACCAAAATAAATCTAAATAATAATGTATTATAAATCAGTGTTAGAACATCTATATTGAATCTAAATATATACTTGTAGTATTAGGCTTATTCATTAAGTGGTCTTCCATTAATTACGTAATGAATACTTAGTGATTACGCAGGGGAGGGAGTGGGTATCGGCAAATATCGAAAAATAATGTAACATTGAGAGAAACAGATTAATTGAAAGTAAAACATATTTCTAGACTGAAATATGCTGATACCTGGCACAAGTCTGCTATATTTTAAAATCCATGAATAGATGAAGTCAGTTTGTTAGTTTTGATATATCGAAATGTAAAAATGAAAATAATAAAGCAAAATGTCTTTTTTTTGTAAATAAATAAATCCGAAGTTTTTATAATCGACTAGTGGGCCCGGCAGACGTTGTCCCGCCCTGATTATAAAAAAATCCTGGACATACAATTATATACCAAAGCGTTCCTCGTGAATCACTTTATCTGCTGGTGAAAATCACATAAAGATCCCTAAGGTAGTTGTTGAGTTTATCGCGAACAGACAGACAAACAGAGCGGTAGGGGACTTTGTTTTATACTATGTAATGAAATACATATTTTGAAATATCTTACGTAAGATTAGGAAGGGGGGGAGGCGGTCGAGACTGGACAGGGAGAGGGATCAAAAAATCCTCAAAACGCCTCACGTAACTACTGGACTCCCTCAATACCTTTGATACTACAATATTTATGGACTGGAGGAGGAGTCTCGAGAACTTCAAGACAGATTTGACAAGTTATTTTGGTATTTTATAGCTTCTTAGCTGCCGCCGGCGGCTTTGTTTGCATTTGTTTTTGTATAGATAACTAGTTGTCATCCAGTGGTGGAAGGTCAACCATAATGAAGGGTACAACGTTTCCACTTCACATGTGTATACTTTATGTGGTCCAAGAAAAAAACGAATATTATTTTTTCGAGTCTCTTACGAAACTATGTGAGCTTATTATGTTTTAAGTGTTCTCATCAAAGCGCAACTCAAAAAGAAAAGAGAGAGAGACGAACTTCTTAGCCTTCCATGGATTCACCGTGCAGGTGCCGGGTCCATCGTGTGGCAGAGGGAGAAACCCAGAGCAGTTCCCAGGACTTGCGACCCAGGTGTAGGTTTAAGGAGGCCCCCTTTGAGATACGCATCAACGCTCACCTTCACTGCTCGAGTTTCCCGCCCTGCCTAGCCAAATTTGGTAGGAACCTGTTAGTGCAGCCTTTGATACACGTTCTAAAATAGAACGTACTGCAGTTCTCGACAGGCCAAGGTCCTTCAGAAGGTTGTAGAGAGATTTTGCTGGTATACCTCTCGCTCCTACTTCTACCGCGTATAAATTAACCTCATAGCCATTTTTATTTAGTTCATTAGATACATTGTAATATTTATTTAATTTGATTGTGTGGTCTTTAGGAATGTTGGTTTCCCACGGTACAGTAAGCTCTACTAGTATTACATGTTTTGTGTGTCTAGAGAAGAGGAATATGTCCGGTCTGGATGACGAAACACCAACATCCTCTTGGATTTTATAGTGCTTGTCATACGTATCCATTAAAATAGTCCAGTCAGGTGCAGTATCTAGGATTGAGAAAGGCTTGCTTTTAGAGTTGACAGTTGAGCCATCCTTTATAAAGACAAAATCGTCGAAAAAATTTGAAAAATTATAAATTTTTGTCAATTACATTTTAGTAATGAAAATCGTCTCGAATTTTTTTGTATTTCCCTTGGCACGTTTGTATTCTTTGTTGTATGTCAACTTCAACAAAAAAAAAAATTAAAAGATTGTTAATATTCATGTTTAGAAGTCAATCGAAAAAGCCTAAGGTACTCTAACTCTTTGTGTATATTTTGAGTACATTAACAATATACTATCTCATTCTGTCACAGCCTAGAACCTATATATACAGTTATAGCTATCTCTTTCCCGTTACATATTTTCGTTTCGCAAAGTCCAATTCAAACCATCACAAAGAAGTCTTACTTCAAAAATCAGTATAGCTGAAAGGTAAGGCATTTAATGCTAGCTTGTTCGTCCGATGTACTTCGATAATTCTATTTGGTAAGTCCCATTTTTAAGATTATGGTGTTAGTCCAAAACTTTAAACGAGATATTATTTATGATTGTGTTCAAACTCTACTCTATATATTTAACTAGCTGAGCCGGCCATGCGTTGCTGTGGCTCAGTTATGATATGTTGAATTAAAAAAAAAAATCGAAATTAAAATCTGATATCATCTATGAGATATCTATAACAGTCGGTCCTGCGGTTTTCTGTCAACAGACTAATTTAAAGCGCCATCTGTTCGAGACTGATGAAGCTTACAATTAATAACAATAATCAACATTGACAATCATTTAATTTGTAAGTCAGTTTTTGGCGGGATCTTGGTCTGTCATGTAGTGGATTTTATTTTTTATTCATAATCTTGTGTTACTTGACTCTATATTGTGTAAAATTGGTGGTGTTTTATGGGATATAGTTTATTTATTGTGCATAAGTGAAGTGAATGGAAAATAATGCCACGGACCATGAATTCTGAGATGCCACAAAAATTCCATGGAAGGTTCTAACAAGATGGCCACCATCTTGTTAGTTAATTGAAATTATATCAAGAAACTTGTAATATTGATACTCACTTGACAATGGCAGTAATGGTCTACTAGAAGACTGGTTGCCGAAAATGGAATAGAAGAAGAACTTCTAATACTATTAACTACTCGACAATGGCAGTAATAATCTAAAAGATTGGTTGCCAAAATAAAGTAAAAAAAATAATTGTAAAACATAATGAGATCAGTAATCGCAATATAAATTATCGTATCTCTCAAGTTGGTCCAAATTATATAGAAGCTAACGTTTCATAAAGACCGGTTGAGTAGTTTCGATGTTCATCATGGACAAACGTGACACTGGATTTTTATATACTTATACATCTAATACATCCAATCATCCCACTATCAGAATTCTTTCGTCCATTACTACGTCGGTTCTAACTGGAATTATTAATGCTTGAAACATTATGCATACCTCTATTACACACATCCCTGAGAGTAAAGAGACAATGCTTTTTATGAAGTCATCGAATACGACAGGATTTTTAAAAATTCCACCCTCTAAATAGATTGTTAAAAGTAGGATTTCTAAAAAATTGCGTAAGCGTGTTCAAGTATTATTTTACGTAAGCATTTGTAATTCCTAAACGCTCCCCTCCCTCTCATCAGCAAAAATAAGCAATGCTCTTACCCCCCTTCCATGCTTACGGAAGCAATTATATAACTATTTTGAAATCTGTTCTGGTTAAATAAATATTGCTGACGTAATCACCATCTAGAACCCCCCACCCCCTATGTCATCAAAAATAAGCAAATTAAGGATCCCCCACGCCCCATCAGTGCTTACATCATACTTGAATTACTCCTATAGGATACATGTGAATATACAACCAAGAAGAGAAAAAATGTCCTAATAATGGCTATGGGGCACGGGAAGGTTCACGGTGACAGTCCATGAATCCCAAGGATTAACTTTCAAATTGGAGGTGATTCTGCAAACAAAGGGCAGAAGGATGCAAATCCACGGTAACGTTTCACATGGTTTAATAGCAACATCCAGACACGCTAAAACCTGTGTTTACTATACCGACGTGACTGACGACGCAATTAGTAGGTTCATCCATCGGGCCATGGACGCTCCGGCGTGGGACATTATAGATTATAATTTTAAAATGGCTATAGAAGATGACAAAGAAGACTCCATTAAGACAATAATCTGATTTAACATCTAACATGATTAATAAAATAAACGAAAGCGGAAAAAAGTCCAGGCCAACAGTCTGCAGAAATAAAGAAAAAAAACATGAATACAAACCTCAACAAACTCTTTTTCCTCCACATAACCTTGGTAACCATATCTCGATTTGGGCACTGGTCGCTTAGGCTTCTGTAAGAATGTAGTCCATCTCTTCTCTTCTTCTATCTTCTTCTGGAGGATTTCCTCGTTCAACGCTTTGAGTACTTCGGAGCTTTTCAGACTGCTGACCACGGGCTTTATTGTCAAGTCCTCTTCGTCTTCAGCGCGGTGCATATGGGATGATATGACCCTTGTGAGACTGGAGAGGAGTTTAAGAATTTTTGAGTAAAGAAGTCATAAGATTTTTTGTAAGTTTTCTGTATCTCAAAGTGTTATATACAAATGTAATTTTGTTACAAAATTCTGCAATTGATGACTAAGAAAAGGTACTAATTGGATACTTAAAAATTGTTAAGACTTTGTCAATTTGACCAATTTTAAAGAAACCTAGTAACAAAATAACTTACCCCATAACATGGGCTTCGCGCAAGATATCTGCTTCCCCAGATATCAGCTCAGCTATCCGCTCTTCCGGTAGTCCTGGCTTGCCTAACTCCTCTAGGAATAACAAAAAAAAAATACGTCGATAAAACTATCAGATCTTATAACAAGTTCATTGAAATTTAAGACCAAATGCGATAACACTAAGACTAAATATTCATTGGTGGAATATCTAAACAAATGGATAATAATTGACCAGTTTCACTGTCAGCTTTATATAGAACTGTTCTGTTTATGTTATTAGTAACAGCTTTTATTTTTGCTGAAATTATTCGTAAGAAATAAAAATAAACTCACTCGCAACTTCCTCGTCGAGGACAGGCTCTTCAAGTCCATCAACAATTCCTTTTATCGTCCCTAAGATTTCACCATCATCCGTAACGTAGACTTTTGGCTGTTGCTCGTCAATTGTAATTGGTTCCTGAACAAACAATATTAACATTTATAAACTAACACATAAGGTTATATTTATATAATTTAATTGTATGGCTAAATAGAGAATCCATCTTTTATTGTCGCCAATTAATTACTCTATTTGTTGCTGAGTGGTTTTAGTTTATGTGGAACAGTGCAGCGGCCCAAAAATTATTACTTTTTAGCATCACCCGGGGAGTATGTGCAGGATAATGAGAGGTACACTTCCTGCGCACGCGAGTAACTTCAGCCCCCCAAGATTACATTGTAACTAAGGTCACAACTTTGCGTCTCCTTATATACTATTTTTAGTAATTTCTATTCTACATAATTTTCTACTGCATCATTTCGGTTAATGTTTAATAGTTTATGTAAAAATGTACCCATAGAATATTCTGGAAGTCACATTGTTTCGATGTAGTTTCCATTCTTTATAAGTTCTGGTATTTGACCCGAAATCTCACCTTTCAAGGTCGTCAAATTAATGACGATGTGGTGTACAAGATGTTAAACACATTAAACCTTAAGAGACTCGCTTTTCAGTGTAGCTGCTGGAAAACACTCATAGGGGATTGGCGACAGATTTTCAATTTGAGGGTGGTAGCGAACAAGATGGATTTAGAAACAATCCTACTTATCATGCTATGGTTTCATAGCGATTTTTGCCTTCACCGAAAGCCCAAGCTTATTTACAAGCTTATAACGTTGATCCTCCAAACACGCCGATTACTGAACCATCATCGCTTAGCTTTAAATTCAAATATTAGAGGATTTATATTCGGAACAAATATAACACAATAATATGGTACCTGCACAATTGGAACTGGGGTGCTTCTTAAAGATTTCGCCGCTTCAGGATCAAATTTTACTGGTTTGACGAACTGTAAATAGTCGATCTTTTCTTCTTCAATTTTACTTTCAATATTTTCGATTTTGTTGTCAGTATATTCGGCTTTGTTCTGATTGTCTTCTGTTTTATTTTCATTGATTACTTCTTTACCTTCCATTGATTTAATATCTTTGGCTTCAGTTGCAGGTGTTTTTACTTCTATTGCAAGTGTATCTGGTATTTCAGCATTTATCTCTTCCTCATTGGGTGTAGTTACATCAACCTTTTCAGTTTCATTTTTAACTTCTGTTTCATTATTTGTTTCTTTTTTTACTTCTTCTATTATTTCAAGCTCTTGTACTTCATTAGGTTTTACTAGTTCTACAGGAGTTTCCATCTCTTGTTTAGTTTCTTTGTTTATCGTATTTTTAGTTTCTTGGTGGTCTGCTTCTGCTGGTGCTGTTTCAGGTAACGTTTCTTCTTCTATGCTGATTTTTATATTCGTCTCCAATTTACTCAAATTTTCGTGTTCATTGGACGCAGTTTTGGATATTTCGTTCATATCTTTTTTATTCTCTTCTTTTACTTCATTAGGTTTTACTACTTCTACAGGAGTTTCCATCTCTTGTTTGATTTCTTTGTTTATCATTTTTTTGGTCTCTTGGTGATCTGCTTCTGCAGGTGCTGTTTCAGGTGACGTTGTTTCTTCTATGTTGATTTTTATATTCGTCTCCAATTTACTCAAATTTTCGTGTTCATCGGATGCAGTTTTGGATATTTCGTTCATAACTTTTTTATTCTCTTCTGTTTTGTTATCTACTTCTGTTAATTTGTTATTGCTGTTACTTTCCGTTATTTCTCGTTCAATGCGCTCTTCGGTAGATATATCGCCGTTTTGTACAATTTCGTTGATTATTTTATGTTCAGAAATAGTTTTAGTACTAGAGTATAAATAATCTGTCTTAGAAGTTTCATTGTTTGTTTCTTTTTTCATTTCAATTCCAACCTCTTGTTTATATTCTTCTATACTTTTGATTGTTTGATCTATCGCTGATGCTAGGAGAGATGATTTCTTTCCAATATCACGAATCTCCTCCTGGACATAATTTTAATATATTCAATACATAATAAATATATTGTATAATATAATACATTTTAAAATAGGTAAAATAATTACAAACAATTCAAAAATACTGTCAAACATCGATGCGGGAAACAATCTTGCTAAATATTCGTGATTGAACAATGAAAGTATGTGAAGGTAGACTACAGAGAAAGTTTTACTGTGGTATTTACACGATGGTACCATGATTTTAATAATCCAAATGCCTACGTTTTTCAGCATCACCCACCAACAAATCGAAGGTACAGTCCTCGTCAATTTTTTGGCTGCTTTGAATATAGCCGTGTATTCGTGTTTGCCCAAAGTATCGTCAAGAATTTAACACAAAATGAAATCAAAATACTAGTATGCTATGTTAGATATATATAATTGTTTACGTCTGTATTAGATAGATGACGCTGCCTCAAATTTTTGGAATATTATAATGCATGTCGTTACATGTTTATAGTTTTTATATTGTGGCAATTGATGCCATTGGGCATTTTATAAACGGAGTATCGAAGCGTTACGAAAAGTTAAAATAATGATCTAGGCGTATGCATTGAATAAAATTTGCAGAGGAGCCATACTTGATAAAGGGACCATCCCTGACAGAGGAAGTTTCCCTAATGCGCTATCCCAGATTGCACCTAGGTGCGATTGATATGATACTAACGGAATAAAATGTAATTGTTCTAACCCCTAACCTGTCTTTAATTTGCGACGACAGTGAACACCTATTTATACCTAAATCTTTGTCTTGCACAACTAAATTCAGAGACGGATAAAAAGTTTAACGAGGTCTGTAATATTATTCCCGGAGCTGATGACACTTTCAGAAAGCTATATTGAAAAAATGTTTATGAATCTATTAACATGTAAAATAATGCTCTTTGATTGGTCGGTGATGAAGAAAAAACCATCTGGTACCACATACCTTATAAAAGTAGGGATAGGTAGTTCCACCTCTTAAACCAGGCTTCTTGTAAATCGGGCAAGGTTTTTCCTCAGGCGGTGTTGGTAGTGGTGGGTCGTATATTATTCTTTCTATAGTCAATTCGATGTGGGGTATTAACTTCTTTTTAACAATACGACGTCTTTTTCTTAACAATACGTCGTCTTCACGGTTTATTGGTGTTTGGAAGTAATCTGGTGGTATTGGTGTAGTACTACGGCTTTTGGGAAGTGGGGCTTCAAGCCTGAATATGTATTCGTCGGTTAGAGGTGTGGGTGGGAGAACAGGAGGGCTAGGAGAGGTTACTTCCTGCTCCATTGTGATAGACTGTGCCGATAAATCTGTTTGGAGCGTAAGCTTTTTGGAACTCTTACAAATTGATTCGTGAAGAGATTTGGCAGATTTGGATTGTTTTGACATTTCTATATGTGAGTTTCTTGATTCGGTGCGATGAGATGCTAGATGACTATTATCACTTGTCTTATGACTAATTTGAATGTTTTCAGTCTCGTGTTTTGATCGAGCTATTGCTGAAGCCATTCTGCTTTGTTTCACTTCTATTCCAACTTTAGCTGCATTATTTGCTTCTAAGTTTACTTCTGATTGTATTGTTTCCTTTTTGATACCACTTCTTGCATAATTTACTCCTGTGTATGTATTTATTGCTTCTGTACTACTTATTTCTAGAGAATTCGATTGCTGTTTAATTATATCAGCGGACTTAGCAAATCCATTCTGTACTACTTTATGCTTAGATAAATCTTCCTCTGTATCTAATTCGATTATCTCTACGCTTGTAGATCTATTATCTTCTATTTCGATTGAAGACGATGCCTGTATTGTAGGTCGTTTGTTTATACTCAGTTCGACGAACTCGTCTTGGGTAGTTTGATGTGTTTTAGATTTCCTTGCTTTTATTGAAGCTGAAACATCTACTGATTCATGTTTAATTGTATGAAGTTTATGGGATTCATTTTTTCTTGTTTCTATTTCACTGGTGTGAACGGTTGGTTCTGTATCTACCATTGATTCAGTAAAATCGACAGTTTGTTCCTCTGAAATATTAAGATCAGCCATGTCATCTGTTATTGATTCTATTTCGGTTATTTGCACCGCAGAAGATTCTTCATCAACCTCCATAGCTGAAGTTAAGTCGATATATTGCTGTTTTCTAATACTTAATTCAGCGAATTCATCCTGTGCCGTCTCGACCTTTGTTATTTGTACAGCGCTTAATTTTTTAGCAGTTAAAGAAGTTGAGACATCTGCTGTCTTTGATTTTTTTAAATAAAGTTCAGTTAATTCATCTTTTCTTGTTTCTACTTCGCTGATCTGAATTGCCGGTGTTTTTTCTACCAATGATTCGGTGACGACCATAGCTTTTTGTTTTGATAAATTTAGTTCTGTTATTTCATCTTTTATCGATTCTATTTCAGTTATTTGCACAGCTGTAGGGCCATCATCGACTTCTAGGGATGGAGTTATATCAACTAATTGATATTTGTTTATATTGATCTCGGCATACTCATCCTGGGACGTCTCGACTTCTGTTATTTGTACAGCGCTTAATTTTTTAGCAGTTAAAGACGTTGAGACATCTGCTGTCTTTGATTTTTTTAAATAAAGTTCAGTTAATTCATCTTTTCTTTTTTCTACTTCGCTGATCTGAATTGCCGGTGTTTTTTCTACCATTGATTCTGTGACGACCATAGCTTTTTGTTTTGATGAATTTAGTTCTCTTATTTCATCTTTTATCGATTCTATTTCAGTTATTTGCACAGCTGTAGGGCCATCATTGACTTCTAGGGATGGAGTTATATCAACTAATTGATATTTGTTTATATTGATCTCGGCATACTCATCCTGGGACGTCTCGACCTCTGTTATTTGTACAGCGCTTAATTTTTTAGCAGTTAAAGACGTTGAGACATCTGCTGTCTTTGATTTTTTTAAATAAAGTTCAGTTAATTCATCTTTTCTTGTTTCTACTTCGCTGATCTGAATTGCCGGTGTTTTTTCTACCATTGATTCGGTGACAACCATAGCTTTTTGTTTTGATAAATTTAGTTCTGTTATTTCATCTTTTATCGATTCTATTTCAGTTATTTGCACAGCTGTAGGGCCATCATCGACTTCTAGGGATGGAGTTATATCAACTAATTGATGTTTGTTTATATTCATCTCAGCATACTCATCCTGGGACGTTTCGACCTCTGTTATTTGAATTGCGTTAGATTTTCTTGCAGTCATCGAAGTTGAGACTTCTGCCGTTTGCTTTTTCATTGTATGAAGATCAGTGAATTCATCTTGTCTAGTTTCTACCTCGCTGATTAGTAGGGCCGACTTTATTTCTGTCATTGATTTAGACACATCCACAATTTTTGGTTTTAATACATCAAACTCTGTAATTTCATCTCTTATTGATTCTATTTCGGTTATTTGAACAGCAGAAGACTTTTCTCCTAATTCGAGAGAGGGTGTTATATCGAGAACATGCTGTTTCTTGATATTTAATTCAGTGAATTCATCTTTTTTTGCATCTACTTCAGAAATGACGAGAGCATGAACTTTTTCTTTTGCCATAGATAATAAAATATCAGCTGTTTTATGTTTTGCTATTTTGAACTCAGCTAAATCTTCTGTGATAGGTTCTATTTCTGAAATCAGAAGTGCTTTGGATTCCTTTTTAGTTATTTTTGCTTGAGCAATTTCAGTTTTCTCTTGAGGTATTTTTAATTCGCAGATCTCTTGTTTCTTTGCGTCTACTTGAACTATTTGCACTGCAGATTGTTCAATAAAATCAACAGATGGTACAACATGTTTTTCACTTCTACTTTCATTTAATTCAGCAAAATCATCTGTTAATAGTCTTATATCATTAATTTGTACTGCGATACTGTTACCTTCAACAATTCCCATTTTGACTGCTTGACTTTTCTCCATTGATAAATGAATATCACTCAATTCATCTCTTTCCGCATCTACTTCACTTACATTGAGAGAAATTTTTTCAACGAAATTAATAGATTGAATAGTTTGCAATTTTTCTTTTTGTATGTCAAATTCAGCTAAATCATCTTTCACGGGTTCTATTTCACAAATTTCGATAGCCATACGTTTTTCTTCAGTGACTTTTATTTTTGGTAATTCTGTAAGTAATTTAGGTGTATTTAATTCACAAAGTTCATCTTTCTTTAGATCAACTTGAGTAACATTAAGAGCTGTTTGCGGAATATACTCAATAGATTCTATAGTTTGTGGTTTTTCTTGTTTTGTTTCTAAGCTGTATAATTCATCTTTAATAGACTTAAATTCACTAATTTCTATTGCCGTATGTTTACGCTCATCTACACCCATATTCACTTCTTTTGGTTGTTCCTGGGATATATTTAGGCTACTTAGTTCATCTTTAGTAACTTCAGTTTCACATACTTGAATAGCTGTCTTCGGTAAAAAGTCTATAGATTGAATTGTCTTCGGTTTCTCTTTACCAACATTAAGTTCACACAGATCATCTTCTATAGCTTCAATTTCTGTGATCTGGAGTGCCATATCTCTCCCGTCAATAAAGTCAACCACTGCAGTATTTATATTCTCATGCACAATATGTAAAGTAGTGAGTTCATCTGTATTGGGCTTTATTTCATTTACTGTAAGAGCTATACTCCCAACCACATCTATGGAATCTAATTTCTTTGGGTTTTCTACGATTAATTTTAAATCATGTATATCGTCTTTTAAAGCATCTATTTGCTTAATCTGCAAAGCATTGTTCAATTGTGTGACTGCACTCATTTTTGCTGTATCAGTATGTTTTTCAAATATTTTGACTTCAGAAGTAGTTCTTTCTGATTCTATTTCAGCGACTTGATACGCAGTTTGTTCAGTTATACCTACAGAATCAATAGTTTTTGGTTTTTCATAGTTTACTTCTAATTTCGTCAAGTCATTATCAATAACTTCTATTTCGGAAACTTCAACAGCAGTTTGCTTATCTAACGCTACTGAAGGTTCAGTAGGAGTTTCTTTTAATGCCATATAATCCGATAAATTACTCATGCCAGATTCTACTTCTGTTACAACCAAGGCAATGTGACTTTTCTCAGAAGAAATTATACCTATTTCAGGTTTTACATCATTCACACTCAAAGGTTTAGCTTCTGTCAGATTAGTGATTTCAATCGATTCCGCAACAGCCATTGACAATTGATCTTTAATCGTGTGTGACTGAATTTGTTTGGTAGGTGCTACGTTTTCAAGTAACTTTTGTATAGGCTCTATGACTTGTTGTATTTCTTGAACAAAAACTTGCTTACATTGATGGGTAGTCGATGCAGTTTGCGATCTAGCTTTATGATAATTGTTTGAAATATTATCTTCGAGTTTTTCGACTAATTCTATGTTTGTCTCACTTTTAGCCCTTGCTAGTGGTATTTCTCGTGTATCGACGACTTTTGCAGTATGTTCTCTAATGTCAGAACTTATAATTGAACGATTTTCTGTAAAAACTGATTCTCTGGTCTGATAAGAAGTGTTTACTCTTTCAGTGCTTTGTACAGAGGAAACGTCAGACTTTTCTGCTGCTTTAGCTTCAAATATGGCATTTTTGTTTGTATATACATGTGATTCTACGATAGCGACGTACATTTGTTTGGCAGGCTTCGGTTTATTATAGTTGATTCGTCGAGATTCGTGCTTTGTTTCAAGCTTTTTAGACATGGATTCTAATTTACTAGAAAACTGTTGTCTTGAGTTAATTTCACGTTCTCGAGAAGTTCTTCTGCTATCTACTTTGGCGAGCCACTCCAAAGGGTCAGTTTCTCGCATAACTTCTTCTTCTATCTGACTTCTACTTCTAGATCTTTCATTGCGTTGTTCATCTATTGTGGTTTTTGACTGAAACTCAGTTATTACGGCATCCATTTTCTGTGTTCGATCTTTAGATTTTTTCTCACATAACTGAGACATCATCGCTCCCGACTTTCTTGTTTCTCTATTTTGTTCAGATAAATTATAGTGTTTTTTTTCTACGTTATTTTCCTTTACTAATTTATCTTCCTGATGGTTTCTGATTTTATTCTTATTTATTTTTTCCTCACTTTCAGCTGTAGACGACTGTTCTTGTTGTGTTTCGTTAGACAGGGACATATCATTGGAAGCTTCTGGACTTTCAATAAAAACTGTTTTATCAATTTCAGGCTGTTTGTTGGAATTGGTGGAAAATGATTTTATTTCTTTATTGTAATGTGACATTGTTTTAGTTTCGAATTTTTGAGCAGAGGTTGCTATTTGTTCTCTATGGAGATTTACTTCAGTTTTATTTGGATCAACAAAACTTGCCTGAGTTGGAGTGTCTTGATCAGCAGATGATTTCTCACGCTCTTTTTGAATGGCAATATTTTTTACAATGTTTAAAGGAGATACGTCATATGTTGTATCTTCCTGTTTAATATCGAGCAGTTTTTCTATTAATTGTTGTTCATGAATCATATCCCTCCCAATGTTTCTTTTAGAGGAAGCAGGAGCAGGAGGATTTCTGTGAGTAATTTCTTTTTTAATTATAGTATCAGATTGTTGTTTAAAATCTCGCTCGCTTTGGTTAAAGCTTTGTTCAATTGTTTTTTCATAAATAACATCTTGCTTCATGAAATCACTCTCGTTTTGTGCTGAAATATTTTTATCCTTAATCATTTCTTCCGTTTTTACGTTTTTATCATGCATTTCTGATTTTAAGGGGTCTTTTTTAATTTCATCTATCGTTTCTATTGCTTCCTTAGAATATATATTTTTATAATTTTTATGAAGAATGTTTTCTGAATCAATACTAGGTGTCACCGATGCGCTAAGGACATCGTCTATTTCTCGTTTTATTTCTTCTGTAACTGAAACAGCTCTCTCTATATTTTCTTCTACAATATTCAGCGCCGTTTCTTCAATTTTTGCTAAGTCAATTTCTTGCCTCAATTTTTGCATGAATTTAAGTGCTTCCTTCTTTTTTTCCTCATCGATATTAAAACTCCTACTTTCTTTTTGCTCCTGAACTGTAACACTATTACTTTTCGTCATCTCTTGCTTTTCAATATGACCTCGGTCTTGTGTTTCATTCTTAAACTCTAGGCATTCATTTCTCTTCTCTTCAATTGTTTTGACATATTTCAACATTTCTTCAGTTACTTCTATTACTTTTCTTTCAATAATGTCATTTTTCTTCTCAATCTTCCTTTTAGTGCCCTCAGGATCATACTGATCGGATACAGGAAGTTTGAATTTTGTTTCCTTTGTTCTTTCATCTTTATTTATATCGTCGTCATCTCTTTCTAGGCTTCTACTAATGCTATCTCTGTAATTAGGGTTAAGAATTATTGGAACTTCTAGTGGTGGTACTTCGGGTAAAGGTTCCGTGGAAAAGGGGCGATAGTGCTTCGATTCATCGTAAGGAGTTAAAGGTCTGGGCTCTCGTATAGGCTCTGGTTGGAGTAAGGGACTGGACGTCGACGGGATTGGCCTTACCGGTTTTGGGCCAACATTTGCGTCCAAGGTTGGGGTTTGGGTGAACTGTTGGATTTTAAATTGTACCTCAGTTGGTTCCGATTGTGGGTCGAAATCTCCCGGTTCGTACGTATCGTAAATCGGCTCTTGGTCGTCGATCACTGGGTCGTAGAGCCCGCTGAAATGACCAAAATAATACGAATATATTAATCAGTTTTCAAAACTAATACCATCGTTGCTCTTTGAGTTCTATTTGAAGCGATGATGGTCAAAGTAGATTCAAATTCTTGCGAATACGGCGAAGGTATGTAGGGTGAGAGAGTTATGTTGTTGTAGTTATCTAGTTGGTAGAGGCAAGCTGAAGCTATTACTGGTTTGAGCATGAATCGGTCGGCGCGCCCGGGGTACTACCACCCTCTCACAGAAACACCGTGAAGTAACAGTGCTTTCATTGTTGCGTTTCGGTCGGTCACTGAGAGCGCCGGAAGCCCACCTCCCATTCCTCTCCCTCTTCCCTTTTCCCCTGCCCCTCCCCACATACACTGGCTGGCAACGTGCTTGCGACTCCCCTGGTGTTGCTAGTGTCTATGGAGGTTGGTGATCACTTGACATCAGGTGACCCACCTGTTCGTTTGCCTCCTATGACATAAAAAAAAGATTTCGGTAAAGGAAACTATAACATAATGGTAGTGCCTTTTCAATATACCCCTGGCTATCATCTTCGAGTTGAAAATCTGCCAAGTATCTATAGGAATGTTCAGACAAGAATCAATGCCCATTCAGTTTTACTGCATTTACCATTGTAAATTACATCAAATATTATAGTTGACGCTACTTTGCACTTCCGCTTGGAATTGATTGAACACTACTACGTCTAATTGCAACAAAAAGCAAACCAATTAATCAATATATATGTATATATTAATTATACAATATATAATTAATATAAATATAATAGTTATCAATAAATAAAAGTCAACATCGATCTGAAGATGCTCCGTGACGGAGCGAAACACGTGTAATCGATTGTCGTGATTACACGTCAATCTGCAACATATTTTTAATTAATTTATTGATAACTGTTATATTTATATTAATTATATATTGTATAATAAATATATACATATATATTGATTAATTGGTTTGCTTTTTGTTGCAGTTAGACGTAGTAGTGTTCAATCAATTCCAAGGGTAAGTGCAAAATAGCGTCCACTATAATATTTAATGATGGATTTCCGCAAAGTAACGCCTTCTTTAATAGAAAAAAATAGTAAATCACATCGACATTTAACATCAGGTAAGATTGTAGACAAAAACGCTTAATAATAGGAAAAAAAATCAGCGTTTAGTAAGCTGATATTCAGAAGAAGATGACATTTCTAATACATGCTGCTACCTCCAATTTTAAAGCATATAAAATTGTTCATCAAACATGGAGTATTAAACATAAGTATTAAATAAATTTAATTATTAATTAAATAATATAATTCAAATAATTACATTATAATCTTGATTATAATATCTTGTGATGATCAAAGCCATTAATGACACTTCACTTTTTCTCTCATAACTCATATTTGCATAGCTTATAATTATAATGAGTTAAATTCTTTTTTATCTATGTTTGGCTGAATAGTTTTTACACAATTTATGACCTTTGCCAGAATTGTTGACACTTAGAAAAACCTAGTCCGTGTTATTACAAAAAAGTTAAATACGTATTAAATACTTGGTTTAAAAAAGTCTCCTAATAAACGCACGGCGCTCGCCCGAGGCAAGTTCGCGTTATCCTTTTTCATAAGTCTAACCTAACGTAATCAAAGCGAGACAAAAAAGCAAGATGGCGCACATTCAGCGAGCGCGGTGCATTTAATATGATACCTTTTTAAAGCCAGGGTTCAATACGTATTTAACTTTTTTGTATTAACACCGAGTGTGTTTAAAAAGAAACCAAGTGGATTTGGAGTTCTTGGTGGGATCCCAATCTGTCATGTAGTGGCTTTTATATTTTACTACCGGGCCCGGCAAACGTTGTCTCGCCCTTACTATAAAAAAAATCCTTGACAAATGATATACTAAAACCTTCCTCATTAATCAGTCTATCCACTGGTGAAAACCGCTTGAAAATCCGTTCAGTAGTTTTTGAGTTTATCGCGAACAGACAGACGCGGTAGGGGACTTTGTTTTATACTATGTAATGATTTATAATCTTGTGTTATTTGACTCTATATTTTGTAATATTGGTAGCATTTTACGTAATATAGTTCGGTTATTGTGCATAAGTGAAGTGGATGGAAAATAATACCCCGGAGCATGAACTCAAATGTTCCACAAAAACCCCATGAGAAGTTCTAACAACGGAGAGTATAACATGAAATAAAAACACGTGCGAAACCGCTAGATACTTCGTAAACTTTTATTTTACAGTTGCATAACTTCTTATCCGTTCCGCCCATTCAATTGATTAATCCTTTTTAAATTTAATAATGCATATTTTTTCCAAATTGTTATAGAAAAGATTTCTTACATTTTTATTTTAAAAGTCTAATATTTATATAAATTATGTATAATATATTGTGAATAATATCATTTTAATAATTAAAGTTTTTTTTTATTAAGATAATTTTTATTAAATACTAGCTGTGCCCGCGACTTCGTCCGCGTGGAACATTGTGTAAAAAACAGTGATTAATAAAGTCATCTGAATGTATTAAGTGCATCTACTTATCTACTTTTCTCTGGTACTCACGCAGTGTCGTCATTAAAATTACAATAACTTTTGATTGAGTGGACCGATTTTAATGAAACAAAGACTAAGTTAGTTTAGAAGATATGCTTTATGATTTTTTTGGTATGATTTTATTGTGAACCAAGTACTTTAGCAGTGATGCGTGTTCATACAAACAGACAAACAGACAGACATTCCTAATAATGATTGAAATGTATTTTATCACTTATTCCAAGACACCTGCAACAATTTTTTTCACGAAAATCGAAAAACAGACACGTTAGATTTACATTCTTATTATATGTATAGAAGAACATAGTTAGTTATCTTTCGATAATCCGTTAAAAAATAAATTAATAAATTAAACACCGATCCAGCGAAAATTAGACACTGATTACATAAAAAAGTAATATTCACACAGATGATTATAAAAAAAAAAAAATTTAATCCCACAGACACACTACTCAATTACAACAAAAAAAAACTCACTGATTTCTATACAACAAATAGAACCTCATTTTACGACCAACTTCTTTGAACGGAATATAGGAAATAATAAACAATCGTTATCGATTTCAAAACGTGAATGATCGTTAATTCGGTTGTAATTATTATAGAATTATAACCATGAAATAACATAAGTTGAGATCAAAAGACTATTTTTGGCACTAATTCATATGCCCGATGACTAAAAGTTTATTTTAAAATATCATATTTTGGCTGAATGGTGAGTTGTCCTTTGCTTCGACAAATTAGCTATAACTATAGCTTAGAGTATTTGGCGGGATTTTAGATTGACAAATCAAATCAAATAAAAATACTTTATTCAGTTTAGGCCCTAATAAGGCGCTTATGAATGTCAAAACTACCACCGGTTCGGAAAACAATACAGTCATCGAGAAGAACCGGCAAGAAACTCGATCGGGTACATCTTTTTAACATATATATATTTCGAATTCATTATACGTTACAATACCGTTTTTAGTGGATGCACAGAAAGGAGTCAATTCCAGACATCACCATCGTTCACATATTGATCCACTCTACAATAGCCTTTCGGCAGTAAAACCTGCTCGACATGGCGCTTAAATTTACAGTTCGGCATTGCCCTTCAGGCAAGAAGACGACGATGAGACGACATAACTTATTGTGTCAAACTAAATAAAAGTATGCATGAGTGAACTTTCGTCTTTCTTTTAAAAATAACCTACAGACAGCCATCCTAACAGAACGCAATCAACATAAGATATTATAGTTTTGAAATCACGTGTCATACAAGTGCGTATTCCTAACGATACACTATCCCAAGAGCATCTAACGTTTAATTCATACTAGCGGGCCCGGCAGACGTAGTCCCACCCTGATTATAAAAAAATCCTGGGCAAATCATATACCAAAATGTTCCTCGTGAATCACTTTATCCACTGGTGAAAACCGCATAAAGATCCGTTCAGTAGTTTTTGAGTTTATCACGAACAGACAGACAGACAGACGCGGCAGGGGACTTTGTTTTATACTATTTAATGAATTTTGTCTTTCTAAACCCGTATAAGTGTTTCTACCCGATCCCTACTCTTCAAAACCAATTTTTATTTTTACAACACTTACCGAGTCACGCCTATCGTCATCTTGTCTTCAACATCTTCCACGACAGCCATCACCGCATCGAGAGATAGCCTCGCTGTGTCCACGCCCTGGATTTTTGACATCACATCACCTTCTTTCAAGCCCGCCTCTTCGGCTGGCGAAGAAGGTGTTACCTTAAAACATTATCTTTTGAGTTGATATATCATTACCCGACTCATTGGGACATAAAACAATAATCTGAACATCTGTTTTACTTTTGTACTTAGGTACATAGTACATAGTACATAGTACATAGGTACAAAGTTTAAGTCCACCCTCTCGTCTCTGTAATACATTTCTACCTGGAACAAATTTGAAATTTCGGTTGGCACCGATTTCCAATACATCTCTAGGTAGCACACATATTCATATGTTTTATTTAATTTGGTTAATTTGATAAACTATTTATTTTCCGCTTTTTAGTGCCTTATGGGTTTTTGATTGATATTGAAATCGGTTAATACTTTTTTTTGAAAATTTACTTTATATTAACATTAACTACGTGCATACTGTAGATATAAGACATATGCTGAAGCTATTACTGGTTTCGGCATGAATGGGTCAGTTCGCCCGGGGTAGTACCACCCTCTCACAGAATACCGACGTGAAGTAACAGTGCTTGCATTGTTGCGTTGCGTTCGTTCAGTGAAAGCGCCCGAGGCCAACCTCCCCTCCCCCTCCTCTCAACTACCCCCTCTCCTCTACCCCTCCACCTCCTGTCCCCCTCCCTCTTTGCCTTCCCCCAAACACAGGCTGGCAACGCACTTGCGACTGGTGTTGCTAGTGTCTATGGACGGCGGTGATCATTTACCATCAGGTAACCCGAATTTTCGTTTGCCTCCTATGATATAAAAAAAAACATGACTTTTTGGCGGGATTTTAGTCCATAATGTAGTGACTTTTATACCTATATTATTTACTACCTGACCCACGCAGCTTCACCTGCGCTAAATCCGTTATTACCGGTTCCGATTGTATCTTCAAACGCGAACCAAACTATCTAGGGACCAACTCAAACACACAACAATAATCAACATTGACAATTATTTAATTTGTAATTAAAAATATTAAAGCCATTAATCGAAATATAAATTATCGTGTCTCTCAAGTTGGACCAAACTATACATAAATACAAAGGTGTAGCTACCGAGTATGTCATCCTCTTAGGCAGACTAGCTGAAACTTTTATGTATATTGTAAACTAGCTGACCCGTGCCCATTTCGTTGGGCGGTAATAGGCATTATTAATCTACAACTTTTTTCTAGACCTCAATCATATATCTCTCATAGTTAAGGCAGCGTTCGTAAGAAACGTTTTCGTTCGACCATTTTTTCTCCGATTCGCCAGATATTACCCCCTACAACCTCACAAACTTTAACTCTTTATAATAATATAATTATTTAATAGCTTCTGCCCACGACTTCGTACGCGTGGAATAGTTATTTTGGGCTAACACGCAGCGGAAGTTCTCAAAAGGAAAACAAAACCCCGATTTTAAAACTTGTTACTCTGCTCCTATTGGTCTTAGCGTGATGATATATAGCCTATGACGTTCACAAATAACGTGACTTTCTATTGGTAAAAGAATTTTCTAAATCAATTTAGTACTTCCTGAGATTACCCCCTACAACGTCACAAACTCACAAACTTACCTCTTTATAATATTAGTATAGATGTAAATAGAATGTCGTTCAAACAAATGAATGATCGCATCTCTATAAATCTATACTAATATTATAAAAAGGTAAAGTTTGTGAGTTGGTGAGTTTGTGACGTTGTGGCGTTGTAAGGGGTAATCTCAGGAATACAGTCCGTTAGTGGTATCCGCCACAAAATACGAACCCGTACCAAACGCTGCGCGCTGTAAAAGACGTCCGCGACATATTTTTACCGACCCTCCCGATGAAATAACGGCAACGAACGATCAGTACCAGCCTGTCTCTCCAAACAGAGCGTGCTCACGCCCACGCCCGCGTAACCACAGATCACGCCGCCGTGGTCTGGGGGTAAATTTCGCTCCCGCACACCAGACTAGGCCCCCCCTCGGCAGCGGCTCAAGCCTAGGTCCGATCCCTCGGCGTGGAGCCCTTGAGTACGCTGCTCGCGCGATACAGTGACACAAAATCTTACATCACTGCGACAACATTACACATATCACCTCCACGCACGTGCACGCATACACGCTTACACATGCAAGTGGAAGGGTTTTATTTTTTTTCCCTTATCAAACTGAAATAGTTTAGAATATTATCCGATACGAAATATATATAAGAGTTGTTGAGGTATGTATGCTTGGTACACATATATGTTTCAACAACTCATATATGTATGAATAGTTAGCTTAGCTTAGGTTAGCTCAATAATTGAATTGTAAATTGAAGGAGGAAAATGCACTTCAACAGGCGGAGCTGGTTGAGCACCGCAAGGAGCTGGTTGAGTTAAGGGAAGAACTCATCTCGCTCCGGGCGTTAGCAAAGGTACCTAATGCTATGGCGGCTGACGTCATTGCTGGTGCGGCTGTTGATCGCCCCTCTGCACAGCCTACTGGAAATCGAGAGAGAGAAGAGACCCCACCTCTACCTCAACGACGGGGCGGCAGAACACGAGCTCAGGAAGCTCAACTGGTATTAGAGAAAAAATTTGAAGAGTTAGCGCAATCACTATCTGCGCAAATGCATGGACTAATAAGAGCGCATCTTGAGACCCCTGGGTCATCTGTTCCAGCCCCAGTTCCGGTGAAGAAGAGAGCGAGAAAAAAAAAGACGCTGGCAGCGCGGGAAGCAGAAATACAGGGACCAACCACCTCCGCGCCCGCGATAACGACGGAGAGGGTGGGTTGGACGACAGTAGAGAAAAGACGTAGAAACGGACCAAATGTCAAGGCAAGGAATCCTCAGCCAAAAGCAACTCTCACCAGAATTGCTGTCCCTCGTTCGTCAGTCGTAGTCCTGACACTTCTGCCAAAAGCAGTAGAGAATGGAATTGATTTCAGGGCGGTAGTGTTGCAAGCCAAGAGTAAGGTGGACTTGGCGAGTCTCGACATACCGTTCCTTAGAATCAAGGAGACTGTGACAGGAGCTCGTAAGATTGAAGTGCCTGGAACAGCAAGTTCGAATAAAGCAGACCTCTTGGCCGAACGCTTGAAAGCAATTTTTGATGAAAGCTTCGGGCAAGATATGGTCCAAGTCTCCAGACCTAACAAATGTGCTGAAGTTCTAATTTCGGGCCTCGACGATGCTGCCACAAAAGAGGAAGTAATGGCCGTGGTGGCTGCGAAAGGAAACTGTTCTGTAGAACATATCCGAATGGGAGAAGTGCGACGGAACCTGTACCGCTCTGGAACGGTAGTACTCCGGTGCCCAGTTGCAGCTGCAAAGGCACTTGTACAAGAGCGTAGGTTGATGCTTGGTTTCGTAGCAGCGCAAACTAAGCTACTACAGCCAAAAGAAGAAAGATGTTTCCGTTGCCTGGAGACAGGACATCTAAGGTGGCAGTGTACTGCGGAGAACGACCGTAGCAAATTATGCTTCAGGTGTGGCAAAGAAGGCCACAAGGCTATTGATTGCTCTGCGGCACCGCATTGCCCGCTATGCGCGGATGCCAAGATACCGGCGGATCATAGACTGGGAACCAAGGTCTGTGGTTCCCTAGCCAAAAAAGGGCAAAGAGTCCCCAAAAAGATAGGACTGCCGAGGATGGCGGCTACCGAAGCCGCGCCGAGACCCCATGTGGGAGCAAGGATTATGGAGGGCTCAAAGATCAAGTCCTAGGATGACCTGCAGATTTCTTCAACGGCGGCCCAGGATTTGATGATGCAGACCATGGCTGAATGGTCTGTTCAGATAGTGCTGGTTTCAGAACCATACTTCGTCCCCGATAGAGACAACTGGGCTGTCGATCAAACACGCTCCGCGGCAATTGTCACGGATGGAACCAGGCCTGCTACTTTATTGGCTAAGGGCGTAGGCTTTGTTGCGGTGCAATGGTCCGAAATGGTGATCATTAGCACCTATTTTTCACCGAACAGGTCGCAGGCCGAATTTGAGACATTCCTCGATCGTCTGGGCTCCTTCATGGGGAGTATTTCGCCTCGTCCTGTTATTGTAGCGGGGGATTTTAATGCAAAATCCGCAGCATGGGGATCCCGAATCTCTGATATGAGAGGCCGGACTCTGCATGAGTGGGCCCTGGAGATTGGCGTCTGTGTAGTCAATCAGGGCACTACTCCCACATGCGTCCGGCAGCAGGGTAGCTCACTTGTTGACATCACTTTCGCTTCCCCTGCTGTCACACGCCGGATACAGGGTTGGAGAGTGCTAGGTAATGCGGAGACGCTTTCGGACCACTTATATATCCGATTCGATGTCCGACAGTCCACACCGCGATCAGCCCCTAGTAGAGGAGCAACAACACGCAAGTGGGCGGTTAAGAAGCTTAATCCAGAAAGGCTCTCTGAGGCTGCCATCGTGGCATCCTGGTCCTCCCTGCCAGAAGGACCTCTCAATATAACGGAGGAAACTCAATGGTTCCAGGACGTAATGACGGGAATATCTGATGCCGCCATGCCGCGGATACGAGCCCGCACGACTAAACAACAGGTTTACTGGTGGTCGGAAGAAATCGCACTTTTGCGGGCAACGTGTATGGCCGCAAGAAGACGACTTGCCAGACATCGCAGACTGCGTCAAGGCCGAACAGCTGCCATCGAAGCGCTACTTCGCATAACTTACAAAGAGACGAAGAAAGCGCTCCAGGTTGCGATAAGGACTGCCAAAATCAGAGCGAGAGCAGAACTACTGGACACACTGGACAGAGATCCATGGGGACGCCCTTATCGGCAGGTTCTGGGATACCTACAGCCAAGGACCCCTCCGACTACACAATGTCTGCAACCAGAGTTTTTAGAGACAGTTCTCTCTGTGTTATTTCCACGAGAAGCTGGACACGCACTACCGTTTGGAGGTCGGTCACCAGCGATAGAAAGCAATGATCGGGACGAAATACCTGCCGTCACACAAGAAGAGCTAGATGCAGCGGTGAAACGTCTCCGACGCAAAAATACAGCACCAGGTCCAGATGGAATCCCGGGACGAGCATGGGTAATTGCACTGGAATTCTTGGGGGAGAGACTCAGGCGGCTCTTCAGCTCATGTCTAGAGGCTGGCATTTTCCCTTCGCAGTGGAAGCTGGGACATCTCGTTCTGCTGAAGAAACAGGGTCGTCCAACCGACTCTCCATCAGCCTATCGCCCAATCGTCCTTTTGGACGAGGCAGGCAAGCTTTTTGAACGGGTTATTTCCCGCCGCCTTCTGGATCACTTCTCGTATTCCGGACTCGCTCTTTCAGAATCGCAGTACGGGTTTCGAGTAGGTCGATCCACAATAGATGCGGTCATGAAGGTCAAAGATCTATCAAACGAGGCAACTTCCCGAGGCGGTGTGTTACTTGCGATATCGTTGGATATTTCCAACGCATTTAACTCTCTGCCTTGGGAATGTGTCAGACAGGCCTTAAGATACTTTGAGGTTCCGGCCTACCTCTGTAGGATAATTGGATCATACCTGGAGTCCAGGTATTTTGCATGGGTAGGCCCAGATGGCAATAGATCCCAGAGGGAAATGTTGTGCGGTGTTCCACAGGGGTCGGTCCTTGGGCCGCTCTTGTGGAACATCGGTTACGACTGGGTGCTGCGTGCAACACTCTTACCAGGAGTGTCTACAATCTGTTACGCAGACGACACTCTGGTGACGGCTCGAGGAAAAACCCTGAGAGACGCCATGAACTTAGCCACGCTGAGTGTGGCACAAGTCATCGAAAGAATAAGGTGTATAGGGTTGGCAGTGGCTCTGCATAAAACGCAAGCCATATGTTTTTATGGTGCAGGTAGAGGCCCTCCTCGCGGCACTCACCTATCCATAGGAGGAGTTCATATTGCGGTAGCTCCTGCAATGAAATATCTGGGGCTAACTCTGAATAGTCGATGGTCCTTTCAGGAGCATTTCCACCAACTGGCCCCAAAAGCAATACGGACTGCTTCCGCACTAGCGACACTTCTGCCGAATATCGGAGGAGCCGGTCCCAACTGCCGTAATCTGTACATGAACATGGTCAGATCCATGGTTCTGTATGGTGCACCTGTGTGGTGCGAAAACCTGTCGACGGAAAACCGTGCAGCTATCCGTAAAATCCACAGGATTCTGGCAAACAGAGCAATTCGTGGATACCGCACAGTGGCATACGAATCTGCGTGCCTATTGGCGTGTTCAGCACCATGGGTGCTGGTAGCCCATTATCAGGCTCGATTGTACTTCTGGTGTGCGATAAGGACAGCTCGAGGAGAAATTATCGCCCCAAGAGAGAAGGAAGTCGAGAAAACGCGGCTGCAGGACAACATGATGCAAAAGTGGAGGGAGGCTCTGGAATCACCGTCCGCAGGGCACAGAGCAATAGAGGCGATTCACCCTGTGTTTGATGAATGGGTGAACAGAACTCATGGTTCGTTGACATTCCGACTGGTGCAGATACTTACCGGACATGGATGTTTCGGTAAATATCTGCACCAGATCGCTGGTAAAGAACCAACGACACAATGTCATCATTGCGATGAGATCATGGACACGGCACAACACACTTTTGAAGTGTGCGCAGCATGGGTGGGAGAACGCCATGCGCTCCTAATGTTAATCGGAAGGGATATGTCCTTACCGACCGTAGTTAAGGCTATGGTCCGGGACGAGGCAGTGTGGGGAGCTGTCGCCTCATTTTGTGAATCCACTATGCTGCAGAAAGAAGAGGCGGAACGAGTCAGAGAGAGAGATGCTAGCGCACCTGCGATACGTCGCCGTGGTGCTAGGCGAGGAAGAAGGAGAGGTGGAGGTGACTTCCACCAGAGGCCACCTTGAGGAAACCTCCCACGTAGGCCACGTAGGAATGGGGGGGAGAAGGTTAGGAAACCTCTGGCTTGCCTACTTACCGCGTAAGTAGGCAAGACCAGGGGTTAGGTGGGCGTAGGGTCTGTGTAGGTAGGGAGGTTTGGTAGGGATAGGGATTGTAGGGTGGGGGAACGGGAAGGGAAGTTGGTTAGGTAACCTCTGGCTTGCCTACCTACTTAGTGGGTAGGCAAGGCCAGGGGGTTGGAGGGCGTAGGGTTCGAGATAGGTAGGGTAGGGTTACGAGCGAGGGATGGGGGGGGGGATGTTTAGGCTAGCGTAGGCCGGAGGGGACCTCAGGGTGGCTGAGGCGGAGGAGGAGTAAACCTCGATAAAAAATCAGTGTGGGGTCGGCGGCGGAGGGGTTTTCTCTCCGCTGCCGGCTGAACCCAGGGGGGAAGGGGCGGGGGCCCTTGCCCTCCCATTGCACGGGTTCAGCGGGCTGGGAGGCATTCTTGCAACCGGGCTGCCTCAGTCGGGTGTGGCGTGGGAAACGCCTGCCGCCGGAGGGTGTTGCGGAGCCTGCTCACGCACCCCGTGACACCCCCCATAGTGTGGCGTAGGTTGTCGTGGAGTTTTAGTCGGTTAAAGTCGCCGAAAGGCACCGGCAGCTGCGTCATAGCACGCAGATGGCGGTCGACTCAGCTCAGGCCCTCCCCCGGGGGACTGACAGTCCATGATGGATTTTCTCTCCACGTTAAAAAAAAAAAAAAAAAAAAAAAAGGTTAGCTCAGATAGGTCGCGAATTGCATGTATCAGGCAACAGCCAAAGCCGAGGTGTGCCGCGCATCCTTGAGCTAGTTGTCAAAATAAAATCGGCTGAGTGCCTTAAGCGCTCGCCTTAGTAGTCCGGTGAAGCTGTTAAGACCTTGCTTGGTCAATAGCGTAGTCAGATCGAAAAAAAAAAAAAAAAAAAAATCAGGAACTACTGGTCCGATTTGAATAATTCTTTCAATGTTATATAGC
This sequence comes from Antheraea yamamai, assembly GCA_036509395.1. NCBI lineage: Eukaryota > Metazoa > Arthropoda > Insecta > Lepidoptera > Saturniidae > Antheraea > Antheraea yamamai. The sequence goes on from AP028452.1 coordinate 1,098,357, forward strand.
TCATTCATCGAGAATGGTTATAAGCTATATATCATCACGCTAAAGCCAATAGGAGCGGAGCACAGATGAAAAATGTTTCAAAATCGAGATGTTTTTTTCTTTTTGAGAGCTTCTGCTGCGTGTCAGCGTTAGCCCAGAGTAGTAACTATTACTACGCGGACGAAGTCGCGGGCAGGGGCTAGTACCTTATATGGTCATATAAATACACAGTCTATTTCACGCACTCCGAGTATTATTATTACGCTGTCCGAGTCAGTCTAGAATCTTATAGTGAGCCCGAAGCTCTTACAAAGGTTTCCTAAAGATCGGTTGAGTATTTTCGAAGTTCATCGTGGAGAAACATCTTGACACTAGATTTTATATGTTTAGTAGAATGGTGTCGCGGACTTTTTTGTAAAGCTAAAAGTAATGACTATTTTGTGCTATAGATGTTACTAGCGGGCCTGGCATACGTTGTCCCGCTCTGATTATAAAAAAAATTCTTGACAAATTATATACCAGAACGTTCCTCATAAATCACTCTATCCATTGGTGAAAACCGCATAAAGATCCGTTCAGTAGTTTTTGAGTTTGTCGCGAACAGACAGACAGACAGACGCGGTTGGGGACTTTGTTTTATACTATGTAATGATTCCTTTATTTTAAACCGTTCAAGCAGCGCACATCATTTTATAGAACTTTTGCCGACTTCAATTACCTTTATTATGATTAATTAATTAAAAAATTTCCCAAAATAAAGTAATAAAGTAGTCTATTGCTCTCAGGGATAATATACTTTTCTAGTAGTGAAAGAATTTACAAAATCGGATCAATTTGTACCGGAGATTATCCTGAACATCCAAACTCAATGATATTATAAGTAAAAAGCTGTAGATACGTTACCCACATATGATATTTTGACAAAACAAATGGCACGATAACGCACACATATATAAAGTAACTAGCGGGACCAGCAGAAGTTGTCCCACCCTGATTATAAAAAAAACCTTGACAAATTATATACCCAAAACGTACCTCATGAATTACTTTATCCACTTGTGAAAACCGCATGAAGATCCGTTTAGTAGTTTTTGAGTTTATCGCGAACAGACAGACAGACAGACAGACGCAGTAGGAGACTTTGTTTTATACTATGTAATGATATTATAACGGCACACTGTCTTAGATATAATGTGGAAGTAAGATGGCGTATTCTTAATATCGGTGGTGAAAAAGAAATAGTTATATGTTGCTTAGATACGGGCGAATTGACAGGGCTAGATCACGTTTGCTAGTTAGCCAAGTTTTAACGCGGCGTTGTCGAAGCGCTTATGACTTATCTACAACTTTTTAGTTATAATATCATTGATCCAAACTTACAAATCTCACCTTTTTATAATATTAGTGTATATATTTTTTTAACCGACTTCAAAAAAGGAGGAGGTTATCAATTCGACTGTATTTTTTTTTTATTTGTTACCTCATAACTTTGGACTGGGTGAACCGATTTCGATTATTCTTTTTTTATTTGAAAGCTGGTACTTCCCGCGTGGTCCCATTTCAATTTGGTCCAGTTCCGACAACGGCATCCAGTGCAAAACCGTATAAGTTTTAAATTTGCATTAAGTATGTTATTTCACTGTATATTTTGTATACTCTATATTTGACGTGGTGGTATTTTACGTAATATAGTCCGGTTATTGTACATAAGTGGAGTGGATGGGAAATAATACGACGGAGCATGAATTCTAAGATGCTACAGAACACCCTGGAAAGTTTTAACGATGGTGGCCATCTTGTGAAAACGGGCCACAAACACGTTTTACTCAAGGTGTCACGGGCCGTAAACTACAAAAATTTAGGTACTGAATATAAAACGTAATTTCAAATTAACAACGTACTAATGTAGTGAAAAATCATTGTCGAATACAACAAGCCTGGTATAACCCTTATATCATAAGGAACGCATTGCGGTCGGGTTATCTGGGATCTATTAACTTAGCGTGCTTATAGTTTTTCTGATGGCCACGAAATTTAAAATAATCTATACTAATATTATAAAAAGGTAAAGTTTGTGAGTTTGTGATATTGTAGGGGGTAATCTCAGAAACTACTGGTCTGATTTAAAAAAATCTTTCATTGTTATGTAGGTAATTTATCGAGGAAGGTTATATATCATCACGCTACGCCCAATAGGAACGGAACACCAATGAAGAATGTTTCAAAATCGGGACTTTTTTCCACTTACGAGCTTCCGCTACGTGTTAGCGTTAGCCCAAAGTAACTATTCCACGCCGACGAAGTCGCGGGCAAAGGCTAGTTGAAAATAAATTATAATCGGGTGGACCAACTACAAAGACCCGGCGGGCCGCAGGTTGAGTGTAGCTGATCTAGAAAATTGGTTGACAAAAACAAAATAAAGAAGTGGACTACACGAATTTTAAGATACAGTATGAAGTCACGGCGATCGAATTAAAAAACATACCATCATGTATTACATAAGATGAAACGATGCCAATAATGAACTTGCCAATAGATCGATCTATTTCCGAACCGATTAACTGTAGATCTGGATCAATGTCGAAACGATCAATGGCGCAGTTAATTTAACAGCACTCTTATCGATCACGCAAAAAAAAATAGAAATAGGTTTCAAATTTAGGCGCGTTGAGCGGTATTTTCTGGAGATATTTATAATTTCGCGTCATGACATATTAGTACGCGTGACCGATTTTATTTGCCTTGCGCAGCTTGCGTCAGACTAGCGACGTGTAGTATAGCGGCCTATTCACATCCAATATTGCTATTTTGTATTCCAGATAGTGCAGTCTATCATAAATTCGATTAATTAATTAATTGCATAAAAATGTATATAATTATTGCTCCGAGGGCCAATAGATATGAAAACGAGACAAATGTCAATGTGACAGTAGGTATACAGATCATGAAGTCTAAATAATTCAGGCAATAATTAATTCACTGCTTCAAAAGAGAACACAGCTATTCCATTCTTTTGTGTTTTCACTTCTTTCGGCAGTCCTTATGACTAACTCGATTTTTTTTTAAATATCTATTTGTTTTTAATGCTGTGAAACATTATCTCTCATTTTGTTTTTCTTTTATACCATAGGAGGCAAACGAACAGGTGAGTCACCTGATGTTAAGTGATCACCGCCGTACATAGACACTAGCAACACTAGGGGAGTCGCAAGTGCGTTGCCAGCCAGTGTTTGGGAGACGGGGGAGTGGGGAAGTGGGAAGGGGAAGGGGAAGGGGAGTTGGGTATCCGGCGCTCTCACTGACCGAACGAAACGCAACAATGCAAGCACTGTTACTTCACGTCGGTTTTCTGTAAGAGGGTGGTACTACCCCGAGCGAGCCGACCCATTCATGCTGAAACCAGTAATAGCTTCAGCGTGGCTCTACCACCTACAAATGTGCATGTTGTGTTCACATTTAGCAGAGTTGATGTCAATGTTTGTTCATCGAACTATCGTGGAACTTGAGTAAATAAATAAATAAAAAGGTCATGATGCTTGCTACACTTTCACACAAAAACTTTTCATCAGATTTTAATCAAAATCAAATTACTCTTTATCAATTTAGGCCCTAAGAAGGCACTTATGAACGTCAAAACTACCACCGGTTCAGAAAACAACCCAGTCGAGAAGAACGGGCAAGAAACTCGATCTGGTTTATCTATACTAATATTATAAAGAGGTAAAGTTTATGAGTGTGTGTGACGTTGTAGGGGGTAATATCTGGATCTACTAAACCGATTTTGAAAATCCTTTTACCAATAGAAAGCCACGTTATTTGTGAGTGACATAGGCTATATATTAACCTGAAAAATGAAAAGACTTTTTTGTGGTAGTCGAATTTGCAAAGTAAGTCGGAGAAAAAACGGCCGAACGAAAACGTTTCTTTTACGAACGCTGCCTTAACGATGCGAGATATATGATTGAGTTCTAGAGAAAAGTTATAGAGCTTGATAATGCCTATAAAAAAGTCAACGACAGTATATATTTAACTTTTATATTTAAGTCACAAAAAGTAGTTTTTTTAAACGAAAAAAATAATTTAAATCGTTAAGTGATGTTTATTGGTCATATTATCACACTAATAATTTCATGACAAGTAAAAATGTTTACCGCCCAACGAACTGGGCACGGGTCAGCTTGTTATACATATAATACTTTTAATTATTACAACATAATAGACATATACAGTTACATTCGTTTTTGGTGGGTGCACAGAGAGAGGCGTCACTTCTAGACGTCACCATCGTTCACATATTGATCCACCCTATAATAGCCTTTATGTGCTAAGACCCGTTTGACATAACACTTGCACTTACTATCTGGCAAATCGGTAATGTGTTTTGGGACTTTGTTATAAAATCTAACACTATTACCTAAAAAACTGTTACTGTTACTCTTAGTGAGACTGAAACGTGGAGTGACCAGTTTGTTATTGTTTTTAGTACTTAGATTACGTCGGTCTTTTACTAAATCTAGATTATCTAAGATTTCGCGGACAAATTTTGATTCAATTTTACACTGATATAGTCTATACATCAGAATAAAATATAGAAAGGTTTGCTTAAACTGGACAATTTGAAACTATATGTATCAAGTAAGTTCAAAAAAACCAGCCGTATGAGAGCTATCTTGACGTGCGACTGAGGTGCTTAATACCACAAGACATTTTTTTTCAGTAAACTAGCGGTTTTGTGGAGAGAAAAAATGCTGTAAGTAGTGTGCTAAAAAAATTGATTGTCTGTAAAGTCGGTTTACGGTCGAGAAGCTGCATTTAGGTGATATAAATATTATCACGTGTCTGATGCACAAGTAACTGTTTTGAGTACCGCGTCGTATCCCGAGAACTACGTGTATAGATTCCGATGATTCTAATAATCACTGTTTTTTTAAATTTCATTCCACGCGGACGTAGTCGCGGACACAGCTATCATTTATAAATATGTAAATACAGACGAAATCGCGGCTGGCCACTAGTATTTGTATAATCTTACCTTGTTTATTTTTATCGGGATATCCGAGCCTCCTGTCAGTTCGAAGCCCCACGGCTCTCCGTTATTTCTCTTCAAGTGAACATCCAGCTCCATCTATTGGAGCAAAACAAAAATTAATTTTATTTTATAAAACCAAGATCCAAGTGAAACATTTTTTGGGAACGTAGTCATTTAAATGAAAATTTTACGGAAAATCGTTCGATTTAGGTTATTAAAATCGCGTTTTTAGTCTTAACTTAGTAATAGGGAAATGGGAACGATGTTAGAATATCAATAGTAGACAAAATATCCAAGTATAAATTTGAATGTAAACCTGCGTATTAGAGTACGGAACACATCTTCTATCTATACATATAATAAGCATGTAAATGTAACGTGTAAATCTGTACGTTTGCGATTTTTATGAAAAAAAATGAAACATCTGTCTGTTTGTAAGAACACGCATCATTGCTAAAACACTGAGTTCGTAATAAAGCCAGAAATCATAAAACATTTCTTCGGGAGTAACTTAGTCTTTGTTTCTATAAAATCAACTGTATCATAACTTATTGTAATTTGAATGACGGCTCGAGTTAAGTACGAGAGTAGAGTTTGTTTGAACGCTCTAATCTCAGGAACTACTGGTCCGATTTGAAAAATTCCTTTAGTGTCGGAGAGCTCATTTATCGAGGAAAGCTACTGGCTATCATCACGCTAAGATAAGTAGGAGCGGAGCACCAATTAAGAATTTTTTTTTTTTTTTTATTGTAGCTCGGCAAAGTGACTGTACTGTGCCTGATGGTAAGCACAGTACAATCCAAAAACAATGGCGACCACCGAAAGACATACTATCTATCGCCGGTCGCCGCTGTCATGCCGGCTTGATGGCGACCCAGTCAGGGACAGACTCCCCCCCCGGTTGCTGGATATACACCGGCTGATCCCGGAACGCGACACGCCCAAACGTGTCACTGTGGCGGGTGTTCCACCTGGTGTACGGTGGTCGCGATCCAGTCGGGTACAGACACCCTACCACCCCGCAAATGTTTGAAAATCGTTTTTTTTTTCTTTTGCGCGTTTCCGCTGCGTGTTACCGTTAGTCCAAAGTAACTATTTCACGCGGACGAAGTCGCGGTCGGAAGCTAGTAATAAATACAATATTTCAGATGATAGACATTTATGGTTGTCTGCTGCCGAGCGCCTTTCACTATACCGCTACTCCGCGACCGCGCGCCGGCTGTAATGCGACATGCGATAGACGGACAAAAACATTTCAGACGATGGTAAAAAACACTTCATTTTAAAAATCTAAATCTTGACAGCAGTATCGCCTAGCGAGTCCAGTTATCTAAAAAGTATCCAGGTGGATCCATAAGTGTTAAAAATTCGAAAACGGTTATGAGGCCTAGAAGCAAAAGGAATATTAATACTATCAAAGGAGAATTAAATTAATTCTACACGTAGCTATAACAGGTGATATACCTACTTGAATATTAGATTAAGTAAAAGTTTGAATTTCCAATGAAGCTAATAAATATATTGTGAAGCGATGATAGCTTATCTGATAGCATATTCGGACACCGCGTTGATGAACGTAGCTTCGAATCCTTGCATCTAAGCGAGTGATGAAGGAAAATATCGTGCTCGGATAGGACTTTTTCTAGGTCCGCTTGGTTAGCTACCATTATCAAGTCGTAAATCTATCTCCAAGCACCTGTTGGTGTGTTCTGCCACACGCACTTGAGAGCCATTCCCTCTAGGTTCGTGATTGAACATCAGATCAGATTGTGTTCAAAAGTTAAAAACCTTCGTCTTCTTACCCTTATCCCACATAAGTAGGGCCAGTACAACATGTTTGTCATGTTGTGGTATATGATTTCGCTTAACTTTTACGATCGGCTGCCTGCATCAACCCTCCTTGGGATTATTTTCTTGTACCACTGTATTTATGATTATTATTATATAGTTACGAAGTCTGATGGAATCTTTTAGGCTTATAATTTACTAGCGGGCCCGGCAGACGTTGTCCGGCCCTGGTTATAATAAAATCCTTGATAAATTATATACCAAAATGTTCCTCATGAATCACTTTATCCATTGCTGAAAACCGCATGAAAATCCTTTCAGTAGTTTTTGAGTTTATCCCGAACAGACAGACAGACAGACGCGGTAGGGGACTTTGTTTTATACTATGTAATGAAACGCTTATAACCTATAAAGTGTTACATTATCTATCTATCTATATAAATAAAAATGAATCGCAAAATATGTTGCTAAGCGCAAGACCCAAAGACGGCCGATACAATTCGACTAATTTTTGATTTGATTTATTCCTTGAACTCTGAGGAAGGTTTTTATGGAGAGAAAAACTGGAAAAATTTCACGGAAATACTTAAATAGTTTACCAGTAACCAGTTTTCTTTTTCTGTAATTGTGAACGCAACTTCAATTTGCTATTAGCAATTTGAACGCATCCGTAATTACGATGCATTTTTTTCATTTTTGAGTTGACGCATGTAATTTTACTGCAGTTTGCTTTAAAAAATTCGATTTCTCAGTGTGTATCACGCAAAAACGAACGTGGTAAATGGGGTAGCATAGCAAAATGTTCCATATGTTGGAATGTATCTACTAAAAAGGCAGGCTAAGAAAAAAAATCATGTTACGGCGAAACGAAGTTCGCGGGGGCAACTAGTATATGACTAATTCACTATATATAGTGTTATTGCAATCCATGTTCTCCCTAGTTACCTAAAAACCAAATCGGCTGAGTGCCTTAAGCGCTCGCCTTAGTAGTCCGGTGAAGCTGTAAAGACCTTTCCAGGTCAATAGCATAGTCAGTTCGAAAAAAAAAAAAAAAAAAAAAACCATGTTCTCCCATGTGATATCTCGGAACATTTAAAACGACAAGCAATACGTGTAGCGCCATCTATGGGTAACCATGGAAAGTACATACTTTTGTTTTTATTGGAACGAAGTTCCTTACGGCAGGCTTGGAGGAGATAGGGATTTTGCTGCGCGACCGAACTGAAAAAAATGTGATAGTAAAGCCGTAAGAAAAAGTCCGTGGAATAAAACCGTTAAATGAGACGTGCGCAGGCGCGACAGTCGTATACACAAGCGAGTAGTGTATAACCTTTCTCTTTCTCCTTCTTTCTTTTCGTTACATATTTTGTTAATTTAATTGATAATTTGAATTACGATTTTTTTTTATTTTATGTAATTTATTATTTCCTAAAATAATGAATTTTCTAAATACTTTCCTGTACTTAAATAAAAACGAATCAGCAAAATTTAAGAGAAAAATCAAGAAAACCTACATAAAATTGAGCACGATTTTTTTTTTGCAAATTGTGTCGATTCTACATTAGCCGAAGGAACTTCGTTCCTACCTGGTGTCCCACGACACCACATCTTTTTTTTCCTATTTGAAAACACGTGCAATACGAAGTGTATTTGTACTTATGATCAATGTTTATGTGTAAATAAATAATAGAAGTAGATTATATACGCTTGAAATACTACACTAGTATTTATAGGTGGTAGAGCCGCGCTGAAGCTATTACTAGTGTCAACATGAATAGGTCTGCTTGCCCGTGATACTACCATTCTCTCATAAAAAACCGACGTGAAGTAACGGTACACGCATTGTACCCTTCCCCCCAACACACAGGCTGGCAACGCACTTGCAACTCCCCTGGTGTTGTTAGTGTCTATGGACGGTGGTGATCACTTAACATCAGGTGACCCAAACGTTAGTTTACGACCCATGTCATTAAAAAAAACTTTATTCAATTTAGGCCCGAAGAAGGCGCTTACGAACATCAAAACTATCACCGGTTCGGACAAACAATCCACTCACCGAGAATAACCGGCAAGAAATTCGATCCCGTTTATCTTTTCATTACATATATTTCTTAAACATATACGGTGTTATTATAAAAAAGTTAAACTATTATTAAATACTTGGTTTAAAAAGGTTTCGAATTAAATGCGCCGCGCTCGCCCGAGGCAAGTTAGCGTTATCCTTTTTCGCAAGTCTAACCTAACGTAACCAAAGCGAGACAAAAGAGCAAGATGGCGAACATTCAGTAACCGCGATGCATTTAATTCGAAACCTTTTTAAAGTATTCAATACGTGTTTAACTTTTTTGTAATAACATCGAGATAGTTATATTCGTTTTTAGTGGATGCACAGAGGGGGGCGTTATTTCCAGACGTCATATATCACATATTGATCCACTCTGTAATAGTATTTAGACATTAAAACCCGCTTGACATGACGCTTGAACTGACTATCCGGCAAATCGGTAACGTGCTTTGGGATTTTGTTATAAAACCTGACACTAGTACCTAAAAAACTGTTACTGGACTTACAAGCCTGAAAATTGGAATGACTAATTCGTTATTGTTTCTAATATTTAATTTATGTTGGTGTTTTACTAAATCCAGGTTATCTAATTTTTTCCGGACATACCTTAGACTATCAAGAATGTATTGGAAGGCCAGAATTAAGTTACTGAATTCCTGAAACTTCTTAGCGTTTAAAAAGTAGAATGAACTGTCGAGTGCTTGATAATTAATTTTATGTGTTAAAGATTGCCACAGTGGTTGAAACGACTATTTCGCTAAGTGTTGTGTGGGTTCGAACCTAAAAAACTGTTACAGGTCTTATTGAGCCTGTAACATTATATAAAAACACCAGCGTAGACAAGTTATATACCTATATCTTTCTCGTGAATCCTTCTATCTACTAATGTAAACCTCATGAAAATCTGTTAAGTAGTTTTTGAGTTTATCGCGAACAGACAGACAGACAGACGTGGCAGAGGACTTTATACTATGTAATAATACATAACATTATTTTATTAATGTAATATGTTATAATAAAACTTAATTAGGAACCCTTTAAGTAATAGTATTAGGTTTTATAATAAAGTCCCAAAGTATATTACCGATTTGCCGGGCTGTAAGTTAAAAAAACCCATTGACAACCATGTATAGAGTACGTTTCAACACATCGTGTGAATGGAATCGCACGCGCATGTGATTCTCAAACGGTGACAGTTCAAAGGTAAGTTTACAGAACCGTATTTATATTTAAAAGAACTTTGAGAAACGCGTCGATAGCTAAGAAATCAATAATGGTTAAAAAAATTACCTTCAAGTCCACAAGCAACGCGGTCAACAGTTAAAGTTTAACTGATCCGTTCATTGGCACACGGTTACGCTGACACAATTCCTTAGTTCTAGATCTGAATCTGGTTTCAACTGATGTCCCATTTATTTATTTATCTATTTTATTTTAGGTAACCAATCTTTTAGATTATAACTGCCATTGTCGAGTATGTAAGAATGTAACAAGCATCTTGTGAGAATTTCAATGTTCTAACAAGATGGCGGCCTCTTAGAAATTTCCAGATAGTTTTTGTGACATTTCAAAGCGATGCTCCGCGGTATTATTTCCCATCCACTTCACTTGTATACAATAACCGAACTATATTACGTAAAACACCACCAATATTACAATATATAGAATCAAATAAGACAAGATTATGAATAAAATATAAAATACATGACATTCCAAGATCCCGCCAAAAACTCTGGTTCAGGCACTACTTTACATTTTAAGTTAAGCACAAAATAGTAAGTTGGATGGAAGAATATGTCTACGACAGTCTTAAGAATATTTTACTTAACATTAAGCAGAGATCAAGTTAATGACAGAATCAAAAATAGCATTTTAGGTATAGCTCTATTATCTAATCACGATCTAATATAGAATTTGAGAATAATGTTACTCGCTCAAAGTGTAGATTAAGTCAATCAGTTCAGATTATTCATAGCAATAAACCGAGTTGTTTTGCTGGACGGCTGTCCACAAACATTTCACAATCTTACGGGATTTTTTAAGGTACCCTATGTTCTTATTTGTATCCCTGACAACGTGTAGACAACATTTTATCATAATCAATTAAATAATTAAGGCCTGTAAGCAAATAAATAAACTTACATACGCATATACTAGGTAACTGTTTAAAGATTAACACCCTTGAATCGTGTGGTAGTTCATGGTCAAATTTAACATATAAAATAATAATATCAAAACAAATACCAATAAACAACAAAGAGAACCTTAGTTAAAGTTTGTCCTAAAACTTTTAAAAGTATGGGAACGATACTTTTAGACGTAAAAAAATCATACCTGGGTTCAATGAACAACATTAAAGGGGCGCTTTTCACGGTTAATCATTACGTAAATGCTTATCATTGGAACGCTGCACGGTCGAACAAAGGGAAGCGGAGCGCGGGTCAGGGTGCGGGACGCGGGCCGGAGTACGCGACAGGGCTTGTTTCATTATTACACCAGTACGTTTTTGCGTATATCACCTGATGCTGAGTGTATATCTGTTTTGCGTTTCTCGAGATTATTAGGTCAAATATTAAGCATTTTATTGATTTGATTTATTGATTTATAACGAGAAGCAAGTAATGAGTAATGTGTGAGAGTATTGTAACTATGTAACCAGTCATGCTGTATATTATAATATGAAAGTTTAGGAAATAATAAAATCGACTAAATAAAATTTAAAAAATAATAAAAACAATCACTCGAACGTTTTTGACTATATTCAGGACGCTAATCCATTAAAATTTTCCCCTACCTATTTTTTTTTAAATCGCTTAACGCGGCTACGTAATTTTTCACTTCCACATACATATTATAAAACTCAATACTTCCATAGAATACAACCATAAATCTATACATATAATAAGAATGTAAATCTAACGTGTCTGTACTTTTTCGATTTTCATGAAAAAAATTGTTGCAGGTGTCTAGGTTAAAATACATTTCAATCATTTTCAAAAATGTCTGTCTGTCTGTCTGTTTGTATGAACACGCATCACTGCTAAAGTACTGCGTTCACAACAAAACCTCACCAAGAAAATCATAAAACACATCCTCGAGAGTAACTTAGTCTTTGTGTCATTAAAATCGGTCCACTCTATCAAAAGTTATTGTAATTTGAATGACGACGCGGCGTAAGTACGAGAGAAAAGTAAATGATACATTCGGATAACTTTATTAATCACTATTTTTACATAAGGTTCCAGGCGGACGAAGTCGCAGGTACAGCTAGTATAAGATGGTATTACTCAAAACCATTGCCTACTTGATATGTAGAGAAAACTCACAAATCTAGACGCTTTTATATAGAATTATACGTTCATACAGTTTGCTATAATATAGATTTTAATTCAAATTCGAATACAATATTAATTAAAATGAAGAATTTAATTATATTTCTTATGATTGTAATACTTAATTGTGTTATATATAAAAGTGAAGTGGAAGCTTTGACGGAATCAATGGGCCGTGAGATCATAGAAATAGGCCCTTCTATTAAAGGTAATGTTGTCATTTGTTTGTCACTCCGTACCTGGAAAATACGTGTAACTTGCGTCACCATCGTCAGCCTGTAAGAGGCCCACTGCAGGGCCATACGCCTTTCCCGAAGGAAGTTATGGGCATAATCATCCACGCCTGGCCACGATTTATAGACGATTTCAAACTCTGAGGACTCCACAGTTGTATATTGTACCCACATATACTACAAAAACATTCCTCAGGTTCAGATTTCCTCACGATGTTTTCCTTCCTCATCAGCCGATACTGTTTCCAATTTAACATTAGTAATTATACACGAATTCGGAGACATTCGTTGCCTATGTCTGCATATTCGGAGTTCGAACCTGAGGACATCGGACTGTTATTGCATCAGTTAAACCACTAGACCACCACGATGGTGGTAGATTATAGGTGGTAGAGGCACGCTGAAGCTATTACTGGTTTCGGCATGAATGGGTCGGCTCGCCCGGAGTACTACCACCCGACCCACAGAAACACCGACGTGAACGTAAGTGCTTGCATTATTGCGTTTTGTTCGCACAGTGAAAGGCCCGCCTCCTCTTTCTCCCCTCCCCTCCCACTAAACGTAAATTGGCAACGCACGATTCCTCCGGTGTTGCTAGTGTCTATGGACGTCGGTAATCACTTAACATCAAGTGACTCACCTGTTCTTTTGTCTCCTATGATTTAAAAAGTCACGACATTTATTACGTGATTTACGTTATTTGTGGTCAGATTTTAGTATGGACTATATATTGCACGCGTCTTCCCTTGAAAAATCTATTAATGCTCCATGGACACTCCTTGTCCTGTCTGATTTAAAAAAAGGCCTGTTTAATTGTTTTTAATTGTAATTTTCTCATTTCTGATTAGACCCGTATAAGAAATCGTCATTATATCACTACATATTGTAAAACAAAGTCGTCCGCCGCGTGTCTGTCTTTCTGTTCGCGATAAACTCAAAAATTTCCGAGCGAATATTCATGTTGTTTACTTTTAATAGATAGAACGATTCACGAGGTAGGTTTAGGTATATGATTAGTCAAGGTTTTCTTGTAAATTGGTCGAAATATAAAGATAATAGTTAGAAATAAATGGTGATTAAATTCGCAGAACTTCCACCAGGTTTGGAGGAGGAACCGTCAGGAGAGAACGTTGAAGATATCCAGTCAACCATCAGCACTCTACAACCGGCCACTAAGCAGGAATTAAAGACAACGGTAGGTCATCTTCTCTATCTATACATATAATATGAATGTAAATGGAATGTGTCTGTACTTTTTAGTTTCTGTGAAAAAAAATAATCCCACCTCCCACCACCACCCAAAAAAATAAGTAGTAAAATACATTTCAATCATTTTTATAAATGTGTCTATCTGTTTGTTTGACAACGCATCATTGCTAAAGTATTGATACGATAAAACCTCACTAAGAAAATCATAAAGCATGTCTTCGAGTAATATTTAGTATTGGTTACATTAAAATCGTTTCACTCTATCAAAAGTTATTGTAATTTTAATGTCGACGCGACTTTCAGTACGAGAGAAAAGTAGATAGGAATAAGACTTAATACATTCAGATGATTTTGTTAAATTGCTGTTTTTTTTTATATTAGGATCCACGCGGACGGAGTAGCGGGCACAGCTATATACTATTAAAATTTTCAAATTTATATTAATACTAGCTATGCCCGCGACTTCGTCCGCGTGGAACCTTATGTAAAAAATAGTGATTAACCAGCGGGCCCGGGAGACGTTGTCCCGCCCTGATTATAAAAAAAGTCTTTGATAAATTATATACCAAAACGTTCCTCATGACTCACTTTATCCACTGGTGAAAACCGCTTGAAAATCCGTTCAGTAGTTTTTGAGTTTATTGCCTACAGACAGACAGACAGACGCGGTAGGGGACTTTGTTTTATACTATGTAATAAATAATAATAATGATAATGATAAAGTCATCTGAATGTATTGAGTCCATTTACTTATCTACTTTACTCTCGTACTTACGCCGCGTCGTCATTAAAATTGCAATAACTTTTGATAGAGTGGACCGATTTTAATGAACCAAACATTAAGTTACTCCCAAAGATATGCTATATGATTTTCTTATATGAGGTTTTATTGTGAACCCAGTCCTTTAGCAGTGATGCGTGTTTATACAAACATACAGACAAAAAGACAGACATTTCTAAAAATGATTGAAATGTATTCTATTACTTATTCCTAGACACCTGCAACAATTTTTTTCACGAAAATCGATAAAGTACAGACACGTTAGATTTACATTCTTATTATATGTATAGAAGAAGATACTTGATTGGTTTTGAGTGACTAATCTATTAAATTGTTAAGTATATATATCTCATCTGATGTTAAATGAAGCTGTGTTTTAAGGTGGTATACATGCTAAACATAGAGAAGAACTGGCTCTGAAGTGCAGCTGCCGGAACACGCGAACAGGTGTTTGGCGACAGCTATTCAACTTGAGGGTGGTTGTAGGTGGTAGAGCCACGCTGAAGCTATTACTGGTTTCAGCATGAATGGGTCGGCTCGTCCGGAGTAGTACCACCCTCTCATAGAAAACCGACGTGAAGTAACAGTACTTGCATTCGTTTCATTTGGTCAGTGAGAATGCCGGAGGGCCAACTGCCTGCCCCCACTCCCCCTCCCTCAAACACAGGCCGGCAACACACTTGCTGGTGTACTCCCCTGGTGTTGCTGGTGTCTATGGATGGCGGTGATCACTTACCATCAGGTGACCCGCTTGTTCATTTACCCCCTATAATATAAAAAAAAGAGCCACGCTGAAGCTATTACTGGTTTCAGCATGAATGGGTCGGCTCGTCCGGAGTAGTACCACCTGACACACAGAAACGTCCACGTCAAGTAACAGTGCTTGCATTGTTGCGTGTCGTTCGGTCAATGAGTGCCGGATGCCCAACACCCTTCCCCATCCTCCTCTCCCTTCCCCCTTCCCTTTCACCCTCCCCCAAACAGGACGGTGGTGATCACTTAACATCAGGCCCCACGTGTCCGTTTACCTCCTATAACATAAAAAAAGAGTGGTAGCTAGCCAGGCGGAGGTACAAAAACCCTACCACCATGCTATGGCTTCATCACAATTTTTTCCACAAAGTTCCGACTAAGTTGTAAGGATTCGGAATGTACGTCCATCGGTGTCCGCACACGCTATCAACTAAGACATTGTCGTTTCAATATATATCCAGACAACAACCGTCCCTTCAACGAAGGCAACAAAGAAGGATGGAGTGGTACCAGAAGATGAGGAAGCCAAGATCGAGAAAGAACTTGCTGATATGTACAAAGATAACTCAGGTAAAGAGACTACGAAATTTGGCCGTTTCTAATATTTCACGTTATTTTTCAAGACCTTCAAATTTTGTACAAAACAAAAAACTAAAAACCTTATGCACGGCAAAATTTGAAATTCGGTGTCGGTGTATAAAAATTAGAAATATAAAAAAAATTGTTATATGAATGAATGAATGTCAGTTGTCCTATATAAAACTGATACACAACGACGGCTTCTCCTAATTGCACATCGCTGTTCATTGAAAAATCTCATGGAGAAGCCGACATAGTGCCTCACTTCTCTATGTCACACTTTAGTATAACAGTTAGCAGTAATCGTTGTATGTACAATCGAATATTTACTATTGGTATTTCCACTTATAACAGAGAATCTTTCTCCATTTTTAACATATTTTATTAAACTATTTTAATCTCTCATTTTTATCATATTAGCTTGTAAGATACCCACTCCAGGGCTATAAGCCGTTTAAAATAAAAAATACTTTATACAGTTTAGGCCCTAAGGAGGCGCTTATGAACGTCAAAGAGAAGAAAAATTTTCCCAACGTATGTTTTTTTTTTTACTTTATTTTTGGCAAGTTTTTTTGATCGGTGGTAGAGCCAAGCTGAAACTATTACTGGATTCAGCATAAATGGGTCAGCTCGCCCGGGGTAGTACCACCCTCTCACAGAAAACCGACGTGAAGTAACAGTGCTTGCATTGTTGCGTTTCGTTCGGTCAGTGAGAGCGCCGGAGACCCACCTCCCCTCCCGTTCCACTTTCCTCTTCCCTTCCTCCCCCCCCTCCCTACACAGGCTGGCAACGCACTTGCGACTCCCCTGGTGTTGCAAGTGTCTACAATGTAGATGTACAATGTCTGCAATAGTATTACAAGTTCTTCTATTCCACTTTCGGCAACCAGTCTTCTAGTAGACCATTACTGCCATTGTCAAGTGAGTGTCGATATTACAAGTTTCTTGATATAATTTCAATGAATGCCATTGTCGAGTAGTTAATAGTATTTCAAATTCTTCTTCTATTCCATTTTGGCAACCAGTCTTCTAGTAGACTATTACTGCCATTGTCAAGTGAGTATCGATATTACAAATTTCTTGATATAATTTCAATGAATGCCATTGTCGAGTAGTTAATAGTATTTCAAGTTCTTCTTCTATTCCATTTTGGCAACCAGTGTTCTAGTAGACTATTACTGCCATTGTCAAGTGAGTATCAATATTACAAATTTCTTGATATAATTTCAATGAACTAACAAGACGGTGGCCATCTTGTTAGAACCTTCCATGGAATTTTGTGGCTTCTCAGAATTCATGGTCCGTGGCATTATTTTCCATTCACTTATGCACAATAAACAAACTATATCACATAAAACACCACCAATTTTACACAATATAGAGTCAAGTAACACAAGATTATGAATAAAAAATAAAATCCACTACATGACAGACCAAGATCCCGCCAAAAAACCCAACGTATGTTTATTTATATAGTTTAAATTCTTACAGATTACAAATCGGATAGTAATGAAGTGACCACAGATACATCTTCAACAGAAACTGAAGGAAAGAAACCAATCGCCAGGCAAAAAACCAGGTTTTTTTTTTGAGAAAACATATTACATATTTTAATTTTGTGGAAGTTAAGTTTTTCTAAAACAAGTCTAACCCTTCGAGTTTTATTTTATGCATAACAACACATTACTTACAGCAAACGTGATATGTGTGTACTACAACAATTCAGGTGACAAAACAGAAGCTGAACTATAAAAGTAGAAGATTAACCTGACCTTTATTCTATATCGTATCTATACATATAATAAGAATGTAAATCTAAAGTGTCTGTACGTTTTAGATTTTCGTAAAAAAATTGTTGCAGGTGTCAAGGAATGAGTAATAAAATACATTACAAACATTTTGAGAAATTACCCTGTCTGTTTGTTTGAACACCCATCACTGCTAAAGTACTGCGTTTATGATAAATCATAAAATATATCTTCGAGTAACATTTAGTCTTAATTTCATTTAAATCGGATCACTCAGTCAAAGGTTATTGTAATTTTAATGACAATGCGACTTAAGTACGAGAGACAAGTGGATAGTCATTAGACTTAATACATTCAGGTGACTTTATTAATCACTCTTTTGAACATTAGATTCCACGTGGACGAAGTCGCGGGCGCAGCTAGTATTTAGTTTATACTCCAAAATAATGTGTATTGTCGGTTAATTCATTCTTTATTTTATTTTTTATTTTTTTTATTGTAGCTCGGCAAAGTGACTGTACTGTGCCTGATGGTAAGCACAGTACACTCCAAAAACAATGGCGACCACCGAAAGACATACTATCCATCGCCGGTCGCCGCTGTCATGCCGGCCTGATGGCGACCCAGTCAGGGACAGCCCCCCCCGGTTGCTGGATGTACACCGGCTGATCCCGGAACGCGACACGCCCAAACGTGCCACTATGGCGGGTGTTCCACCTGGTGTACGGTGGTCGCGATCCAGTCGGGTACAGACACCCTACCACCCCGCAAATCATTCTTCTATTTATATATTCTTATTCATAATAAAAGAAAACCTTTCCAGCTTCAAATTCCAGCCTGACGTTCACAATACAGCTGATGTGGAGCGATTCAGGACCTCCGTTGATGTTATCAGCTGTGATAGGCCTTCAACTGAAAAGCTAAGCGCTGTGAGAGAATACCTTTACCTGTGTTTAAAAAAGAAACAGTTATAGTTGTTTGCTTATAATAGGTCTTTACCTATGAAATTGCCGTTTTGTATGAAAAAATTTAAACGAAGTTTTTTCATGTATTTTTTATTTGTATTAATCGAAGTAATCACCCATGCAATCAATGCATCTTTGCCAACGCAGTGGCAGTTTATTGATGCCCTTCTTAAAGAAATCAGCTGGACGGGAGGCAATAAATTCTTCAAAGGTATTTTGTACTGCCTCTCGGGTATTGAATTTTTTTCCCGCCAAGGAGTTATCCAAATTCTGGAAAAAGTAGTAGTCTGTAGGCGCAAGGTCTGGTGAGTAGGGCGGATGACGGAGAACTTCCAACCCCAGTTCTTGCAACTTGGAGGCCGTCTGCTGTGCAGTATGAGGTCGCGCGTTGTCGTGCAGGAGCAGCAGAGACGAGCGATTGACCAATGCTGGTTGGAGATGTGCCAGCTTCTCCATCATTGCGTTCAGTTCTACGAATATAATATAGGAGGCAAACGAACAGGCGGGTCACCTGATGGTGAGTGATCACCGCCGTCCATAGACACTAGCAACACCAGGGGAGTCGCAAGTGCGTTGCCAGTCTGTGTTTGGGGGGAGGGGCAGAGGGAAGGGAAGTTGACCTCCGGTGCTTAGGTAAAATGCCCGAGGAATATTTGCGTCACGATCTCTCATCTCCAGCATCCTTACTTTCTAAGAACAAAATCAAAAACACTTTACTTAATTTAGACTTTAAGGCCCTTAGGAATGTGAAAACTAACATCAGTTCGGACAAACAACCGAGTCATCGAGAAGAACCGACAAGAAATTCGACTGGGTATATCTTTTCATTATACATTATAGCTTAGTTTTTAGTGGATGCACAGAGAGAGGTGTTATTTCCAGACATTACCATCGTTCACATATTGATCCACTCTATAATAGCCTTTTGTCATCAAAACCCGCTTGACATGGCGTTGAAACTTATAGTCCGGCAAAGCGGTAATATGCATTGGGGCTTTGTTGTAAAACCTAACACTATTACCTAAACAAAACTTACTGGTTTTACAGGCTCTGAAACATGGGACGACAAGTTTGTCACAGTTTCTAGTATTTAAATAATATTTGTCTTATCCCTATTCCAGGAAAATCCGCTATCTCAATCAGCAACGCGGTGTTTCATTGATATTATCTTAGGAGTGATTGGTATCTGTGGTCTTATAATACTTCAGTGACGCCATCAAATTAAAGATTCTATCAAAACCTGAAATATTTATTATTTTGATTAAATGTATTTGATATATAATATAATAATAAAACGTATTTATTTATTGGGAATTTTTGATGTTTCATATAGTAGATTAGCTTCTCCCCGTGACTTCGTCCGCGTGGAATTGTTACTTTGGGGTAACGCTAAGAATAACCCCGATTTAGAAACATCCTTCATTGGTGCTCCACCGCCGCTGGCGTGATGATATAATTAATATAATAAGTCTATAGCCTTCCTCGATAAATGAACTATCTAACACTGAAAGAATTTTTCAAATTGGACCAATAGTTTCTGAGATAAATGTGTTCAAGCAAAAAGCAAAAGCAAAAGCAAAAAAAAATATAATATTAGTATAGATTATTATTACTATACTAGCGGCCCGGCGGACGTTGTCCAGCCTTAATATTAAAAATAATCCTAAAAGTCAACCGCAGAGCCACCTACCGAGACCAATTTTGAACCTAAACCCTCTTTAAATCCACACACAAAATTACATAAAAATCTGTTCAGCCGATTAGGAGTTCAGTCACATACACACGGATAGAATTATTATGTACTAGCGGGCCCGGCAGACGTTGTCCCGGCCTGATTATGAAAAAATATTTGACAAATTACATACTAAAACGTTCCTCATCAATCACTCTATCCACCGGTGAAAACCGCATGAAAATCCGTTTGGTAGTTTTTAGTTTATCGCGAACAGACAGACAGACAGACGCGGTAGGGGACTTTGTTTTATACTATGTAATGATATAAAGATAAGAATGTGCATGAAATGCTTAATGTAACTAATGTATTTAGGTTAATGAGTATCGATACTTTATCCGTCTAAATAGGTAGTCCGGTGAAGCTGTTAAGACCTTGCTAGGTCAATAGCGTAGTCAGTTCGAGAAAAAAAAACGACTAAATAGCTTTCGAATTGTAACGTCGCCATTTTTTTAGAAGATTTAAAGAGTATAGTAGGCTATTCTTAAAAGATAGATATATATCCTCACAGCCTTCTTTATATATCTCTATAGTATAAAATAAAGTCCCCTACCGCGTCTGTCTGTCTGTCTGTTCGCGATAAACTCAAAAATTACTGAACGGATTTTCATGCGGTTTTCACCAGTAGATAAAGTGATTTATGGGGAAGGTTGTAGCATATAATTTGTCAAGGATTTTTTTATAATCAGGGCGGGACAACGTCTGCCGGGTCCGCTAGTAGATCTATAAAAGAGGAACATCCCACCATGCATTGTTTTGTTATATCTCAAAGGGATTAGGCAGCATTTTCGATGAAAACTCCCAGGCGGCTTGACTTTTTCCAACATTTCTAACAATTATCGTTGCATTTCAACAAGTTTACACAAAACCTTAGCAAATATACCTAACCCTTCGTCAAGAATCACTTTATCTACTAGTGAAAAGAACATAAAGATCCGATTTGAGTTTTTTGCGAATAAACAGACAGACAGACACGGCGGAGGAGTTTCACACACGCGGAGGACGACACAGGGTCGAAGTACGAGGCAGATATTACCTTGAGAACCTCACCGTAGAAGACCTCTACCCATCGAGGTGGTGTGAATGAAATTTCAGTTTCAGGCGGGTTGTACGATAGTGGAATACAGCGGCGGTTGTCATTCCAAACAACTCCTCTGAACACTCATTTTATTATATGACACGTCGTATTCTTTAATAATGGATGTTATTTACTATCTTTGTGTAAATCTTGTTGGTCTTTCAAATAAATAAAGGACAGTCTCTCAAGTAAAGGATTTGATAATAAAATACACATAGGTCATTACATAGGTGCATTTATGATAAACGCTTTTGAATTGTGTCAGTTGAGAATCGATTTTTAATCTATAATTATACTTTGTCATAATTTTGTTTAATTTCGATCGATAAATGCTAAATAAAACATGATAAGATGTGATCATTAAAGGAGATATGTTATCGGAAACATGTTATACAGTTTGCTCCGTTTTGTAGCGACGTTTACTGAGTGTTCAGGTAGGGACAACGCGTTGATCGGTCTATATATTAGGTTCGAATCCTTGCGAAAGAGTTTTCGGTGAAGTTTGTGTTGTTTAATTCTTAATTTGAACTATTTTAACGAAGCCAAAGAAGTTTCAGTTCCTCCGCGTGTTCACACTGATACAACGCAATGTTAATTTTTTTGTAGAGAATACTACAAGTCTTGAGAGGAGAAAATGGTATTGAACTATTATAGCGTTACTTATTTATACATATTGGTGTGGTATAATCCGGCTCGACTGGACCAAAATAAAATGGTGACGCCGGTGCGATGGTTGACGAGCCGGAGGAGGCGCTGATGCAGGTTTATCTATGTTCAATTTAAGTGGACTGTATTTGCGGGGGTGCTATATTTGATATTCAACTATTGCGATCAGTTACGATTAAGGACAGAAGGGCAGGATGGAAACCTGGCACATACCTTGCGGCGATGCAGTCTCCACGTGGCTAGCCGGCTAGGTGTTTCTCGTTTCTTTCCTTCGAGTCTTCTCTCACACAACACTTATTGTTCATAATAAATGTCGGCACGTATGTAGCGATGCGTTTATTTCTCACTCGAGCTTGCAAAAACTCAATATGCCAGCATGCGGCGCGGCTCGGCAAGGACACTGCGAGCCGCGTAAACTACACGACGATAGCGGGCGAAGTTACACAACACAATGGCGGCACCAGTCGAACACTGGCGGCGGCAATCGAAACTATTGGCGGCGCGAGTGTCGCGCTCGCGGCGAATAAGCATGTGCCATAGTTAAAGGGAAATGTGGTTGGGCAAAACTAGATGGCGTGACCTGATCGCATTAATTGGTCAAAATTCAAAGTGACGCGATTTAATCCATAATGCGGGAATTTTCAAACATACATAAAGCGGCGCAACCACATATACTACCGACCCGCCCCAGCTTCGAACGGGTGCAATGTAGATACTAATATGGGGCAGTGTGGAGTGATTAATAATATTATTTAAAACTAGCTGTGCCCGCGACTTCGTCCACGTGGAACCTGATGTACAAAATAATGACTAATAACTTTATCTGAACGTATTTAGACCATTTGCTTATCTACTTTTCTCTCATATTTAAGTCGGGTCATCATTAAAATTACAATAACTTGATAGAGTGGACCGATTTTAATGAAACAAAGACTAAATTACTCCCGTGGATATGCTTTATGATTTTCTTAAATGAGGTTTCATTGTGAACTCAGTACTTTAGCAGTAATGCGTGTTCATACAAACAGATAGACAGACAGACATTTCTAAAAATCATTGATATGTATTCTATTACTTATTCCTAGAAACCTGCAACAATTTTTTTCACGAAAATCGAAAAAGTATAGACACGTTAGATTTACATTCTTATTATATTTATAGATAGACAGAAGATATACAATTCCGTAGTATATTAATTTGTTCTGTCTCGTAAGGTTTAGTCAGCGTTTGCGATTTAAGCGCACAAAAATATGATTGCTACGACATCTCATTATAAATCTTTGAATTTTTCAGCTTTTCCGTATTAATATATATATCTATTATACATATAAACCTTCCTCTTGAGTCACTCTATCTATTACTGAAAACTGTATTACAATCCGTTGAATAGCTTAAAAGATCTAAGCGACTTCATTTTAAGTGTTGATAACTACTTTCGGCTTTAATATTATTCATGTGCTTACAAAGATGACGCAAAATATATGATTATATCAAATAAATCATTTTAATTCAAAAATTATGTTAAATTGTCACGGGAGATTGACCGCTTCCCACGACATCTCAACAAATTTTATAAGTAACTAGCTTCTGCCCGCGACTTCATCCGTTTGGAATAGTTACTTTAGGCTAACGCTGACACGCAGCGGAAGCTCTCAAAAGGAAAAAAAACGATTTTGAAACACTCCTATTGGTCTTAGCGTGATGATATATAGCCTATAGTCTTCCTCAATAAATGAGATATATAACACTGAATTTTTTTTTTAAATCAGACCAGTAGTTCCTGAGATTACCACGTTCAACCAAACAAACAAACCTTCCAGCGTTATGATAGTAGTATATATTATTATTACTCTTCTCTAGTACTTAACTCGATCCGTCATTCAAATTACAATAACTTTTGATACAGTGAATCGATTTTAATGAAACAAAGACTAAGTTATTCTCAAGGATATGCTTATCGGTGATGCGTGTTCAAACAGACAGATAGACATTTTTTTTAATAATTGAAATGTATTTTATTACTTACTAGCGGGCCTGGCAGACGTTGTCCCGCCCTGATTATGAAAAAATCCTTGACAAATTATATACTAAAACGTTCCTCATCAATCACTCTATCCACCGGTGAAAACCGCATGACAATCCGTTCGGTAGTTATTGAGTTTATCGCGAACAGACAGACAGACAGACGCGGTAGGGGACTTTGTTTTATACTATGTAATGATTCTTAGAAACCTACAACATTTTTTTCACGTAATTCGAAAAAGTACAGACACCTTAGATTTACATTCTTATTATATGTATAGATAGATTGTAAAAAAAAACATCCTATATTTTCGTTTATCATCCAAACTAAGTGATGATTCATCGCACGATAACAATTTATCAGATTTTCGTTATAATATTTTGTTAGTTTCAAGTGAAACGTACAGAGTTACACGTGTGTTTACAGTTTTAATATACATAAATGAGTCATCCGACGTTTACCGATGCCGGTTCCAGTCCGGGCATGGAAGTATGGACAATAGAGGTAAATATATCTGTGTTATTAATCATCTAGTCATTCCATTCCGATGTCCATGTTCGGAGTTTCTTCTACCATATTTTATGAGTTTGGAGGTAAATTAACACGGGTCACCTGTTGGTAATTGATCACCACCGTCCATGGGCACCTGTGACACAAAAGGAATAACAGATGCGTAGCTTTAAGAAAGGAGTAGCCTCGTTTCTTGAAGATTTTTAGGTTATCTATACTAATATTATAAAGGGGTAAAGTTTGTGAGTTTGTAGGGGGTAATCTCAGGAAGTACTGGTCAGATTTGAAAAATTCTTTCAGTGTTAGAGAGCTCATTTATCGAGGAAGGCTATAGGCTGCTATCTATATATCTATATCTATATATCATCATGCTAAGACCAACAGGAACAGAGCACCAATGTATAATGGTTCAAAATCTGGGTGTTTTTTTCCTTTTGATAGCTTTCGCTGCGTGTTAGCATTAGCCTAAAGTAACTATTCCACGCGGACGAAGTCGCAGGCAATAGCTAGTTTGAGTATAAGTGAGAACCCCCTCAAATTCGGTTCAACTGACAAACATTTTAAAAATCTCTTATTAACACTTCCTTCCAACGTGTACCACCGGTGGTATACGTTAAGCTTGATCTTTAGGTCACGTGTACCACCGGTGGTACACGTTAAACTTGATCTTTAGGTCACGTGTACCACCGGTGGTACACGTTAAACTTGATCTTTAGGTCACGTGTACCACCGGTGGTACACGTTAAACTTGATCTTTAGGTCACGTGTACCACCGGTGGTACACGATTTGATAATTATTGAAAACGAAAGAATTACTTATGTCGTGTTATGTATGATGTTGTAACGTAATATTGTATGATAATACGTGATGTAGTCCGGTGAAGCTGTGGAGGCCCGTCAGGCCAATAGGGTAGACAGTTCGAAAAAAAAAATGATATAACATCTATTTTTTGTCACAATATCAAATGACCTGAAGCACATGTAAGGTACAAATGGCTTGCCACGGAACGTGTATACCGTACTTTCCTGTTGTTGTAAGCTGTTGAAGGTACAAAAGGACACTACAATTTAATTTATTTGTATGGATTATTAAATAACGATTTGCAGAAATTCGAACCGGTGCCGATTGACTCAAAGCTGTACGGGAAATTCTACAACGGTGACTCCTACATCGTCTTGAAAGTAAGTTTTTAATATTATAAGCACCGTCAAAGTTGCTTAGCGAATTGTATTTCTATTTTTGCCGATGATCTTAAAACCAAAAAGCTGTAGATATGTTACCTATGTGATATTTTGACAAAACAAATTGCACGATAACGCACACATACGTAAAGTAATATTATAACGCCACACTGACCTAGATAAAAATGTGGAAGTGAGATGGAATATTCTCAATATCGACGGTATAAAAGAAATGCTGCTTAGATACGGGCGGATTACAGGGCAGCCGTCAAAAGTAAGCTAGTTAGCTAAGTTTTAACAAGGCGCTGTCGTAGCGCTTATGACGTATCTACAGCTTTTTAGTTATTAATTTGTCAATAATGAAAATTGTTAAAAAGATAAACCAGATCGAATTTCTTGCCGGTTCTTCTCGATGACTGGGTTGTTGTCCGAACCGGTGATAGTTTTGACGTTCATAAGTGCCTTCTTAGGGCCTAAATTGAATAAAGCGTTTTTGATTTGATATTGTGATCATCCAAATACCAATGGAGACAATATTGGGAAGGAAATTGGCACATACCTCGTGGTGTTGCAGTGTCACCTGGCTAGCCGGCTAGGTGGTTGTTCTCGACGCACTGCACAGATTGTTCTCCGTCACCACACTGCCGGACACTAAAGTCTAGATTGAAATTGTCACACAAAACGATATTTGACTATAGAAGTGTGTCGGCCCGCACTATACGGAGCTAGAGATTATAGCTACCCACTCGTTCAAGCGAAAAAATCAACTGTCCAAGGACGCGGCGCGGAGCGGTCTTTTCGTCGCGTGGCGCGATGATGAGTCCTGTATGCATGTGCCAATGGAAGGGGTAATGGGCGGGATGGAAAGAGTGGCGAACCGATCACAATATGTCAGTAAATTTAAAATATATAAAAGCGGCGCAACCAGTTATTATTATTAGAAACCTTTAACTAATTATTAAAAAGTGTAAAATACTTCAAAATGTTAGTCTTGGTTGTTTTTATATATACCTAACTTATTTCATTTATTTAGCAATTAATATTTATCGTAAATAATCGCATTGAGATATCTCGAATACCTATAGTTGTGGCCGGTTTGACGTTCCGCACGTGAAATGACCCCTACTCTATGTCTGCTACGCCTTTTATAGCTTTCCTTTATATTAGAGGGTAGGGCTTAATATTTCTGTCGGTACATAAATACTTTTGACGGTTTGACCTTTGCGCCGACATATCCCTAAAGACTCTAATGAATTTTTACCCCAATCTTTTAAGATTAGCAATAGTTGAGAATTGTATCATAAACTCTTCTCGCCATTTAATGAACCAGTTTCTATATTTTTAGACAACTGGCGATGATTCATCATCTCTGTCATACGACGCCCACTTCTGGCTGGGCAGTAAAACCACACAGGATAAGAAGGGTTCTGCAGCGATTTGGACGATCACGCTTGACGATATGTTGGGTGGTAGGGCGGTCCATCACCGCGAGGTCCAGGGTCACGAGTCTAGTTTATTCTTAGGATATTTCAAACCAGGTAATTTGTAAATGGATGATTTGACTGATGAAATATCGAACTAATGTCCGCAGGTTCCAACCTCGGTATAGACCAACGAATTTTTCAAAATACGTATACTAATGTTAAATTGGTAACGGTATCGGCTGACGGTGAAGAAAAACATGGTGAGGAAACATAGTTTTGAGGAATGTTCTCGTAGTAAAAAATAAAAGTAAACGTTTTTATTGCTGTAACACATTACGGTTAAAAAGTAAATAAAGTATACATATAGATTCATTAGAAATCGCCAACAACAGCACCCCCATTCATCTTTATAGTGCAGTACAAGTGAGTAGTACTGTAGCGCTGATTTTCAATTGGAGGCCATAGCAATGTACGGACGTGTAATCGGTGGCTTAGCAAAAATATTACACTGAATTACTACTGCATGAGATACACAAGATGACCACTAAATTATTATTACTGCCGCGACACATTTTAAACAAAGTCCGTCTTAACCCCAAGTGTATATATTTAAGTAGAACAAATATATGTTTCACTGGTATTCCTATACACAGTGACACAACTAGACATCAAGTAAGTAGATGTATATTAAACGACTAGCTTCTGTCCGCGGTTCCGTCCTCTCGGTCCGGTTAATTTTGGCTAACGCTAATAAGAAGCCCGATTTTGAAACATTCTGCATTGGTGTTCCGCTCCTATTTGTCTTAGCGTGATGATATATAGCCTATAGCCTTCCTCGATAAATCAGCTTATCTAACACTGAAATATTTTTGAAGTGAAACTTCTTTATCGACGTAGGGAGGAATTTTAGAGCATGTAAAAACGTATGTAACGTTTTTCGGTTACGCGCCATCTTAATTTCTGTACATTTTTCCGTTACGCGCCATGTTTATTTCTAAAGGTGCGCTCACAATGATCAGATTCCGTTTTTTTTTTTTATTGTAAAGTTGTAAATATAGTAGATCATTTTTCGAAAAATGATGTCATAAAGAAGTTTCACTTCTTACGTGTGTACCAGTGTACACGCACGTATTCTTTTTTTAGTTGCGTTTAGTTTTAATAATTTAGTTGCAGTAAGAATAGTTTTTACAGCGAAGTTTACTCTTTTTGATCGACATTGCGTTGGAATGTTATTGCTAGTATGAGGTCCACCGTACGTAAGAAAACATAGAACTGTGGCTTTCTCAGAGTTTGAAATCGTCACTACGTCGTGGGCTGGCTTTGTGATTACGCCCATACCTTTGAGAAGAGGCTTATGACTCTTCAGTAGGTCTCTTAGAGTGACGATGAATTAATTGATGAAATAGATAAACACAATTAGATACAGATCGATT
This sequence comes from Antheraea yamamai, assembly GCA_036509395.1. Taxonomy (NCBI): domain Eukaryota; kingdom Metazoa; phylum Arthropoda; class Insecta; order Lepidoptera; family Saturniidae; genus Antheraea; species Antheraea yamamai. Next base: position 1,126,866 of record AP028452.1, read on the forward strand.
ACAAAGCCCACGAGGATAAATTAAATGTGTAATAGTAGCAGCCACTTGTGACTTAATTTCGTGTTTGTTTACAAATAATGAGAACGTAGATTATCGCCGTGTAAATCTAATCGTTTTTGCAGCGCACCACAAGATAACTCTAAAATGATAAGATATTTTCCAACTTGTCTCGACACTTTTTGTTATATTTTGGTCAAATTAAATACATTATACTTATATTATACTTGTACTAGCTGACGGGGCCACGCGTTGCTGTGGCTCACTTATTACATGTTGAAGTAATTTTATGATAAAGCATTTGCTATTATGGGGTAATGATTCTGCCTAAAAACTCGATACAGAAAAAGCGACGTTACGTAGTAAATAGATTAACAGAACGCGTAAAACATAAAATAAACTGCAGTTGAAAAAGAAATTAAAAATTAAAACGTGGCGCCATCTATGAGATATCTATAACAGTTAGTCCGATACATTTCTGTCAACAAACTAATTTAAAGCGTCATCTGTTCGAGACCGATGAAACTTATAATTAATAACAATAATCAACATTGACAATCATTTAATTTGCAATTAAAGATATTGAGGTCATTAATTGAAATATACATTATCCTATCACACAAGTTGGACCAAATTATACATAAATGCCAACGTTTCCTGAAGATCGGTTGAGTGGTTTCGGGATTCATCGTGGACAAACATCATGACATGACATTTTAGTAGGCGGTAGAGCCACGCTGAAGTTATTACTGGTTTCAGCATGAATGGGTCGGCTCGACCGGGGTAGTCCCACCCTCTCATAGAAAACCGACGTGAATTAACAGTGCTTGCATTGCTGCGTTTCGTTAGTTCAGTGAGAGCGCCGGAGGCCCACCTCCCCTCTCCTCTCCTTCCTCCCTCCCTTTCCCCCAAACAAGCTGGCAACACACTTTCGACTCCCCCGATGTTGTTAGTGTCTATGGACGGTGCTGATCACTTAACATCAGGTGACCCATATGTTCGTTTGCCTGCTATGACATAAAAAAAATGACATTTGATGTTTATGTATTTATATTATACAGCCTATATGTCATTCTGATGTACAAGTTATATTACTGTAGTTTCATCAAAATCCGTTGAATAAATTTGCGTGAAAGAGTCCACTCACCCTATCTTGCTTATATTATTACTAGCTATGACTGCGACTCCGTCCGCGTGGAACCTAATGTAAAAAAACCGTGACTAATAAAATCATTTGAATGTATTCAGTCAATTTACTTATCTACTTTTCTCTCGAATTTAAGTCGCGTCGTCATTAAAATTACAATAACTTCTGATAGACCGAACCGATTTTAATGAAATCGAGACTAAATGTTACTCGAAGGCATGTTTATCGTGAACGTAGTACTTTAGCAGTGATGTGTTTTCAAATAAACATACAGACATTCCTAAAAATGATTAAAATGTATTTTATTACTTATCCCTAGACACCTGCAACAATTTTTTTCACAAAAATCTAAAAGTACAGACTCGTTACATTTACGTTTTTATTATATGTATAGATTAAGATTATTAATTTATCTAATTTCCAGCGATACGATACATGGAAGGTGGCAACGAGTCAGGATTCAACGAGGTCCAGACAAACGCTGGTGCTGAGAGGAGACTCCTAAAGCTGTCTGGTTGCGACAACATGAGGATAGAGGAGGTAACTTAGAACTACTCATAGATTTGGAAAAAAAATGAATGCGTGTAACCATCACACGCGATTGAAGTAAAACTTGTTATTTAAGTTCATAATTAGCTGATAGATGGCACTACAGATAATGAAGCTTTGATTTAGTTTGTTACTGACATTGAAAGCAGATGGCAGCACGGTCGCGCGCCCATATGTTCATAATTAATTTTATTGTATGATTTTTATTATTATTAGATTTTTTTTTATTATTGACAAAATCAAAAATATTTAAAAACCGGATAGTACAGAAACGTGACGCCATATTGCCGTAACGGACTTCCGTTGCATTGTCGTCGTTGTTTGTTGTCGTTGTCGTTGCATTTTTCAAATCGGACCAGTTGTTCCTGAGATTAGCACGTTCAACCAAACAAACAAACAAACCCTCCGGCTTTATAATATTAACATGGGTTTACGTAAACCGAGTAAAAGTCGTGGTGGTCTAGTGGTTTGACCGGTGGAATATTATCTCGATGTCCGCAGGTTCGAACCCCGACATTTACCCACGAATTTTTCGGAATTCGCGTACATTTACTAATGTTAAATTGGTAACAGTATCGGCTGACGGTGAAGGAAAACATCGTGAGGAAACCTGAGCCTGAGAAATGTTCTTGTAGTACTACTGTATGTGGAAAAACATACAACTGTGGACTTCTCAGAGTTTGAAATCGCCAGTACGTCTTGGGCTGACGTGGTGTTTATGCCCATACGTTCTTTTGGGAAGAGGCCTATAGCCCTGCAGTGGGTCTGTTACAGGTTGATGATGATGACATAAACATAAGGGGGGAAGGGTAGAGGGGGCCGGTTCAGAAAGGAAAAATGGCTATAATTAATTATATTATACCTACATATTAAAATACTAAATTACAATTGATTAGATAAACTAAATTGCATACGATTTACATCCTATTATGATAAAGAAACGATTACTCAGAAATCCAAACGATTACAATCAATTTAATTGTCTTTTACAATCTCCAACGAAAATGGTGTTTGTGGGTAAAAAAATAAAGTCGAAATTTGTTTCTCTTATCGCCCTTCGAACAAAGAAAACACAAGGTAAACATCATTTCGCCAAAATTTCGCGCTACAAGACTGAAGGAGATTCCAACACTCTTATTCTAGTTCCATATCTGCGTATATCTGAGATAATTATTTATTATTTACCTAAAAGTCAACCGCAACGCCACCTTCCGAGTCCAATTGTGAATTGAAACCATTCTTGAATCCACTTAAAAAAACAAAAAAAAGCAGACGCAAAAAATTTCATCAAAATCTGTCCAGGAGGAGTTCAGTCACATACACACGGACAAAATAATTATCTATATAAAGATTATTGAGTTTTCGACCGAATCTTGTGTTATTTTGCTCTATATCTCTATATTGATAGTGGTTCACGTAATGTAGTCCGGTTATTGTGCATAAGTGAAGTGAATGGAAAATAACACCGCGAAGTATGGATTTTTCGCAAACGCGATATGTTAGTAACATACCGTCACAACGAGTAGTATTCGGGATCACTAGTAGCCCGTTTCTCTTAGCTGCAACTATTAATCATCATTTAGATAATGTCACAGGTAACAAAAGACATTTCGCACAACAACTGAAGTCGAGTTTCTATGTAGATAATTGTGTACACAGTGTAAACACGGACCACGAGTGCCAAGAATTTATTAAAATGTCAGAAGATATAATGAGTAAAAATAAATGTCTTCAATATTGAAAATATATTATTTTACTTGTAAAATCGGCTAGTGACATAGAAATCGAACCTGAACCCAATAATTAAACTTGCCAAAAAAAAAGTGTGTGTGTACTTATGTACACGCGTTAGAAGTTATACTTCTTTGGCGTAACAAGATAACAATCTGTTCAAAAATTTTATCTTTCGCCTTAATCTACGTTTGTAGAAAAAAAAAAAACAAAAAACGACGAGCGTACCAACATGCGCGACTAATATCGAGGTTCAATTTCTATTTTGTTGGTAGCTTTTTTTTCGAGAATTAATGAGCGGTTAAGCTGACAGCTTCATACTGTTAATTTTGTGTCACAAAAATTAAAATTTCACTCTCATCATTTTTTCATAACGCGCCTAAAGAAGTATAACTTCAAAAAAACTCCCTGGAAAGTTCTAACAAGACAGCCACCATCTTGTTGGAACATTAAAATGATCGCAAAAAACTGATGATACCATTACCTACTCGACAACGACACTAATAAATAGTCTACTAAAATTGATTGCCAAAGAAAAATTAATAATTTACAATAAACAATAACTATTCATAGAGTTTAAATATAAATAAAGTAATGTCACATTATACTAACTTAAAATTTAATTATTAGGATTAATTGACACTTAGTGATTGATTTTTGGACAATGGAAGTCACTTATCAGGACTACGTTTAGTAATTATTACGATTTCACGCAAAAATTACTAAAAGGATTTTGATAGAACTTTACAGTAATATGGTTTATACATCGGAATAACACATAAGTTATATAATTTATACATCTATACTAATATTATAAAGAGGTAAAGTTTGTGAGTTTGTGACGTTGTGGCGTTGTAAGGGGTAATCTCAAGAACTACTGGTCCGATTTGAATAATTCTTTCAGTGTTATATAGCTCATTCATCAAGAATGTTTATAGGCTATATATCATCACGCTAAGGCCAATAGGAGCGGAGCACAGATGAAAAATGTTTCAAAATCGAGATGTTTTTTTCTTTTTGAGAGCTTCTGCTGTGTGTCAGCGTTAGCCCAGAGTAGTAACTATTACTACGCGGACGAAGTCGCGAGCAGGGGCTATAATCTATATACTAATATTATAAAGAGGTAAAGTTTGTGACGTTGTGACGTTGTAGGGGGTAATCTCAGGAACAACTAAACCGATTTTGAAAATTCTTTTACCAATAGAAAGCCACGTTATTTGTGAGTGTCATAGGCTAGCACCACGCTAAGACCAATAGGAACGGAGCAACAATGAAAAATGTTTTAAAATCGGGGTATTTTTTCCTTTTGAGAGCTTCCACTTCGTCTTAGCCCAAAATAACTATTCCACGCGAGCAAAGTCGCGGGCAGAAACTATTAACTAATTATATTATCTATAATCTATACTAATATTATAAAGAGGTAAAGTTTGTGAGGTTGTAGGGGGTAATATCTGGGGAGTCGGAGAAAAATGGTCGAACGAAAACGTTTCTTACGAACGCTGCTTTAATTATGAGATATATATGATCGAGTTCTAGAGAAAAGTTGTAGCTTGATAATGCCTATTACCGCCCAACGAAGTGGGCACGGGTCGGCTAGTACATTATATAAATTGGAAAATAAATGTCAAGTAAGTTAAGAAAAAATAACCATCTCAGCCAGCGATGCATGCACAGACGAAGCCGCATGTGTGGCCTAGTAAGATATGCCTATATAGAATATATATTAAATAACTAAAAACTGTAACAAATTGGTCATTCCATGTTTCAGGGTCACTACGATCAATGACCGTTTTTAGATTATAGTGATAGGTTTAATAACAAAATCCCAAAGTACATTACCGATTTGCCGGATAGTGCTTTCAAGGTCCATGTTAAACGGGTTTTAATGTCTAAAGGCATCTATCTAATCTTGGTGACTCTTATATTACGCTTATGCAACACCTCAAGGGAGTAAGTAGTGAATTCCTCTCAATATCGCCAATTCCAAATGACCTCTGCGCGAAACCGGCAAAACTGAAGCAAAAAAAATTAAGGCTATTATTATAGGGGTGGATCAATATGTGAACGATGGTGACGTCTGGAAATGACGCCCCTCTGTGTTCATTTCACCAAAAACGACTGTAACTAATTATGTTTGTAAAGTATGTATCGTGAAAAGACAAATCAGATCGAGTTGTTTTCGATGAGTGGGTTGTTTGTCCGTCCCGGTGGTAGTTTTGACATTCATGAGCGCCTTCTCAGGGCCTAAATTGAATAAAGTGTTTTTGATTTTGTGATTTTGACATTTCAGGTACCAGCGGAAGCTTCGTCTTTGACTAAAAATCATTGCTTTATATTCGAATTGGAGCATGATATTTTCGTCCTGATGCCTGAAGGTGCAAAGGCGACCCAAAGACGGAAAATCATAAGCGTCGCTAACACACTGAGAGACGATTACCACAACGGCAGAGCAACCATCGAGATTATTGGTATGAGAACCTATAGTTCGTAATTTGCTTCTGGAGTTTATCATAATTATTGTCCACTAGCAGCCACCCGCGACTTTGTCTGCATTAACATGCATATATTGGATTAACTTCGTGCAATTCTAACGGTAACGGTGACTCACATAGCTGGATCTATTTTTAAATAGGTGTGACTTTAATTGTCAATTGATTAAAATAAATATTGTAAATCAAATCAAATCCATAAATACATACATAAATATTACGCGGTAGAAGTAGGAGCGAGAGGTATACCAGCAAAATCTCTCTACAACCTTCTGAAGGACCTTGGCCTGTCGAGAACTGCAGTAAGTTCTATTTTAGAACGAGTATCAAAGGCTGCACTAACAGGTTCCTACCAAATTTGGCTAGGCAGGGCGGGAAACTCGAGCAGTGAAGGTGAGCGTTGATGCGCATCTCAAAGGGGGCCTCCTTAAACGTACACCTGGGTCGCAAGTCCTGGGAACTGCTCTGAGTTTCTCCCTCTGCCACACGATGGGCCCGGCACCCGCACGGTGAATCCATGGAAGGCTAAGGAGTTCGTCTCTCTTCAATTTAGGCCTTGAAAGACACTTCTATCTATAAGTACTTACGCAGCGTCGATGGACGTAGGTTCAAATCCTATGTCCTCGAGTAACATTTAGTCTTGGTTTCGTTAAAATCGGTTCACTCTATCAAAAATTATTGTGATTTTAATGACGACGCGACTTAAGTACGAGAGAAAAGTAAATAGTAAGTACGACTTAATACATTCGGATCACTGTTTTTCTTTACATAAGGTTCCACACAGACAAAGTCGCGGGCAAAACTAATTAATAATACTGCTAGTGATAACTAATATATATTTGCATATATTTTGCGCTCGAAATATCGTGATATTGATTATCTCAGATGAGTTTTCATCGGACGAGGACGTGGCCATGTTCTTCGAGGCTCTCGGATCTGGTTCCATGGAAGACCTCGCCAGTGATGATTCCACAGAGGTAAATATATACCATTTGTCTAAACAGTTCCATGTGGTAACGCTATTACTCCATAGATGGCGTTGTATTATCTATCGATACATATAATAAGAATGTAAATCTAACGTGTCTGTACTTTTTAGATTTTCGTGAAAAAACATTGTTACCGGTGTCTAGGTATAAGTAGGTAATAGAATACATTTCAATCATTTTTAGAAATGTCTGTCTTTTTGTCTGTATGTTTGTATGAACACGCATCACTGCTAAAGTACTGGGTTCACAATAAACCCTCAGTTCCCTTAGAAACCCTCAGAAAATCGCAAAGCATATTCCCGGGAGTCACTTAGTGTTTGTTTTATTAAAATCGGTTCACTCTATCAAAAGTTATTGTAGTTTTAATGACGACGCGGCGTAAGTACGAGAGAAAATTAGACAAGTAAATGGACTTAATACATTCAGATGACTTTATTAATCACTGTTTTTTACATAAGCTTCTACGCAGACAAAGTCGCGGGCAGAGCTAGTAGTTTATAAAATCGCGGTATCAAAATTGTCGATTAATAATAACCTTTCGACGAATTAGTGAATTGTTTTAGTTGAGTTGTTTTAGTTTAGCTTAGTTTTCAGACATGAAATACATGTATGAGTTTGTGAGGTACACATGCTAGGTACACATGTGTGTCTCATTTATTCCTAAATCTATACTAATATTATAAAGAGGTAAAGTTTGTGACGTTGTGAGTTTGTGACGTTGTAAGGGGTAATCTCAGGAACTACTGGTCCGATTTGAATAATTCTTTCAGTGTTATATAACTCATATATCGAGAATGGCTATAGGCTATATATCATCACGCTAAGGCCAATAGGAGCGGAGCATAGATGAAAAACGTTTCAAAATCGAGATGTTTTTTTCTTTTTGAGAGCTTCTGCTGTGTGTCAGCGTTAGCCCAGAGTAGTAACTATTACTACGCGGACGAAGTCGCAGGCAGGGGCTATAATATTATAAAGAGATAAAGTTTGTGAGTTTGTGACGTTGTAGGGGGTAATCTCAGAAACTACTAAACCGATTTTGAAAATTCTTTTACCAATATAAAGCCACGTTATTAGTGAGTGTCATAGCGTACGAAGTCGCGGGCAGAAGCTATTAACTAATTATATTATCTATAATAATATTATAAAGAGGTAAAGTTTGTGAGGTTGTAGGGGGTAATATCTGGGGAGTCGGAGAAAAATGGTCGAACGAAAACGTTTCTTACGAACGCTGCCTTAATTATGAGAGATATATGATTGAGTTCTAGAGAAAAGTTGTAGTTTGATAATGCCTATTACCACCCAACGAAGTGGGCACAGGTCGGCTAGTATATAAATAGTTAGTTTAGTTAGAATCGCGATTTTGCATAACCTGAGCAACAGCCCAAGACGAGGGTTGCTGCGCACCCTTGAGCTAGTTGCTAAATAAAATCGGTTGAGTGCCTTAAGCACTCGCCTTAGTAGTCCGGTGAAGCTGGAATGACCAGTGAGGCCCATAGCATAGTCAGTCCAAAAAAAGCACTGAATAATTTTGCTATGAAAGCATTAATTTGTATGGGAGATGTTGTCAAGTGAACACTATTTCTATTTTCAATTAAATATTTAATAATGCCAGCAAATGATATTGGTATTACACGTTATTTTTATGTGAGGAATATATAAAAAATACACATAACAAACTTTATCGAAAGACGAAAATAAAATCGACATCTCGTCGACAGCGCCATCTACCGGATGCAACTGTACAACGGATTTATGTATATGAAGACATTTTTTTAAATCCTTTGTAGTATCATTTGACCATGTGATCTAAGATTTTTTTTAATATTAGTACAGCAAAGTGACTGCACTTTTTTTTCTTTTTTTCTCTTCTGTCTTTACTGTAACATGGCAATCTGTTCATTTGTACTAGGAACAATAAGCCATTCCAATGTGAGAGCCAGGGTTGGATTTAAAATAAAATATTTGCATGTTGTATAGAGACTCCACAGAGTCTACTATTTTTCATGATGTTACACTCGAGATTTCAGGTTGGAAACACTGAACCTCTTTAGCCGACTATGCACAATGCTCCCTTCACCTTCCAGTTTCGATGCCAGTATATTAATATGTTTGGATAGCCTACTTTGATATTTTTTACTGAATTCAGCAACTTCTTGTTTAACAGTTTTAATATTCAGATCCATATAGATGTATCTGTTATTTATGTAGTATGGGATGCTCACCATGTTGCGTATTGTTTTAGATTGAAATCGTTCTAGAATTTCTATATTGCTATTTTTGGCTGTACCCCAGAGTTGGATGCCGTATGTCCAAATTGGTTTCAAGATGGCTTTGTATATTGTACATTTACAGGCAGGAGAGAGCTTTGATTTAGGTAAAGTGACTGCACTGTGCCTTTTTTATATCATAGGAGGCAAACAAACAGGTGGGTCACCTGATGTGAAATGATCACCACCATCGATAGAAACCTGCAACACCATAGGAGGGTGTTTGAGGGGAGGGGGAAGGAGAAAGGGAATGGGGAAGGGGAAAGGGAAGTGGGCCCCCGGCGCTCTCACTGGCCGAACGAAACGCAACAATGCAAGCACTGTTACTTCACGACGGCTTTCTGTGAGAGGTTGGTACTACCCCGAGTGAGCCGACGCATTCATGCTGAAACCAGTAATAGCATCAGCGTGGCTCTACCACCTATTATACCTCCTGATGGTAAGCACAGTACAATCCAAAAACAATGGTGACTACTGAGAGACACGCTATCCCTCGCCAGTTGCCGTTGTCATGCCGGCCTGCAAAAATGTCTCTTCACGTTACGCTTGAAGGACCCCATGTCATAAGAAGGAGGGAACACACTGGCTGGAAGATTGTTCCACAGCTTCACGGTACGGCAAAGACAAGAAGTTGCGAACTTTTTAATTCTTGCCCAGGTAGGATTTACCGTAAAACTATGGTTCCGAATCCCAGCGCGCGTGGTTCGGTTATGGAAAAGAAAGGAAGGGATTAAATTAAATAGCTCTTCAGAACACTCGCCATGATACAGACGGTAGAACACGCTCTGAGGCAATAACTCAGCGCAACTGAAGCGGCTCTATAAACTGTGTAATATCTGTATCATTGACTAAACGATGGTAAACAAGGTAAACGTAGAGAACACACCAACAGGTGCACGGCGACAGATTTACATCTTCAGGATGGTAGCTTGTTGGCAGGTAGGGCTTTAAAAACTTCTACCACCATACTATGGTTTCCTCAGGCGCATCCTGACTCGGTTGGATTCGAACCTACTTCCATCAACGCGGTGTCCGAGCACACTAACAACTAAACATCGCTTGAAAACTCTAATCTTTATATTATATTGTTACAGACATACGCAAGGGCGGATATATCCGCTGTATATCTATACAGGGTGTTGCTCGGCGACGAACTAGATTTGATAGCTCTGAGCAAACCTTATAAACAAAAGCATATGTCTTCTGACGTGAGTATTCTTTAAATAAAACTTCTTATGGGATGGTATAAGTGTCTGTCTGGATCTAGTAGTATACCAAAATGAGGAAATGTATAGTTAAGTATACCTATACACTACTGGATTTCGTATAGTATATAGTTTATGAGCATTCCCATGTATATACAGGCTGAAAATTTAGACAGTAGCAATATTTACGGAAGATACTCTGCACTCGATTCTCGTTCTAAATCAATTAAAAAATAAGTGCTTCATATTTGACCTAATTATCTAGAAAAATACATAAATTATACTCAATCCTCTACGCGTTTATGTTGAAGCACAGTGTCAATGATCGTCGAGTGATTTCACTTTCGCTTGAAAGTGAACGTGGGAATGTCAGGAACATAACAAAAGGTTTATTGTCCGTTTTATTATCGAAAGTTGTTAACTCCGGTTCGCCCATTGTAGCTTTCGGCACCGGTCATTGCACCTTTTTTTTTTACATGGGGAAATCCCTACGGATATCCACCCTAGCCAGGCAGCTGAGGGTGGGATATATCCGACTTGCACGGACTAAAACCCCTCGGTGTCTCCTTACACCTATTTGGCCGGGGAGCAGGAACTGCCTACGGCACTGCGTCTGTTCACCCGGCAGGTGCTGCCTCCTCATAAGGGGCCCCTTCTGCGGCCTGAGTGAGTCAAGATAGTAGACCCCTCAGGGAGGGGCGGGTGTTAAAAAGACGAACTGTAAGAATCGCACGGCACAATGCGCCTCCACCACGTGGGCCTGCTATAGTGCAGGGCGACAGACGTGCCCGCGTCACCGTCACGTGTTTATTACGATTGTGTTTATACTTTTGAAAGTCTTAGAACAAACTTTAACTTAGGTTCTCTTTATTGTTTATTAGTATTTGTTTTGATATTATTATTTTATATGTTAAATGTGACCATGAACTATCATTTCTTAGAATATTGTAAGCGATTAAACTAACACCTGGTATAATTAGCGGCCCGGTGGACGTTATTCCGCCCTGATCATACAAAAAAACCTTGACAGCTTATAAACCTTCCTCATGAATCACTTTGCCTACTGGTGTACAGCTCATGAAAATCCGTTCATTGGTTTTTGAGTTTATCGCGAAGAGACAGACAGATGTGGCAGAGGACTTTGTTTTATAATAGGTAGTTATAAGCCAAAGAAGTTTTACTTCTTTAACGTGTACACGCCGACGTTTCAGTGTTTACATGCAATCCTTTTTTTTGTTTACATGATCTTAATTTTATATTTTATCTTTGATATAATTGATCAATCATAGCTCCAAAGTTATGTAAATACTAGACTCACTACGTTAGAGATTATAAAGATACTGTGAAATATACTATTGGCTAATGGAAATATATATCTATCACTTCCAGGAGGTCTACATCTTGGATACACCATGTTCAGGAGTTTACATCTGGTTGGGATCCAACGTAGATCCAGAAGTAAAGAAGACGACCCATGAACTAGCCGATAAATATCTGGAGATGAAGGGATATCCGTCCTGGGTATGTGTATTTTAGGGTTTTTTCTTTTTAAATAGATAATGTTAATTGTATGAGGACTTTGAATAATTGTAGTAATAATGTAATAGAATTATTTAATACTAGCCCCTACCCGCGACTTCGTCCGCGTAGTAATAGTTACTACTATGGGCTAACGCTGACCGCAGAAGAAGCTCTCAAAAAGAAAAGAACATCTCGATTTTGAAACATTTTTCATCTGTGTTCCGCTCCTATTGGCCTTAGCGTAATGATATATAGCCTATAACCATTCTCGATGAATGAGCTATATAACACTGAAAGAATTATTTAAATCGGACCAGTAGTTCCTGAGATTACCCCTTACAACGCCACAACGTCACAAACCCACAAAGTTTACCTCTTTATAATATTAGTATAGATTTGTAATATATAGTCTTTACAAACGTGAAGAGAGATAATATAATGAATGTTGTTCTTTTTTATGAAAGGAGTGCGCTTAACATCCTCTCACTCTTCAAGGAGTAGCTTCATATGAGATATCTTCTAAATACCCTCTAATTGTGACAGTTTGCATACTGTCCTCTCAATTATGCAATTTGTAATCTTTTTTTATATCATAGTAGGCAAACGAACTAGCGGGTCAATTGATGTTAAGTGATCACCGCCGTCCATAGACACTAGCAATACCAGGGGAGTCACAAGTGCGTTGCCAGCCTGTGTTTGGGCGGAAGGTAGGGGAGGAGCGCCTCTGGCAAAACACCGTGAGAAAATCTGAATCTGAAAAATATTCTTATAGCAAATTCAAATTCAAATTCAAATTCAAAACACTTTATTCAATTTAGGCCCTAAGAAGGCACTTATGAACGTCAAAACTACCACCGGTTCGGAAAACAACCCAGTCATCGAGAAGAACCGGCAAGAAACTCGATCTGGTTTATCTTTTTAACAAATATATATAATACTAGCTGACCCGTGCAACTTCGTCTGCACCAAATCGGTTATCACTGGTGCCAATTGTATTTTTAAACGCGAAAAATTTTAATATAGGTAACTAAAACCTTATTGCAGCCACACCATTGGTTTCCAATTGTGAATCCAAACTATCAAGGGATTCAATCAAACATATACCCAAATGGTATGTGAGAAATCTTTTAAAATAAGCCTACAACCCGTTCGTAGCAACCAACATATATTGGTGGTAATGTGAAAAAAGCTTTAAAGGTCTATGGACCCCCCAGTTTCTAACGAAGTTCCTTTCCCTTTTTTGTAGACGTTTACTATACAGTCAGTAGAGTTTACATTATAAAATATCAAGTTGATAGAGTTAAATTGTAAATTAAACGATAAAATGTATTCATAAAATAAAATAATGATAAATGAAACACTCAATAATATCATAACTATTTTCAACTTGTAATAAAACTTTTTCACACTCCATTGTATTGAAGAAAAATATAAATATTAAAAAGATATGAGCACGAAGCGTCAAATGTCACTTGCCTGTAACTATTTGTCTAAGAGCTAGCAACGGTTTCGAAAAAGAAAATAAGCCAGTTTTTATATATCTTTATGTTCTTCCGAACAGAGTGCGGGCTACTTGGCTGCCGGTAAACGTTGCGTTTATTAGTGCATATCGCACCTTTACAGGCAAAAATATTGATTTTTATATAATTTTTTAATGTTTTGTTTTTTACTAACTTAGAAACGCTACTAAAACATGAAATTATCATTGCCAGACCTTTTTGTTATTAACAATAATGTGCCCGATGCTATTTTTTTTGTAAATAAAATAAAGAATGTTCAAACCATGTTAAGATAGCTGTAATTTTAATATTATTATTATTTATTTTTTAGTGAAGGCTTAGTCGCCTTCTTGGCTATATCGTCTAAGTGACATACAACTATATAACAATAAGCATGACAATAAACTTAACAATAGCTTATATTAATTTTGTACAATTCTTTAGCATCTTTCGAAGTGGGGTCAGACAATAACGAATTGTACAAACCAGTGTGGAACGAACCAGAAGCATTAAGCCGAGATCTAATATCTTCGTTTCGAACACATTCTGCCAGGATGTGGTGCACATCATCGATGAGCTCAAAACTCTGGCAGAGTGGTGATAGTACTTTACGCATCAAGTAGGCGAACTTTTTACATGGGATGTGTTCTGAGCGTAATCTTATTCCTGTGATTGCTTCCCGACGGCAAATCGTACTGTCATCAATCCATGGTGACCTTAAGGGGCGTTGCTGAATCGTTCTGTACCATATTCGTTTTGTTTTAGAACGCTCATCAAAGTATTCCTTCCAATGCGAGTAACAGCTATTTTTAAATACTGAGCATACATCCAAGTAAGTTGGTAAAATATTAATAGGAGCACCTTCGGAGGATCCTTCTCTAGCTAAAAGATCAGCTCTTTCATTCCCAGTTATACCTATATGAGAAGGGATCCATTGTAAAACAATTACTTTGTTCTTTGCTTTGAAATCTAGTAATTGCTTCAAAATAGTGATGTAGGCTATCGTTATTCCTCGAAAAGTCGAGATACATCGCGCTACGTGTTGAAGAACACTTTTTGAATCGGATAAAATAACAATCTTAATGGACTCAGTTGATTGTGCAAATGATAATTGCTATTACTTCAGTGTGCATAATTGAAATATTTTCATCAATTTGAAATTTCATAAAAGTTTTGGAATTTGACTCAAAAAATGCGGCTCCTAAATAATTGCCAGCTTTAGATCCGTCAGTGTATATTTTAACAACATTTTGATAATATTTATTTATATATTGAAGACAAATATCTTTTATTTTAACAACATCATATTGACGCTTTGGCTTCCAAATACCATCTACATTTATTTTAATTATATTGTGCAAATCAATGTTATCGACCCAGGTGTGTAAAGTGAACATTTCATGTTTTATACTTGTTTGACTTGGAGTATTTTTATATTGAGAAAAAATAGTGGTCTTTTTCTTTTACGCCAATAGAGTGATTGGAAAGAGGTGGACAGTTCTTCTGATACATTAGTTAGTTCGTTCTTTTCGAATGACTTAAATTTAAATAGAATTTTGCCAGCTTAATATTGTCTCCTAAGATGTAACGGGCATATGCTCAATTCGCTTTCCATAACATGGATTGGAGTACTTTTAATGAAACCTCCGATAATTCTCATGGCCTGGTTTTGGACTTTTTCAAGTTTATAGAGGTTAACCTGAGCACTACTATCATAAAGAAAGCTGGCATAGTCAATTCGACTGCGTGTAATATTGAAGTATAAACGAACTAAATGTTATGGATGAACACCCCAATTAAAACCGACTAATGCTTTGAAAACGTTTAGAAACTTAGAGCTAGATACTGCAACTGCATTGATATGTTTACCACATTTTATGTATGATAAAGATAGCGATAATTGTGGAAGCACCTGTTATAGACGCATGTGTTCAAAATGACGTCAGTCTCAAGTCATATGTCTACGTTTATCGTTGTTTTTCGTTTACGGTGAAATCTTAATATCATAATGGTTAATAAAATGAAATATGTCCTTTGCAATGGAAAAAATAAAATGGTTTGAAATGAATTATTATTATTATAAAGAATATCATCGGGCATATTATTATCAATAACAAAATTGTCTGGCAGTGATAAATTCATGTTTTTAATAGCGTTTAAAAGTTACTGAAAAAAAATGTTCCTTAAATTATTTATAACCCAAAATTTTAACCTGTAAAGGTGTGATGCGCATTAAAAAACATAACGTTACCCAGCTACCAGGTATCCTGAATTCTGTTTGGAAGGGCATAATATATCTTCATTTTAAAGAACCCGCTTTTCTAAAATTCTCGTTCTTCCAACATTCCTGGCTCTTGTACTAAGGTGTCGCAAGAAAGTCTAGTTACATTAACTACAATGTATTGTCTTTCGTTATCCTGGAGAACCCCTTGCGTTTTATGGGACAAAAAGTATCCTAAATGTAACCTTGGAATATTAGTTATTATTGTGTCAAGTTTCGTTAAAATCGGTTCAGTACTTTCAGCGTGATGCGTGTTCACAGGGACAGAAAGACAGACAGACAGACAGACAGACAAAAATTGTAAAAAGATTATTTTTGGCTTCTATATCGATAACAAAGACTGCCCCGACCAAAATTTTCAAAAAATATTTAATGTACAGATTTGACCTTGCTACAGTTTTATTATAGTATAGATTTAGAATAATAATATATTCTCCTATTATTATCTCTTAATATATACCGAATGTGGTGATTATGCCTTCGGGAATAGGCTTATGGCCCTGTAGGCCCCTATGCTCTTAAAGGTTGATGAGGATGATTATGATCTTGTAAGAATACATGATATCATGTAATGGTAGAGAATTTTTGATTACATTTTCTCTAATTAAAATTCCATTCTCAGATAAATACAGTAGTTGCACTCAAGTACTGGTCTTTTCCATTTCTGATATTGTAGTGGGTGATATAATCCTATTTCTAGATACATTCCAATACCAGATGGATTCAGCAGTTGCACTCAACTACTGATCCTTCCTACTTCTGGTATTGTAGTGGGTGATTTAATTCTATTTCCAGGTGCACGTTACGAGGGTAACAGAAGGCGCCGAGAGTTCAACCTTCAAGCAATATTTCCATAATTGGGACACGATCACTTGCACGGGTTCCGTGAAGACTTTAATATCGGAGTTCGGTATGTTGGTTTATGAATCTGCTGCTCTGTTTAATAATAAGTCAGTAGGAAGTAGTTTAGGGGTCGACCTTTAATGAGACACTCTGGAAGATTTCCTTGAGTTCCTCTAAATCTGTTAAGGGTCGTCTAGTAAATACGTCAGATACTTTTGTGGATTTTTGACCCCCTAAATCTGTTAGGGGTTTGTCCATTAAGTACGTGAAACACTTTTATTTAACAATATAACCAACTATAACCAAAATATACCAACTTCAAATAACATTGAAGTCCTCACTAGACTCATTAATGTTAAACCAGTTCGTCAATTACTTACGCTTATGAGATTGACATAGATATACTACAATGAATCGAGTCTTAAAAGCCAATTCTTGAAAAAAATCCAGTCAAATGTATCGATTGCAATTGCAAATACAAAGGTAAAATCTATTTTGTATTTAGATGCTGGCTACTTCTCTGGTGATTCTGACGAGTCTGCTGCAACTGCCAAGACTATTGGCAAGAGTGCCACCGCTAGGGGTTTTATGCCAGATCAGGGAGATGGTGCTCTTACTGTGACTAGGTAAGTAATGATGGTGGATAGCCTATAAAAGGAATAATGGAAAGGCAAAAACATAAAGACTTGAAATATATGATCTCATATTTTTTGTGTTGCAATGTAAAAATAACACCTGGTCTTAAGTGTAGATCTAATCAAATATACTATGCTTTCAGAAGCAGTTACTGGCAATCTCGTTGATGCCTATAATTGCATCGCAGTGTATTCCTCCACCTACAGCATCTTTATCTTCCAAGAACAAAATAAAAATTTATTAAATTTAGGCCGTGAAAAGGCGCTTATGGACGTCAAAGCTACCACCGGTTCTGACAAACTACCCACACATCGAGAACAACCGGCAACAAACTCGATCGGGTTTATATTTTTAACACAAATATATTAACAATACAGTCGTTTTTAGTGGATACACAGAAAGAAGTGTCATTTTCAGACATCACCATCGTTCACATATTGATCCATTCTATAATAACCTTTTGACACCAAAACCCACTTGACATGGCGCTTAAACTTATAGACCAGCCAATCGTTAACATGCTTTGGAACATTTTTTTTTTTGAAAACCTAACACTATTACCTAAAAAACTGTTACTGGTTTTACTCAGTCTGAAACATGGGACGACCAATTTCTCACAGTTTCTAGTATTTGAACTCATTGTCTTCGAAGTGGACGTTTCTTCGATCATTATCCACAATGCCTTAATCTAAAACATTATTACCAGAATATCGGGTGATTCAGAAGATGTAACAGAACGGTTTCAATCGGGTCTCCCAGTGTTCTATCAATCCGATGTATACGTCGTTCGCTACCAATACACCAATGCTGATGGAGAAGATACTTTCGTAGTCTATCTGTGGATTGTAAGTTTTATAATTTTTGTATAGGTTAGCGTGTGACCTCTGTATAATTGATATAATTCTTTTCGTGGTTAACGCAAGCTTAGAATTATAACTAGTTAAGACCAGTTTAAGTTGTAGCTGATTCGTCGAAAGTCGATGTCCGCAGGCTCGAACCCCGGCGAACCAAGGAATTTTCGGGCATTTCCGGCATACACTAACTAATTTAAATCGGTAACAGTATCGGGAGACGGTGAAGGAAAACAACGTAAGAAATGTTCTTGTAGTACTACTGTATGTGGAAAAATGTAGCGGTTACTCCCACACGACCGGGAAGCAACGTATGATGCGAATATAACAAATACAAAAACTCGGCATAAATAGGAAATCGAATATTATGGCCGCTCACCGGTACTGTGCTCTGTTTGATGGCGGCGGTCGGCACCAAGGTGTTGCGATGCGAGTACTCGTTGTAATCCCAATAAAAGTGAATGTGATGCGATGAGCTGTCAATTATCTCAAAGGACACGCACTTTAAAAACTACGACAGCTTTCGCCAGTTTCCTTACCTATACCCTATTTCACCATGTCAGCTTTTCCGTTTCTTGTCGTTCCGACGCACTCATCCCCACACATTCAGTCGGGTTCTAGTTGTATACACGCTGGTCGATAATTCAATTATCTCGCAAGTGCTCCGCGAGCGCTGGAGGTGATCAAAAAACAAAAGTATTTCCTACCCTCGCTGGTATTTTACAAAGTAATTTAACGTGATCGCAACACCTGTAATTGTGGATTTCTCGGAGTCTGAAATCGTCAATACCGTCCTTCGGGAAGAGGCCTATAGCCCTGCAGTGGGTCTCTTACAGGTTGATGATGACCATACCATGTCATTTGGCCTTACCATTATGTACATATCCTTTGAATAAATTAAAACAATAAGAAATCTAACAGGGTGCAGACGCTGCAGATGATGATAAAGCGGCTGGTTCCGAATTGACTTCTCAGATGGAAGATCTTGAAGGTGCAGTAACCGTTGTGAAGGTTCCACAAGGGAAGGAACCTAAACATTTCCTCAGCATCTTCCAAGGTATGTTATATTGTAGTTTAGTAGATGGAAACCACATATAAGAATTAGGTGATTTATTCCTTTTGAACTTGGTAATCACGTTGCCACAGGGTCCACTGTGTTGAGTATTTAATTTTATCACTACATATTATAACATAAAGTCCTCTGCCGCGTCTGTTCGTGATAAATTCAAAAACTACTGTGCGGATTTTTATACGGTTTACGAGGAAGGTTTAGGTATATAATAATAATAATAATTTATTCGATTCAGATATTACATCCATTTTTGTTAGTAAAACTTAGCCTATGTTAAAGGTAATAATACAGCATGTTCTAATACTATTTACAAATTTCTTCACACATACACACCCACAATCAAAATATATTAATTTGTATAGGTGCACACACTTTTTAACAACTTTGTCCATTTGTGAACAAACAAACTATCAGATCTACTTGATAACATCTTCAAGACACTATTTGAGCTGCCACACATTCGATCCATCAGGGAGTTTGCTTTTTTTTTTAATGATTGCGTAAAAATCATCCACACGAGCTTCAGCAAACATGCCCGATGCACTACAATATCGAGGCAACCCCAACAATGCCCTGAAGACATTGTTGTACTGTATACGCAATGCATTGTATGCAAGCAGTGTATATGAGGTCCAGAGATTGCTGGTATAGAAGCTCTGGCAGTAGGCTTTAAATAATGTTATTTTTACACTTGGTGTGCAACGTGTAAACCTCCGTACCAGCATATTTCCTCTCACCGACAATGCCCTGCGCTCTTTTTCCATGTCCTTGTCATCTTTCATATTATCCGTGATGTAATGTCCAAAATATTTAACTTGTGAAACCCTTTCTAAAGCATTGCCACTAAGACTCACAGGTAGATTGCAAGTAATAGCTTTCTCGCGAGGATTAAATAACATATAATAAATAGCTTTTATTACAATTGTATTTAAGACCATATAAATTAACATAAGTTTCACACACTCGTAATAATTTCCTGAGACCACCAATCGAAGGGCTCAACAGCACCATGTCGTCGGCATAATTTATATTATTAACATTTATACCATCAATATAGCACCCGACATGCATGCTGTTCAGTTTCAGAATCAGGTCATTTATGTACAAATTAAATAAATTTGGTGACGTCAGACCACCCTGTCTTACCCCACATTTAAGTTTATATGCTTCAGAAAGAGTTCCATCCCATCGAATATGATTAATTTGATTGCTGTACCAATATTCAAAAACTAAAGATATTTCATTTGGTATTCCAGTGTTTCGCAACTTTTGCCATAATGCTTGATAGTTTACCATATCAAAAGCCTTGGATAGGTCCAAGAAGCATGCATACACTGGCGTACGTCTATCTGTGTAATATCTCACAACTTGCTTCAAAGTCAAAATAGCGGTTTCAGTAGATAGACCAGTTCGAAACCCAAACTGAGTATCATGAAGATTGATGTAATTATTTAATTGTGACTTAAGCAAACTATCTAGTATCTTAGCCATTATTTTTGCTAGTGATATAGGCCTATAATTACTCAGTAAAGATATGTCACCAGTCTTATTTTTGACGATTGGTACAACAATCGTCTTCATCAGATCTTCAGGAAGATAACAATGTCCTATACACAAGGAGAAAAACATACCTAACACTCTTGCCAAGTGAACTCCTGCATACTGCAAGTGTTCGACGCTAAGATTATCATGGCCAAGAGATTTGCCCTTGATCATATTTTTAATTATTTGACCTACTTGTTTCGCTGAGAATCGCACAGGTTTCTCGCCTTGACAAACAACAATATTATTAAATTGAGGTTTTATTTTTGACGGTGGTTCTATCATAAAATGATTTTTAAATAGTTCTACTATGCTCTTTGGTTCACTAATGCCCTCTATACTCACAGGTTGACCAAGTTTTGGATTTAATTTATTTGTAGATTTCCAAAATCGCTTAAAATCTTTATTCGCGTGATGAGAAGCTAATATGTCCATTTTAATCTGATCTTTACGAGCCAGACACCATCTCAATTTTGATTTAAATAATTTTCTACTTTGACACATCTGATCGTAAACATTTCCGAATCTCGGTTTACCATGTAATACCCATGTCTCATAGTATAGCTTGGCCACTCTGTGAGCATCGCGAACATATTTATTCCACCCTACTATTACTTTATTCTTCTTATTAATGCTAGTTTTACAGGATACGATAGCAGCCTCACTTAGCACCTTAACAATATTATTATACATATTATCTAAGATTAGTCTATGTTCAATATTTATTACACATAACATCACAACATTTATACATTTCTACAGGCAAGTGCATATTTCTAAAATGTTCATTACATAAGTTAGAATATTTTTCTATCTGTTCGGAACGTCGGGCGCCCCACACTATTTTATTTTGAAGAGCATTACACGGTATCTTCGGTCTGACAATAAATAAGTCCGATATAATTTCCAACGGATAATGATCGGACCAGTACACATTGTAATGGATGTTAATATTGGTAATAGCTTGGAATGCTGCTTTTGTCGTTAAGCAATGATCGAGCCATCGCCTGCAGCCATGTGCATCACTGGCAAAAGTATAGGAGTTCGAATCCATACCTATTTTCTCGAAATCAGCACATTGCCACGTTTGTTCTTCACAGAACTGTAGTAATTCTTCACAAAGCAATGTATGTGGGTGTGAATTAAAATCACCCAACATAAACGCTGCTTCTACGCCGGAACTGTCAATAATTGCACTCACTTTTGCTAGGATTTCCGTAAATTCTACCAGATTGACATCTCTATCGACGGGCATATAAATACTAAAAACTAATATCGAACGATGAGTAGCTACTACTTTAATTGCTGTTATTCGCGGACTGTCACAATTTAACACAGAAACTGACGTAAACGCCGCCTTGCGCCACAGGATAGCGACGCCGCCATAAGGACGACCACGCAATATTCCTTTTGATGAATCTACGGCTGATATGCCTGTATAAGAAAAGTCATTATCAATGGATGACAAATATTGAAATTCATGTGGCAATAACCATGTTTCTTGAAGTGCTACGATGTCTGCCGACCTACATATTTTCCTTATACACTCTAAAGATCTTTTAACATTTTTACAGTTAAATGTTACGAGTTTACACGGATATTGCATGATTTGTAGTTTCGTTTAAATTCATCTCTCGTCTATGTCCCGTTTTGCTTTTATATCTAAAATTTATGAAACGCCTAAAAGAAATCCCATCTGGCCACAGCTGGTCATCAAGAAACATATGAACTTTATGTTTAGGAACCAACAATTTGTAGCTGTGATATCCTTTATCTTGTTTCATAGTTATTTTTTCTAATGTAACTTCTTGTTTTGTTTTTTCATAAATATATTTTGTTATATCTGTCTCAATAGTATCCTTGAGAACGTTTGAAAGAAAAAGCGGTATTTGAATATCCGCTGCTTTAAAATTGTCACCTGGTACAAGTGCTGCCTTTCCTTTTTTCCCTAAAAATTGATTTCTTACTCTTTTTCTCTGTACTGTTTTCCACTCTTCACTAGGTTCTTCGACCTTGCATTTTTCTTCTCTACGGACAATATCTGACAAAGTTGTTACTTGTGTTTTATTTACTTGTAATTCACCGTTAGTGAGTGTTTTTTCATTCTGGAGCGTTACCATAGGTTTACACAAAGTTTTACGATTTGAACTCGTTTGGTTATCATCCCTTAATGAGTGGAGTTCGGACACCACATTGAACTCGAAATTATGGTGGTGAGATCCAATAGTAAGGGCGTCTTGCATCGCATTGATATTTATTTCGGTATACCCGCTTTTTATTTTATTGGTGTCCGTTACTTTTGGAGTAACAGAACAACACATATGATTTGTTTGTGCGTGGGAAAGAGCACATCGACTGTCACTTACTTGTTTCTGATCAATTATCGCTACATTTTCATTCACTAGTGTATGACTCAAATCCGTTAGCTTACTGTCATGTAAAGTATATGCATCTCTACTTTTATGCACATTAAGGTCAAAATCGTTCAACACAATGTTGTTTTCAACTTTTAAACATTTTGTTTTAAATTCTTCAAAGTCTTCTTGTGAAATATATGATTTTTTCAAATTCATGATATCTGTTTGCATTATGATTATATCTTTTAACAGGCGAGTGACATCTACATGGTCAAACGTAACCGGTGGTAATTTCTGTAAATCCTTAGCTACGAAGACGGGTATTATCTCAGGATCCGTGTTTTGAAATAATGAAATTATGTCTTCTAAGTCTTTTATAAGTTTACCATCTCGTCGTCTTACGATCTTTCTTTTAGTGCTAGGAATAGCATCAAATAACAAATTCTTTGCTTTTTCTACGTCAGTCACTGAGAAGGCAGTACTGGAAATTCTAATGAGACTTTGCACATCCATAACATCTAATTTGTTCTGTATAAACGAAAGTATTTCACTGATAACTATGTTGCACGAAGCACACTTCACAGTTGACGTCATTTTAGCTGACAAAAACTTTAGATTAGATTTAACATTAACAAGCTCGGCGTTTCGCGTGCGGCCATTACTACGACCAACTGACAACTGACAACTTTGTTAAGATTTTTATGTGAATTGGTTGAAATATAACACTAAATGTTATAGTGTCGCAAAAAGTAAAGTCGCCTGGGAGCTTTCGTCAAAAACGGTACCTAATCACTTTGAGTTGTATCAGAACAACTGACAATAAACGACGCAGACGAAGTCCGTGGAATTACCTAGTTTTAATTATTAATAACTGTTTTTATATTTCATACTTATCAAAAGGAAGGAGTATTAAATCGAATTAAATTGAGCCATGCACCCGAAATATTCATCGCGCGTCATTTGAAAAATAATATTTATTTTATCTTGTAACTATCAAGCAATTAAGTAACTTCATGGACTTTTTGGCTTGATTTTAGTCTATAATGTAGTAGATTTTACATTTTATTCATTGACCACAAATGAACGACAAATTAACTTTGTAAAGGATGGCTCAACTGTAAACTCTAAAAGCAAGCCTTTCTCAATCCTAGGTACTGCACCTGACTGGACTATTTTAATGGATACGTATGACAAGCACTATAAAATCCCAGAGGATGTTGGTGTTTCGTCATCCAGACCGGACATATTCCTCTTCTCTAGACACATAAAACATATAATACTAGTAGAGCTTACTGTGCCGTGGGAAACCAACATTCCTAAAGACCACACAATCAAATTAAATAAATATTACGAACTAAGTAAAAACGGCTATGTGGTTAAGTTATACGCGGTAGAAGTAGGAGCGAGAGGTATACCAGCAAAATCTCTCTACAACCTTCTGAAGGACCTTGGCCTGTCGAGAACTGCAGTAAGTTCTATTTTAGAACGAGTATCAAAGGCTGCACTAACAGGTTCCTACCAAATTTGGCTAGGCAGGGCGGGAAACTCGAGCAGTGAAGGTGAGCGTTGATGCGCATCTCAAAGGGGGCCTCCTTAAACCTACACCTGGGTCGCAAGTCCTGGGAACTGCTCTGAGTTTCTCCCTCTGCCACACGATGGACCCGGCACCCGCACGGTGAATCCATGGAAGGCTAAGAAGTTCGTCTCTCTCTATGACTCTATATTTTGTAATATTGGTGGTAATTTACGTAATATAGTTCGGTTATTGTGCATAAGTGAAGTGGATGGGATATAATACCACGGAGTATGAATTCTGGGATGCCATAGAAACTCCCTTGAAAGTTTTAACAAATGGGCGACTGCCTTGTTAAAACACTACGGGTATTACAAAACGTAGAACTAAGTAACATAGGATTATGAACAAAATATGGAATTCACTACACGACGTTCCAAGATCCCGCCGAAAAATCGTAAAATACGAGTTTATCGAATCATATCTGTTTAGGAAATGAATTTAGGAGGACTGTATCCACCACTCACCCGCACTAGGAGATCCTCTTCTTCGGGGTACCCCGGCTTGGTTCGTGGCTTAGATCGCTGATTTTGATATAATAGGACACAAGTCTACACTGGCACTTGGTTTCTTTTAACGGTTTGTTAGATATCGTACCGGTTTTGCAATTGTTTTTACGCAGATCACACAGAGCGGTTTTGTATGTTGCTAGATTCAAAGTTAACTCAGTTGCCATAGAGGGCAGCACTTGCGAACGCTTTAAAGGTGCGTTCACGAAAACTAGTGGACAGATACATTCCTTTCAAGCGATTAATATCATTTAATATGAAAAAAGATTTGTGCTAACATATAAATTATTACACATAACAAAAGTACGGAACAATATCTATTATAAATATTACAGGTAACTTGGCAATTGTCTATGGTAATAAGGACGATGATTACCAACGGAAGAATGCAAATGATTCCTACGAAGAGGACAACATTCGCTTATTTAGAGTAAGTGTTTCGGTTTTCAAATTTCGCATACACTGATACATTATTATATCGTGTCATTACATTTCAAAATAATCAAAGTTCTATTTTAGCCGTTACTAATATTTTACGTTATCTTTCAAGATCTTCAGAAGTTGTACATCATCTATACATATAATAAGAATGTAAATATAACATGCCTGTATGTACTTTTTAGATTTTTGGAAAAAAATAATTTTGCAGGTGTCTAGAAATCTATACTAATATTATAAAGAGGTAAAGTTTGTGAGTTTGTGACGTCGTAGGGGGTAATCTCAGGAAATACTGGTCCGATTTGAAAAATTCTTCCAGTGTTATATGGCTAATGTATCGAGAAAAGTTATAGGCTATATATCATCACGCTAAGGCAAATAAGAGCGGAGCACCTATGAAAAATATTTCAAAATAGCATTAGCCCAAAGTAACTATACCACGCGGACGAAGTCGTGGCCAGAAGCTAGTAAGTAATAAAATACATTTCAAACATTTTTACAAATATTTGTCTGTCTGTTTGCTTGAATACGCATCACTGCTAAAGTACTGCGTTTATGATACAACTCATCCTAAAGCATATCTTCGAGTAACGTTTAGTCTTCATTTCATTAAAACCGGTTCTCTCTATCAAAATTTATTGTAATTTTAATGATGACGCGATTTAAGTACGAGAGAATAACTATCTACTGTTATTACACTGAACACATTCAGATGACATTATTAGTCAGTGTTTTGTACATATTGTTTTGTATTTGTTTGTGTTGTGTGTTTGTTTTGAACTGGAATCCCAAAGGCAGGCGGAAACGTGGTCGACCTAGATAAACCTGGCGAAGATCTGTGCTTGCAGAGTGTGCTAAAATTGGGCTTGCTTGGAGTGAGGTGAAGCGTCAAGCCATCGACAGATCGAGATGGAGAAGCATTGTGTCTGCCCTCTGCCTCGACAGTTTGGGGACATAGGATCCCAAGAGAGAGAGAGAGTTTTGTACATCAGGTCCCATGCGGACGGATATAGCGGCTCAAGCCTAGGTCCGTTCCCTCGGCGTGGAGCCCTCGAGTACGCTGCTCACGCGATACACTCACACAAAATCTTACATCACTGCGACAACATTACACATATCGCCTCCACACACGTGCACGCATACATGCTTACACATGCTAGTGGAAGGGTTTTATTTTTCCCTTATCATACTGAAATAGTTTAGAAAATTATGCGATACGAAATATATATGAGTTGTTGTGGAATGTATGCCTGGTACACATATATGTTTCAACAACTCATATATGTATGAATAGTTAGCTTAGCTTAGATTAGCTCAGACCATTTTAAGGGGCTCGGACCGCGCATAGTCAAGGCGGCAGCGGCGCTCGGACGACTCCTCCCCAACACGGGGGGGCCGGGCGCCACCTGCCGCCGCCTCTATATGGGGGTCATACAGTCCATGGCCGCCTACGGGGCACCGTTGTGGGTCGACGCCCTCAGCGCCACAAATATCCGTGCGCTGCGAGCCGCGCAGCGTACTGTGGCGCTGAGGGTGATTCGAGGATACCGTACGGTGTCCTCGGGGGCGGCCATGGTCTGGCTGGCTCCCTTCCCTGGGAGTTAGAGGCGGAGGTGTTGGCCGCCGTATACAAGTATACGGCGGTAAAAGCGGATGGGGGAGCCTTGGCTCCAGGGAAATAGAGGTTAAAAGAAGAGAAGAGAGGGGGAGAAAGATGGAGAGGTGGAGGCAGGACCTGGCGGACGCGGAGTTCGGTAGATATGTATCGACGCCGTCCGCCCGGTCCTGCCGGATTGGTGCAACCGACGATGGGGCTCCCTGACGTTCCGTCTGGTGCAGGTGCTGACCGGGCACGGGTGCTTCGGTTGGTACCTGCACCGGATAGCGCGCAGGGAGCCGACCGCCGTATGCCATCAGTGCGGCGTTGAACCGGACACCGCGCAGCACACTCTGTCTGAGTGTGCTGCGTGGGAGGAGCAACGTCGCACTCTGGCTGCGGCGGTAGGGCAAGATCTCTCACTGCCGAGCGTGGTTGCGGCCATGCTCGGTAGTGAGGATAACTGGAATGCAATGGCCTCCTTCTGCGAGGAGGTCGTCTCGCAGAAGGAGGCGGCGGAGAGGGTCCGTGAGCAAGACCCTCAAAGTGGCCGTCTCCGCCAACGGAGGACGGGCGGAGGAGGCGTGTTTGACCGCCTCCTCCCACTGTGCCGGACCGGGGAAGATGGGTGGGGGGCCCACTTCCATTGCACAGGTCCGGCGGACGGAGGAGACGGCCGGTGTGTACCCGGCTGTCTCCTAACAAGACGAGGCCCGGTGGCGGCGATGTCGCTGCTGGGCCAACCGCTGGGGCGGCACGATGAAGTTATGGATCTCGTGCCGCCAACTATAGCGGAGACGTACACCGTGGGGTTTTAGTCCGTGGAGTCGGACATAACTCACCCTCTCCCGAGAGGGTGGTGTATCCATAAGGGATTTCCCCACGTAAAAAAAAAAAAAAAAAAAAAAAAAAAATTGGTCGCGAATTGCATGTATCAGGCAACAGCCCAAGCCGAGGTGTGCCGTGCACCCTTAAGCTAGTTGTCAATTAAAATCGGCTCAGTGCCTTAAGCGCTCGCCTTAGTAGTCCGGTGAAGCTGTTAAGACCTTGCTAGGTCTATAGCGTAGTCAGTTCGAAAAAGAAAAGCATCTGCTTGACTCGAACGCCACTCGATTAAGCGTCCACTCTGGGTCATAATAAAATAGACCACTTTTAATAGCTCGCAACTTACTCAGGTCCCGTATATAAAATATTAAAATACCTACGCTTTCTGTATTCCAGGTGGAAGGGACTGAACTGGGTGTGGACATGAGAGCTGTACAGTTGCCTGAAAAGTCTGAAGTTCTGGAAGACGACGATGTCTTTGTACTGGAAACTATAGATGTTGTTTACGTCTGGAACGGAAAGGTTAGAACATTCAATATTTTAATTTTATTTTTGGCAACCAACCTTCTAGATTATTGCTGTCATTTTCGAGTAGATAATAATATTACAAACGTCTTATGATAGTTTCAATGCTCCAATAAGCTACCAGCGTATGTGGTATTATTTCCCATCCACTTCGCTTATGCACAATAACCGAACTATATTACGTACAACACCACCGATATTACAAAATATAGAGTCAAATAACACAAGATTATGAATCATTACATAGTATAAAACAAAGTCCTCTCTCACGTCTCTCTGTATATCTTTGTTCGCGAT
The DNA here is from genome assembly GCA_036509395.1 of Antheraea yamamai. Taxonomy (NCBI): domain Eukaryota; kingdom Metazoa; phylum Arthropoda; class Insecta; order Lepidoptera; family Saturniidae; genus Antheraea; species Antheraea yamamai. Next base: position 1,155,606 of record AP028452.1, read on the forward strand.
GAACTCAAAAACTACTGAACGGATTATCATGCGGTTTTACCAGTAGATAAAGAGATTCATGAGGAAGGTATATAATTAATATAGATATATAAATTCTTAAGGTTTTTTTTTATTATCAGAGCGGGAAAACGTCCGCCGAGCCCGCTACTGACATATAAAAGCCACTACACTACGGGACAGATCTTATTGGTTTGTTCTTATCCCGTCTGTCCAGATCATTGGACTGTAAAATATTGATTCTGACTAATATTATAAATGCAAAACTGAGTATGTTTGTTTGTTACGCGTTCGCCGCGTTTACTGCTAAACCGATTAACATAAAAAAGACAGAATTGGACATAGTGGTACCTTTATTTATTTATTTGGTAATCCAACAGCATACAGTATTTTACATAATATCTTATAGTATGTAACAATTAAAGCCAAATGTAACAATTAAAGCCAAACCTTTCAGCTCCAAATAGTACTAATCACGAAGTATAGGTCAAATCTATATTAACCCTAGTGAAGCCGCTGACAAAGGCTAGTTAAAAATCATCGATTATCATATAATTGATACTGAAAAGACAAATTATATAATAACTAGCGGGCCCGGTGGACGTTGTCCTGCCTTGATAATAAAAAAATCCTAAAAGTCAACCGCAGCGCCACCTACCGGGTCCAATTGTAAATCTAAACCATTCTCGGATCTACTGGAACACGCACACAAAATTTCATCAAAATCGGTCCAGTCGTTTAGAAGGAGTTCTGTGACATACACACGTACAGAAGAAATTTATATATGAGAAGAAGAAATAGACTTGTCAATTATCAAAAATGATGCATATATAGTAATCTGGATACAAGAATAAGACGAGACAAGAAATTATAAGAATCAAATCCAAGTGAGAATTAAGATTGAAAAAATTATAATATTCCTGAAATGAAAATTCATTTAAATAGTGTTAAAACAAAAGTGACCAACTAGATGGCGTTAAAAACAAATTTGTTAATGATATAAAATATCAAGCACCTACAGCCAACAATATAGTACGTAGAGTCGGCAGAGAGATGGCGTTTTAAACAAAACTCCTATAACATCGGGTGCTTCAAGCGTAACGTGAAGAGACATTTACGCAAGTCGGCATGAAAGCGGCGACCGGGAGGGATAAGGTAGTTGGTGTGATGTTTTTGGATTGTATGTGAGACAAAGTGCAGTCACTTTGCTATGCTAAAAAAAATTTCAAAAAAATAACTGAATTACAATTTAAAAAAAAACTGAAAAACTCATTATGTTCTACTTATGTGTACAATACATTTTTAGCTATGCGGTTAATGTTTCACGTCATTGGTATAGGCGTATATATTTTTTTTCATATCATAGTATGCAAACGAACAGGCGGGTCACCTGATGTTAAGTGACCACCGCCGTCCATAGACACTTGTAACACCAGGGTAGTCGCAAGTGCGTTGCCAGCCTGTATTTGGAGGAGGGGGAGAGGGAAAGGTGGGAGGGGGCAGGAAGACGGACTTTCGTCGCTCTCACTGACCGAACGAAACGCAACACTGCAAGCACTGTTAGTTCACGTGGGTGTTTCTGTGTGTCGGGTGGTACTACCCCGGGCGAGCCGACACATTCATACTGAAACCATTAATAGCTTCAGCGTGGCTCTATCTATAATGGGTATAAGTGGGCATAAACCATAGGGTAACAAACCTGCGCGTAGTTAAGTTAAGTTGTAAGTGTAAGCGGTTTCATAATTCTATGGGCATAAACAAATGTAGATTTCGTCCTGATAGGTATAAAACGTAAAAAAATGCAATTTTATTACTAGGAGTCGAATGTCAAGGAACAGGAGGCCGCTTTGAGCTTCATAAAGCTTGTCGTTGGAGAGGAAAAAGAAATAACAGTAATAGAACAGGGCGATGAGACGGAAACGTTTTGGGAGGCTTTGGGTGAGTTACTTATTTTATATTACTATTAGCGGCCCGTCCCGGCTTCGCACGGGTGGACAATTGTTTTGAACATTTGGGTTAAGCATATATGGATTGGCTAAAACTGATCATAGTCTTGAAGATCTTGTACTCACGATCCAACCCAGAATCGAAAGTCTTACAGTACACACCACACCCCGGCAACGACGCGACCGGCATATTTTGTTTAGATTGACACTTTTAAACTCGTAATATCTTTTGAATGCAATGACCGATTTTAATAATTCAAAAAGTTATCTACAGGTACCGAAACAGTCTTAAATTAAAAATAATTTATTTGGATAAGGATTAATATAGGGATATGAATAACATGGTCTTTTAGGCATGGTACGGTCTTTGTTAAGATTTCTCCCAAAAATGTAGTTATAGTAATATAATCACAATAGCTAGGCATATGGTATCACGAGGTTTATAGATATTAATATGTTCGTAAAATATTGTAGAACATATTTTTGTTCTATCATTCATAGTTTCCGCAGCGCATGCGATGAAAGTCATTTCATACCAATTTTTTTCATACCTTCGATTACATTATTGAAATTTTAGTACGTATCCCTATTTTTTTCTAGTAAAAAATATAGCCTATGTTACTCAGGGATAATGTAGCATTCTAACGGTGAACGAATTATCGAAATCCGTCCATTAGTTTTTGAGTTTATTCGTAATAAACATACAAAAATACAACATTTCCTCGTTATAATATTAGTGTAGATGTAGGCTAGCGGTCCCGGAGGACGTTGTTCTGCCATGATATTAAAAAAATCTAAAAGACAACCGCAGCGCCAACTACCACGTCCAATTGTAGATCTAAACCATTCTTAATTCCTCCTGAACACACATAAAAAAAATCGTCGTAATCTGTCCAGCCGTTTAAGAGAAGTTCAGTCACATACACAAGAACAAAAAAATTATATATATAGAGACTAGCGGACCGGGCGGACGTTGTCCTGCCTTGAAAACAAAAAAATCCTAAAAGTCGACCGCAGCGCCACCTACCGGGTCCAATTGTGAATCTAAACCATTCTCGGATCCACTCGAACACGCACACAAAATTTCATCAAAATCGGTCCAGTCGTTTAGGAGGAGTTCAGTCACATACACACGCACACAAGAAATATATATATTAAGATTAGCGAGGGCAATTCTTAAAAAAAAATTGAATTTTAAATCGATCCGTGGAATCTATCCATGAAAAAATCGAGATCTATAGGGTTGATTATTCAACAATCGATTTTTTACCTTTTGTCTTTGTTCCCTTTGTTGTAGTTATAAATTATTATATAGTTCTATTATTATCTACATAGAAAAATATCGAACGATTTTATAGTGTCAGATCGATTCCACGTTTAATGTCGATTAAAATAATTGTTTTTCCTACGTCTAAAAATCAATTATTCGATTCATTGACCTCTGTTTGCCATCCCTAATTTTAAATTTACAACTGTCCATTCGTACGCAACTAGCCGATTCTCGTCCATTACAATGTGTATTTAAAAACTTTTGATACCACAGAACAGTGTGTATCGTAAACGTTCGTTTTGTTTCGTATAGCGTTTTTTTTCTATGTCATAGCTGGCAAGCGAACTGGTGGGTCACCTCATTTTATGTGATCACCACCGTCCATAGACATTAACAACACCAGGGGAGTCGCAAGTGCGTTGCCAGCCTGTGTTTGGGAGAAAGGGAGGGGAGGTGAGCCTCCAGCGCTCTCACTGACCAATGCAAGCGCAGTTATATCACGTCGGTTTTCTATCTGAGGGCGGTACAACCCCGGGCGAGCCGACCCATTCATGCTGAAACCAGTAATAGCTTCAGCGTGGCTCTACCACCACGAGCACAATGCCCTCTGATATTAAATAACGATGTAGTCTAAGATGCTAAACACGTTAAACTAAGAGGGAAACTGGCTCTCAAGTGCGTGTGCCGGAACACACCAACAGCTGCTTAGCTACAGATCTACAACTTGAGGGCGGTAGCTAGTCAGACGGAGTTAGAAAAAGCCACCATGCTATGGTGTTATCACGATATTTTCCGTCAACGCGCACGAACTCAGTCGCAAGGATTAGTACCTACGTCCATCAACGTCCATTCGTTGAGGTGTGGCTGCTGTTTTCACAGTCATATCCTACCAAGTTATGATCATCCGCCTCGCTTCTCGTATAGGTGGAGTACCTGAGGAGAAGGAGGACCCATCAGCGTGGCGGTTGACCGTCAACCGGCGTGTTATCGCGCCAAAGACTCTGTCAGCTGTCACGGTCGGTGTCGCCGGGAAGATCAAGTTTGAGGACTTGGATACAGAATTTACTCAAGCGGTATACGTATCATTTTTAAAACACTTAATCGTTTTATCTCTAAAAATCTTTGAGAATTAAAAAAAATAACCCGAGTAATGAATTTATCCCTATAAATATTTGAAAAGATCGAGGATGAATTCACATGTGGTAGAAGTGAAACTTGGTATTTGCATACTTTTTAAACTGAATAATTTTTAACAAAATCAGATGAATATAAAAAAAGGAGAGGAGAGGAGAAGGGAAATAGGATAGAGAGGGAGTGATTGATTGTTCTTAATTGCTTAAAGTGACATCACTACATCCTCCGTCGCGTCTGTCTGTCTGTTCGCGATAGATTCAAAAACTACTGAGCGGATTTTCATACGGTTTTCATTAATAGAGTGGTTCACGAGGAAGGTTTAAATTGATTGAAATATACAGATAATTGTTTGGAAGTGTCGGAAGATGTCAAGCTGTGTTTGAGCTTTCGTCGAAAGCGCTTCCTAATCCCTTTGAGATATAAAAAAGACGAAGCAGTCAAAAGTACTGCCCACAGAAGTGACAACGCAATACAATGAAATAAATGTGTTCTCTTTTGAATTTTCATGTTAATTATAGTGTGAATGACAATATTTAAATTTAAGAATTTGTTTATTGAAATTATTAACATTAGTGTGGTTTACTCATCTATTAGCACTCGAAGCAATAATTATATACATTTTTATTAAGTATTATCAATCAAACTTATGATGAACTGCAAAATATCAATATCACATGTACACAGACCGCTATACTACGCGACGCTAGTGTGACGGCCGGTCATAAATTTATCTCCTGCCAAAAATACCGCTCAAAGCGCCTTTACAAGTTTTCATTGCAAAAAACAATAACTATAATAAACGACGCGGTTATCAGCTAGTATAATATAATAATAATATAAAAAAAAGTGTGTGTGTACTTATGTACACGCGTTAGAAGTTATACTTCTTTGGCGTAACAAGATAACAATCTGTTCAAAATTTTTATCTTTCGCCTTAATCTACGTTTGTAGAAAAAACGACAAAAAAAAAAAAACAACAAAACGACGAGCGTACCAACATGCGCGACTAATATCGAGGTTCAATTTCTATTTCGTTGGTAGCTTTTTTTTCGTGACTTAATGAGCGGTTAAGCAGACAGCTTCATACTGTTAATTTTGTGTCACAAAAATTAAAATTTCACTCTCATCATTTTTTCATAACCCGCCTAAAGAAGTATAACTTCAATAATTTCAGGATCTATCCGAAGACGGAGTTTACATTCTTGATACTGGTGAAGAACTTTATCTTTGGCAAGGAAAGAATATTCCTGAGCGCGTTAAGTCAGCAAGAAGCGATATTATCAAGGTAATCTATACTAATATTATAAAAAGGTAAAGGTTGTGAGTTTGTGACGTTGTAGAGGGTAATCTCAGGAAGTACTGGTCCGATTTGAAAAATTCTTTCAGTGTTATATAGCTCATTTATCGAGGAAGGTTATAGGCTATATATCATCATGCTAAGAACAATAGGAGCTGAACACCGATGAAGAATGTTTCCAAATCGAGGTTTTTTTCCTGTTGAGAGCTTCCGCTGCGTGTTAGCGTTAACCCAAAGTAGGTATTCCAACGAAGTCGCGGGCAGAGGCTAGTGTGCTAATAAGTAGCTATTATATTATCAAAATTAATTACAGAGCTACTTAGAGAATTGATTTTAATTACATTTTCTGTAATACCTTCATCATTTTCTCACCCTTACCCCACCTAAGTAGTGTCGGCACAACATGTTTTCCTCTTCCACTCACCCCTGTCAGATGTCATTTCAGTATTCACACCTTTTATACACATATCATTTCGCCACGCCTTTTACGCCCTTCCTCTGCTCTTATATCCGTCCATTTTCATACTCAAAACTTTTCTAGTTACGTGACTTCCATTGGTTAGTGCTTTTTGTTGTTTGTGGGGGTTTTGGGGGGGGTTTTTGGGTTTGTGGGGGGGGGGTGGGGGGGGGGGGGGGGGGGGGGGGGGGGGGGGTCTAGTAACTTCCATCTTTAGTAGGTGGTAGAGCTACGCTGAAACTATTACTGGTTTCAGCATAAATGGGTCGTGGCGCTCGCGTAATAACGGCCACGCAATTCAAAAAAATAAGAAAAAAAAAAAAAAAAAAAAAAAGGGTAGTATATAGCCTTACTCGATAAATGAGCTATCTAACAGTGAAATAATTGTTCAAATCGGCCCAGTTATTCCTGAGATTAACGCGTTTAATCAAAGAAACAGACCCTCTAGTTTTATAATATTACTATAGATGAAACCTGTAATATTTTATAGGAGTATATAGAAGACGATGGGTTGGAAAGAACAGTGGAGTCAGCGGTCGTGGTGACGGTGAAACAGGGTTTCGAACCGGCAGTATTCAAGAAACTCTTCCCATCTTGGGACCCTGGAATGTGGGAGGTGAGCCTATGACATTATTGTTCTAACTCAGTGGTGGATTTAGGCCTAGGCCAGGGGTCGGCAACTTGCGGCTCGCGAGTCACATGCGGCTCTTTGAAAGTGAAGCTGCGGCTCTTTTATTGCCATACGCAAAAATTATAAAATACATAGTATAAAACAATGTCCTCTGCCGCGTCTGTCTATCTGTCTGTTCGCGAAATCCCAAAAACTACTCAACGGATTTTCATGCGGTTTAGGTATATAATGTCTATATTTTTTTAATCATCACGGTAGGACAACGTTCGCCAGTCCCGCTAGTTTATCATTTATTAAAAAATCATTTAAAAATCGTTCTGAATCGATTAATGAGGATTAGGCACTATTTCTATCTCTCATTGCATTGCTATTATATATTGCATACTTTTTGTCATTGAATTTCAATAAATGTTTAATTGTTTTAATTTTTTACCTAAGTAATGAGTGATTATCTAATAATACCATATACATATTATCTAATTTGTTATGGAAAAAAAAAACTGCTCATATATTAATAAATGGATATTTTTCTTATGAATAAGAAGAAATAGATTAGTTTTTTCCTTATCACAAAACTTTATTTACCTATGCTAGTACTATTTAGTTAGCAAGAATTTTTTCATGGTTATTTTTTAAAATTTTGAATATTTGTTAATTGATATTTTTCACTCTTCCGACTCAAAAGTTTGCCGACCCCTGGCCTAGGCTGGTGAAGCCAAGGACTAGGGCAACAAGATTTTAGAGCGGGAAAAATCTAAACCGCTAAGTAATAAAATCGGTAAAATGACAAAAAAAAATAAAATAAAAAAATATATGTGGATCACTTTTGCTGCAAATTACCGACACATTTGTAGTAACATTTTTTATAATTTTATCGTTACATTTCAAAATGAGCTAAACCATATTTTAATCGTTCACATAACGTGTTTAACTTTTTATAAGATTACCAGTTTTCATACACCAAGATTCGAAGTTAAAATTTTGCCGTTCATAAGGTTTTTATCATTTTCTATGATCTTCATATTGTAAATGTGCAAAATTTGAAGATGTTAAAAAATAACGTAAAATATTAGAAACGGCTAAAATTGAATTTAGCTCATTTTGAATTGTTGCTTAACCAAATATTTTCAAAATTTTTTAGAATCGTTAGAATAACTTGCACACACTTTAATAACTCTGGAAAATTTACGTTGAACAAAAGTACAGTTCTGCTCTATACACTACATTTTTTTTTTCAGAATCTGACGTCATACGAGGACATCAAAAACGAGACAAAGGCGTCTAATTCAAAATAAAACAAATTTATAATTGAAAAATATTTATTATTATATCAATAAAATATAGTCTTTATTCTTAATTAACATCATTTTATACATAAGATTCAACATTTCCATACGATAATATTATAACTAAAAACCTGTAGAGGTATTATAAGTAAAAATACGTTACCTACATATTTTGACAAAACAAATGGCTCGATAACGCACACATACGTAAAGTAATATTGTAACGCCACACTGCCTTAGATAAAATGTGAAAGTAAGATGGCATATTCTCAATATCGGTGGTGAGAAAGAAATAGTTATATGTTGCTTAGATACGGGCCAAGGGACGGGTCAGCTGTCAAAAATAAACTAGCTAGCTAAGTTGTAACAAGGCGCTGTCGAAGCGCTTATGAGGTATCTACAGCTTTTTAGTTATATGACTGCAATAATAGTTACAAATTTACAGTCAATGATAGACTAACTATTATTAATAATCACAAAGTATTCAAATTAAAATATCAAAGTTCAATAACACGTAGTCATAGAGAAACTTATTATTTGTCTATGTTCCCTTCTTCATTATGTTTTACTAACAGAAGTTATCCTTAAATGTACGAGTGTAAATTGCAATTATGAACAGTTTTTACATCACATAGTAGTTATACACTGGTTAATTATTTGCACCAAGTTATTATTCTCTAGTGCAGCTGCTACTCTTTCCTTGTCTGCCAGCTGTTTGTTGACAGCATGTTCTGACGCGTGTGTTCCGTCAGTCACTTTTACTGTCACTTTGAACCTGCTCGGTAAAGCTCGGAGTAACTGGACTCTTATTGAAAGACCTGGAATGTTTTATTGTTGATTAGTCATTATATATATAGGGGGAGCTTCTATTGACCTGCGTCCGTGCTATTGACTATATCGGGGAATTACTAATGACCTCAAACGCCATTGGTTGGAAGTATTGACCGTTCATGTATTTTGATTATTATTGGCTATCAGCTTTGGCTGAATACCTTACGTGTAGTCCGGCGAAGCTGTTAAGACCTTGCTAGGTCAATAGCGTAGTCAGTCAGAGAAAAAAAAAACCTTAAAAGACGATAGACGACTAGATACTGGGCATCCTCACTGAGACAGTTGGGCTGGTCACACCTACGGTTATTTGTCGTAACTATATTCAATGTTGAGCTTCTATATCGGCTAATGTATTATTTGATTGTTCTTAGTGGATTGATTCAATAAATCTACTTTTACATGTGTAAGGTATGTCATAAGTAATATATATATAAAAACATGTGGGTAGTTTATACACTTTCGTGACTTTGACACTTGTGTAATAAACGGATTTACAAACAAACTGCAGTATTTTATTCTGGGATCTTATTTATTCAATAAGATTAGAAACTCATCCAGAATCTCGGAATACGTCAATTGGCGACGACGCCGTGTCATATCTGCCCAACATATAGATATTCAGTTTGCATGGTGGTACAAATTTTTGAAGTCCATGTCCACCAGTCTTAAAGTGAAAATGTAAACACTATGTATCTGTGTTCAGGCAGCTGTAATTGAGACCTAGTATAGTTGTTCACTATTTATCTATACTAATATTATAAAGTTGGAGGGTTTGTTTGCTTGTTTGTTTGGTTGAACGCGCTAATCTCAGGTACTACTGATCCGATTTGAAATTTTTTTTCAGTGTTGGATAGCTCATTTATCGAGGAAGATTATAGGCTATATATCATCACGCTAAGACATATAGGAGCGGAGCACCAATGGAGAATGTTTCAGAATCGCGGTGTTTTTTCGTTTTGAGAGCTTCCGCTGCGTGTTAGCGTTAACCCAAAGTAACTATTCCACGCGCACGAAGTCGCGGGCAGATGCTAGTAATAAATAATTACAGTAAGTATATTGAATAGGGTTCAAGTAACTATATATACTATATATACAAGTAACTATATGTTGTGTAAACATACTGTCGCGAGTGCACGAATATGTAGGGCGTAAATGCGGCGATGCTCGCAATTAACATTCTATTTATAATTTTAAATGAATAGAAAAATTTTAATTAACAAATCGCCTAAAGCTAATACTCTAGGTTCTAGTATGGTAAACATACCATCTTGCACCACATCATTATTTAAGATTTATTAAGATTATTTAAGATAAGTTTATGGGCAAACACTAAAACTAATAAACCATAAGAGCAAGGACAGACACTAATGTTGTCTTCATTGCAAGTATTAGTTAAAATAAAATGTATATGATATGAGAGACTACAATGCGGACTGGAGCATTAACACTACCGCCACCATATTAGAGATACATCAATAGGTGGTAGAGCCACGTTGAAGCTATTACTGGTTTCAGCATGAATGAGTCGGCTCGCCTGGGGTAGTACCACCCTTTCACAGAAAACCGACGTGAAATAACAGTGCTTGCATTGTTGCGTTTCGTTCGGTCAGTGCGAGCGTCAGAGGCTCACCTCCCCTCTGATTGGGTCTACTGAACTTGAGACATGTTGATGAGTTAACTCATTATAGCACCTGAATTATCTATTTCGAATTATAAAACTAAAGGCAATATATAATTATTCAAAATCTCTTCTGCTTTATAATAAAGAAATGTTTTTGTTGGTATTTAGGCTTCTATCACAATTTATAAAAATACATTTCCTTCGAGGCTTACTCATTTCAAAACTACCTCAATGTATCGGCATAGGAATCCTAGGACTCTATAGTTATACGACTATTCAATGAGGAATTTTTTATTTACGTTTTTTTTTAATGGTTGGAATGTGAATTGACATATTCTATTTTTTTAATGCCCAATGAAGCAGATGGGAATTAGCTAGGTGTACATATAAGCATAGTTGTGATGTTCTTTAAAGAAATACTGCGTCAAAAACAATTACATTGTAATCGCATAAAATCAACTTGCTAGCTGACAAAAGACTTAAACACCTCTTCTTTTTTCCCTCTTTATTAACCTTTTAACTCATGAACTGCGATGTACGTATCATCTGTATGCTGATGACCTGCAATTATACACACAGGCCGCAGTAGATTCTCTATCAGCTGCAATTTATACTATTAACCGGGATCTAAATGCCTTAAGGGATTGGTCTGAGAGATTTGGCTTATCAGTTAATCCTTCCAAATGTGAAGCAATTGTAATAGGGAGCTGTCGTATGATTACCAGAATAGACTTCAGCTCGCTGCCTCAGATTATATTCAGTGGTCTTCTCATACGTTTAGTACGGATGTAAAGGACCTTGGTTTACACATTGATGCCAAATTGAATTGGAGAACTCATATTTCCAAGGTTAGTCAGAAAGTGATTGGTACTGTAAAGTCTTTTTATCGCCTGAAAAATTTTCTCCCAGTTAAAACGAAAACCATGCTAGTGCAATCTATAATATTTCCTATAATTGACTATGGTGATGTGTGCTTTTACGATCTGAACGCTGACCTTCTTATCAAACTTGACAGATTACTCAACAATTGCATTCAATTTGTTTTTAATCTTCGTAAGTATGACCGTGTATAGAGTCATCGTTCAGAGCTTAATTGGTTGCCCATACGCCAGCGTCGGAGTTTGCCGTCGGAGTTTGCGGGCTCTGACAACTCTGTATTCTATTCTATTTTCTCCCAACACTCCCTCTTACTTAACTCCACATTTTCAGTTTTTATGCTCTAATCATGACCTTAACCTTCGCTCTTCTAATAATCTTATTCTTTGCTGTCCTGTCTATACTTCCGGTCTAGTACATTCATCTTTCTATATCCAATCTATTCTCCTATGGAATGCGCTTCCTTATGAAATCAGGATGTCATCTAACCGTTTCAGTTTTAAAGTCAGGGTACGTCGGCTTTACCAGTGTCATTTAGCAGAATTATCTGGTTAATGCTGTATTTAGTACTTGATGTTGACTAACTACACCTTTAATTTTTGTATTGATATTTATGTATGATGTTGTTATGTGTATGTATTGTATATGTATTATATATGTAGTATATTGGTGTTGATATTTTATTTATATATTGTGATATTAAATAGGTTAAACATAATTTCATAAAAACCTCACCTTTTACACCTACCAACATTTATCTCCGCATCACCTAATGGTTGACTGGCAGAGAATGCCTTAGGCATTAAGTCGGCCATTGCGTATTTAACGCATAATGTGTAAATAAATAAATAAATGTTGTCCAGCCCTGATAATAAAATAAAATCTTGAAAAATTATATACGAAACCTTCCTCAGGAATCACGTCACCTAATGGCGAAAACCGCCTGAAAATCTGTTGTTAAGTTTATCGCGAACAGACAGACAGACGTTATGTAGTGATATAGTAGTGATAAAAAACCTAACAGAGAAACAATTACTAGTAACTAACTATGCATTGGTTTTTTGGCTTGGCATTAGAAATTCGCATCACGAATTTGGGGTTGTTAAGGGTTGTTTTTTATAGGGGTTGGTTACACCTATCAAAAGACACCCCCCTCACCCCCCGGAGACGCGTAGTTTTTTTTTATATGTGTTTGAAGTAACGTGTAACGGAACGTGATTTTTCCTTCAGATGCGCATTTTTAAGGTTTATAATACTATAATTTTGTTTTTTTCATATTTATTGTTGTTTTATAATTGTTCACTGTTATTTCAGAAAAAAAAAACAATAATTCAAATATAAATTATTTGTATGACGTAAAATGGAACGTTTTCCAGATCTTGTAATTTTTTCTACTATGTTTAATCAAAAACTCAAATGTCTCAATCCTAGAAAAAAATATAATATAAGTTATTTGTATGATCATAAAGCCTCTCCACACATAACACAGGCGAGCGAGCGCAGCGAGCGAGCAAACTGTTCCAAGCAAGTCCGATTAAGTCACGTTAGGTTAATAGAGGAATAGGAAGCGAAGCTTCTCTCCCGCCCTAGTTCTATATGTAGGTTAGTATTGCGAAAACAACAAATTCCTTGTTGTTTTATATTAAATATTTTTTTAACCACTATGAGCTTAATTGTGAAATATTTGAGTGAATAATGAGGATAGAAGTTTATTGTAAATATTTTTTTTTCTTTGTTCAAGATTTATGCTTTTCCATCAATAATTTATTCCTTAATGCGTAGATATACATAGTTTCATACAAGTTATTATTTTTAGTTGAAAGTTGAAAACCCAATCTTTTTTTATGCAAAATTACTATAATTTTTAGTACTGTTACAAGAGTTTTAAATACTTCAAATTTATTTTTTTCCACAAAATTTACATTTTTCTTGCAATAATTTTTTGCTCTACTTATATATAAACATAGTATTGTACAAACTGTTAAATTTAAATTTAAAAATCACCATGTTGTTAATATACAAAATTACCAATGATTGTTCGGAGGTGACATAATCTCAAAACTTTGATCATGAATATCTCAGTAACTATAACTTTCCGCGGCGGGGGAGTGGTTTAGAGGGGTAATCAGCCCCCTCCCCCTCCCCTCTCACCCCCTCTCAACCCTTATTTCAGGATGCGAATTTCTAATGCAGCCCCGGTTTTTTTACTAAAAGTACAGTCTTAGGATAGCTGGGAGGCGTTTACAGTAGAAATAATAAAATGTTACCTATTAAAGTAGCCATACTGCAATGAGGAATTGTTGGTGTAAAATTAACAAGGACCGTATTCTTTTTATTATCGATCACAATATTACTCTCTTCCACCACCTTCAACTCTTCCAAGGTCAGCGGATGCTCAGGATCATTGATGTTGCGTATTAAGTCAAATATTTCACGTTCATCGAAATAATCTGCGATATCTTCGTCAAGGTCTGTTGATGTGATTTCGCGTTCAGAACCTTTTTCGTAAACATGGGGGTTGACGTTGTCAGCTGTTTTCGTCATTTCTTCAACCTTATTATGGGCCCGTAAATACGAACACAAAAATAGAGTTTATATTTAAAATGTCAAACTCAACCAGCTGGTATGTTAGTTATTTTTTATCTATGGTATTTTTTTTGATGTCTTGCGAGTTTGTTAATCGTTCAGAAATAATTATATTGTCAACATTAAAAAAATATAGGTATATAATATTTTGATATTATAGTAGTAATTTTGAATAAATCTTCATTTCAGAAAAAGAAAGATAACAAAAGTATTTTACATATACTTTGGTAGATTGATATATTTCTTCCTTTATAATTTTTGATATAATTAAGTTGTTTTTACACGTTATTTTAATGTCATAATGGTTGTCAAATTGACATTTAGACAGAAGACGATCAATAACTGGGCAGTGTAATACTGTTTTATCAGTTTTTTAAAGTAAAAGGCCTTCATACGATTCCTTTGCTCTTTCCTGACGGACCTCGTGTAAGTTTGTTCTATTATTTCGTATTTAAATCATTATTTACCTTTGCGTTTCACAATAATCTGTTAAATGAAAGTGTCCTCCCTATATTGTTATAATTTCTTTGAATTTCGTTACATTTGTTATTACACCCTGTAAGAAATTGGGGAGGGTTGAAAGAATAATGATCTATCATCGACTTTTTGAGGACTTTGGAATATATTTTTATACGATCTCCTTTAATGATTCGGTTATATTTCAAATTATATAAAAAAAAATTAAATATATAATCTTAAAAAAAAGAAAAACACTACCTACTACTTTATTTTTTCTTTCTACTTTGGGTTAACGCTAACACGCAACGGAAGCTCTCAAGAGGAAGAAACCCCGATTTTGAAATATTCTTTATTGGTGCTCTGCTCCTATTCGTCTTAGTGTTATGATATATAACCTTCCTTGATTTCTTATAAAACTGAAAGAATTTTTCAAATTGGACCAGTAGTTCCTGAGATTACCCCCTACAATGCCACAAACTGTACCTCTTTATAATATTACTATAAATATATAAAAATGTACACTATATTTTTAAAAAATGTACACTATATTTTTAATGTAGGATATATAAATCAGGAACTTATACATTTTATATTATTTACATACATTTTTTATAAAAAAAAAACGATATTAATAAACCTATCATTCTGTCTGTGTATATAGATTTAATAGAAAAAAGGGTTTCGCCATTTTTATCACATTTTCAACACAAAATGTAACATTTCCTAATTGATAGACTGTAAAAATTATAAATAATATTTCTGTAAATCATTAATTAAGTGAAAACATAAGTTATGTAAAACATGTTGGGAGCCAGTTATATAAAAATGGGCTTTCCTAATATAAAATGTCATAATCAACAAAATTATTGATTACAATTAAAGATAAAATATTTAAGTTACACATTTTTATTCATTACTAGCGGGCCCGGCAGACGTTGTCCTGCCCTGATTATGAAAAAATACTTGACAAATTACATACTAAAACGTTCCTCATGAATCACCCTATCTACTGATGAAGACCGCATGAAGATCTGTGCAGTAGTTTTTGAGTTTATCGCGAACAGAGAGACAGACAGACGTGATAGGGTTTTAGGGTTTAGGACATGTTCAAGAGGTTTACAATAAATACTGTATATGCCAAGAGATGGAGAAAAAAAAATACTTACCAACATTTTTATTACTATTTAAAATAAAGACGTAAATAGGTCCTTCAAGTATTACACAAATGCTATAAGTAGGGTCTATGCTTTGCTTATATTTAGTGACACAGGGTTGAAGAAATATGTATAAAGATTACTTCAGCATTGTTTTCTAATTTACTCTTTGTATTTTTGAAACTTCTTACCCTTATCCCACATGAGTAGGGTCGGTACAACATGATTGTCATGTTGTGGTATATGATTTGGCTTCATTTTTACGATCGACTGCCATCTGTCATCAACCCTCCTTGGGATTATTTTGTGTTGTACCACTGTATTTATGAACATTATATAGTTACGAAGTCTGCTGGGATCTTTTAGCCTTACAATTTTTATATAGGCTTTAGCTTTTGGTTGGCTATTTATGGTGTCATTTATTATATATTTATTTATAGTGAAAGTTAAGTGCAAGACCACCTATCGGATTCAATTGTGAATCTAAACGAGTCTAAAATTTATCGAGGTGTTTATGAGGAGTTCAGTCATATAAGAAGAATTAACGAACAGATATTCAAAATTGTTTTTGTTATATAAATTAGATATAGAATTTTTATATATATCATTCTTTGATAGTTTGCAGACATTTTTGTCATCAAAGGATTTTTTAATGTAAAGTAAACTCTAAGACTACTCAATGGCGGTAGACAACTACAGAGGTTTTATTGAAAGGGAATGCATTCAAGAGTAATATATGAAGCGGCGATACAGTGACAAAAAAAAATAAAAATTTATTTACACAACTGCTACAACCCTACACATATCACCTCCACACGCTTGCGCGCTTACACGCTTACACATGAAAGTGGAAGGGTTTTGTTTTTTTTCCTTATCAAGCTGAAATAATTTATAAATTTTCTGATACAAAATACACATAAGAGTTGTTGAGATATGGATGCTTGGTACATATATGTTTCAATAACTCATATATGTATGCATATGTAGCTTAGCTAAGGGTAACTCAGATAGGTCTCGAATTGCATGTATCAGGCAACAACCAAGGCGAGGTGTGCCGTGCACCCTTGAGCTAGTTGCCAAAATAAAATCGGCTGAGTGCCTTCGCGCTCGCTTTGTAGTCCCGTGATGCTGTTGAGACCTTGCCAGGTCAATAACGTAGTCAGTTCTAGAAAAAAAAAGTATATGAAGAGTAACCTTCCAAAGTTTATGATTTTTAAAACTATATTTTAGCATATGGCCCTAAAAATAAATAAACTGTTTACTCATGTTTACAATGTCTGAGAGTAGTTCCAATCTTTCCGAAACTCTCTAAGAAAATACTAAACCTCGAGACACTACTGCGGGAATGCCTGTTGACTTATCTATCATGCCTGAAATTTGCTAACAATCTGGGCCTCTCCTTTACCTCACTTTCACACAAATATAAGCAACCAACTACGTTTTCAGAAGTTGTAGATAATTACTTACTTAACCATAATTACAATTAATAGAATAACCTTCTATTAAATCATATTCTATTACATAAAAATGACACAACTTCATATTTGAAAATTGTAACGAAATTTTAATAGATGGCGTTGCCTCACTCATTGTTGATACGTGACAATAGATGGCGTTTTTGCAACTTCATGTTACGGAGTTGTATAAAAAAAAAGTAAATAAAGAAAGGATGCCCCAAAAATAATTTATATTGTAATGTATGTAGTTATGTATCAAAAAAATTGAAATTAAAAATTGAATGAAATATCCACAGCAACGAAAGTAGACCACATAGGCACATGTCATCAGATTTCATTACATAGTATAAAAGAAAGTCCTCTACCGAGTCTGTCTGTCTGTCTGTTCGCGATAAACTCAAAAACTTAACTATTTTCATGCGGTCTTCACCAGTAGATAAAGTGATTCATGAGGAAGCTTTTAGTATATAATTTGTCAAGGACTTTTTTTATATAACCAGGGCGGGACAACGTCTACCGGGCCCGCTATTGACAGGATAAGTGTAAAAAAACTGTGTTTAATACAAATCGTAAAAACATAAACAATAACAAATTATATTATTTTTAAATATAATTATGTATCACAGATAAGACAATGGCCGACGATCCATGGATAATACAGCCCCATGAGGTCGCTAAGTTTTATCAGCACTTCCGAAATCTTGGACCTGTAAACAAGACCCTCACTGGAGAGCAAGCGAAGAAGTTCATGTTGCAGGTTTGACATAAATATTCCCATGAAGACTGATAATATGCATGTACAATAATGTTTGAATCAAATCGATGCTTTTATTTTGTTATTGTAAATGAGCTGTCCCCCAACTTCTGCATAGAACTTTATGTAAAAAACAGCAATTATAAGGCCGGCAACGCACTTGCGACTATCCTGGTGTTGTTAGTGTCTATGGACGGTGGTGATCACTTACCATCAGGTGACCGGCCTGTTCGTTTGCCCCCTGTAATATAAAAAAGAAATTAATAAAGCCATCTGAATGTATTAAGTTCATTTACTTATCTACTTTTCTCTCCTATTCAAGTCTGGTATTCATTAAAATTACAATATTTTTTTTAAAAAGTGAACCGATTTTAATGAAACAAAGATTAAATGTTAGTCGAAGATATGCCGTATGATTTTCTTGAAGAGATTTTATCATAAACGCAGGATTTATCAGTGATGCATATCCAAACACACAGACATTTCTAAAAATGATTGAAATGTGTTTTATTACTTATTCCTAGACATGGGCAACAATTTTTTTTAACCAAAATCTAAAAGCGGGGTGGTAGGGTGTCTGTACCCGACTGGATCGCGACCACCGTACACCAGGTGGAACACCCGCCATAGTGGCACGTTTGGGCGTGTCGCGTTCCGGGATCAGCCGGTGTATATCCAGCAACCGGGGGGGCTGTCCCTGACTGGGTCGCTTTCAGGCCGGCATGACAGCGGCGACCGGCGATGGATAGTATGTCTTTCGGTGGTCGCCATTGTTTTTGGATTGTACTGTGCTTACCATCAGGCACAGTACAGTCACTTTGCCGAGCTACAATAAAAAAAAAAAAAATAAATAAAAAGTAAAAGACACAGTAAAGACACGTTCGATTTTTTTCACAATGTGGTAATAATATTGTGTTTGTGTCTTGCGATAATTCCAATGTTCTAAAAAGATAGTGGTCCCTTGTTAGAACTAGTACACACTTGTACAACATAGACATGCAAGTGCAACTCCTCTGGTGTTGCAAGTGTCTATGGACGGTGGTGATCACTTAACATCAGGTGACCCACCTGTTCGTTTGCCTCCTATGATATAAAAAAAAACTTTCCAGCCTTTTTTTCAGTCTTTCCAAACTTTGTCGTGTGATCTCGATCAGTATTATCTAGTACCCGACTAATGTTAATCACTGCTCAGACATAATGTTTTAAATGGGAGTCCTGAAACCGCGATACAGGAAATTTACAACACTATATGGCGCCATCTATTGGCCATTTTTATAAACAATGATATTTCTCAAAACAGTCATTTGCCAAGTAATGTGTTGCTTTATTTTAGCTTGGTAATATATTTATTTC
Source organism: Antheraea yamamai (assembly GCA_036509395.1). Classification (NCBI taxonomy): domain Eukaryota; kingdom Metazoa; phylum Arthropoda; class Insecta; order Lepidoptera; family Saturniidae; genus Antheraea; species Antheraea yamamai. Next base: position 1,174,715 of record AP028452.1, read on the forward strand.
AGTCACAGCTGCCGCCTCCAGTACTTGGTCAGATATGGTCTCTTGCAGACATCAACGCTGATGGGAAATTAGACTTCAAGGAGTTCTCTATTGCCTGCAAGGTGAGAAATAGTTTAACCAAATTTGGCATCATACGTGACTATTGTGCAGCTCTGCTACGGACAGAGCATTGGTGTCTGCATCACTGTATTCTGATTTGATCACAACTATAACATTGGCAACAATCAGTGACACATAAACTCTTTCAACACATTCTCCAAGAACATCAATCTGTCGATAATTTACCTTCGAATTGCATTCAGTTTTATGTTTATTATAGACGAACTTAGAACCTGCGATTTCTTTACTATATTTTAAAGTCTTTAGTATGTATTATGTTATGTTAGTAATTTTAGTATATGGTATAGTTTTAAGGTATAAGGATGAGCTATCTGTCGATCCCATAAAGAGTTTAAATGCAATAATTTATCTGTGAAATACTAAAAGTGCCCAATGATTCCTCTGTAAACACAAGTTGACTGTTAAGTCATGTTCGTGTATGCTTTGCAGCGATTTAGAAAACAAAAGCGTACAGTGCGTGCAATACATGGTGGTAGGGCATTTTCTAAGTCCGCCACCCGCTAGCTGCAACTCTCAAGTTAAAAATCTGTCGCCAAGCACTCAATGGTATGTTTCCGCAACTCCACTTGAATCCCAGTCCCCTATAGCTTTGGAGTGTTTACTAAAACTTATAAAGTATTTAAAAAAATCCATCCACAATTCCGTAGGAAAACCTGACCAAAATACTATAATGTTACAGTTTAGCATTGTCATAATAACCTGTATAGGAGAGATTTATGATGAAAGTTTCTCTACGTGGTCTAATCAGAAATGAGAAGGTTTACAGAAGAACATATCCCTAAAAATTGCTAAACTTACATTAGTAAGCTGAGCAGATTACTTGTGAAAAGGATGGCTGATGGGTCCAAAGAGTTCTCGTATGGTAATCACGCAATAGAGGACAGCATTGGTTGAACCACTACTTAGGGAAGTCCTTCTTTTCCAGAACACCAGACCTCTTACGGTTTAATAGATAGATTCTTCTGTGTATTTCTTTTTCATTTCCTTCTTTTGCAGATCATAAATCTCAAGTTACACGGAATCGAAGTACCAAAGACTCTCCCACCATCTCTAATTGCCTCTTTAAATCCAACTGGTAAGGTTACTGTGTTATTTTCTACATTTCTTGCCTAGGTTTAAGCCTTTTTTTTTTTTTTTTTTTTTTTTTATCGTAGCTCGGCAAAGTGACTGTACTGTGCCTGATGGTGAGCACAGTATAATCCAAGAACAACGGCGACTACCGAGAGACACGCTATCCCTCATCCCTCACCGGTCGCCGCTGTCATGCCGGCTTGCATAAATGTCTCTTCACGTTACGCTTGAAGGACCCCATATTATAGGAAGGAGGGAACACACTGGCCGGGAGATTGTTCCATAGCTTCACGGTACGGCAGAGATAAGAGGTTGCGAACTTTTTAGTTCGTGCCCAGATAGGATTTACCGTAAAACTATGGCTCCGAAGCCCAGCGCGCGTGGTTCGGGTATGAAAAGGAGAGGAAGGGATTAAATTAAATAGCTCTTCAGAACACTCGCCATGATACAGACGGTAGAACACGCTCAGTGAGGCAATGTCTCTACGCAACTGAAGCGGCTCTATAAATTGTGTAATGTCTGAATCATTAACAATGCGGACAGCCCGTCTCTGCAACCTGTCCAGGGCATCTAGTAGGTATTTGGCGGAACCGTCCCAGAGGTGCGAACAATATTCCACACAAGGCCGAACTTGTGCCTTATAAAGGAGGTATAGTTGATCAGGCGTGAAAAACCGTCGCACCCTGTTCAGGATTCCGAGTCTCCGAGATGCAGTGGAGATGACACTCCCGATGTAATCCCTGAGATTGAGGTCGCTACGAATATCTATACCTAAGATATTGAGGCTGTCTCGCATTGCGAGCGAGACGTTCTGGAGAGCAGGAAGAGGGGTAAATGGAGATGTTTTGCAGGTAAACGCGCATACTTGTGTTTTGTTTGCATTAAACTCCACCAAATTGCTTGCTCCCCATGTTGAAATGAGATGCAAGGACCGGTCGAGTTCAATCACAAGTTCTTGTCGTCTCTTTTCTGCGTCACCCCGACTGCAAGAAGGCTTGCTGTAGTAGCACCCATGGATGGTGCTATCATCTGCATAGCAATGAATATGGCCTAAAGGCAACATATCATTAATATGCAGAAGAAACAGAGTAGGTGAAAGTACAGAGCCTTGAGGAACTCCTGCATTTACTGACATGAGCTGCGAATCACATCCATCGACAAGGACACGAATTCTGCGCTCATGTAGAAAGCCAGAGATCCATTTGCATAACTTGTCGGGGAGACCGTATGCCGGAAGCTTGGACAGAAGACCACGGTGCCAGACCCTATCGAAGGCTTTGGCAACGTCGAGACTAATTGCCAAGGCCTCGCCGTGTTTGTCAATTGCCTCTCCCCAGCGGTGCAGTACGTAGGCCAGAAGATCACCCGTTGATCGGTTTTGGCGAAAGCCATATTGCCGATCATTAATCAACGAGTGATCCTCGAGATAGCGGACAAGCTGGGTGTTGATGATCCGCTCCATTATCTTGCACAGTACTGAGGTTACGGCAATTGGGCGATAGTTATTGGGATCAGACCGATCCCCCTTCTTGGGAATCGGTTGCACGTTGGCTTCCCTCCAAGCCCAAGGCACGACACCAGAAAGATAAGACAGGCGGTATAGGCGCGTAAGTACTGGAGCCAACTCGGCTGCACACTTTTTTACTACAACCGCTGGGATACCGTCCGGACCACTAGCCTTCCGGACATCGAGCGATCGCAGTTGTTTGAGAATGTCACGCTGTCTGAACTTTAATTCAGACATAGTGACACCGAAGCAAGGAATAGTGGGCGGTTGCGCGTTTCGATCGTCGAGCCGAGAATTAGCCGCAAAGAGATTAGCTAATAATGTGGCTTTCTCCTGCGGTTCGTAGGCCAGTGCCCCATCAGAGTACCTCAACGGTGGCATCGTTGGATGACAAAAATTGGCTTGCACAGCTTTGGCCAGACTCCAGTAGACTCGACTATTGGTCGGATGGCTTACGAGTTCTAGACCCAAGCGTGCAACGCGCTGGGCATCCGCTCTAGTGTATGCTCTCTTACAGGCTTTGGTGGCAGAGTTATAGACTGATTTGAGGAAGCTGGTGTTAGGATCCTTATTTGCGCGACCCTTGATCCATTCGCGATACGCGGCTTGCTTTTTACTAACAGCATCGACGCACTCGCGATTGTACCAAGGGCGTCCTTTGCGATTACCGACGATCTCGGAGGAAGGAATATAATATTCCATTGCAACTGCAATTTCATCGGCAATCGCATCAGCAATCGCTGAAGGGTCCCTCCCGTCAAAACAACGTTGCCGCCAAGGAATGGAAGCGAAATAATCTCGCATTCCATCCCAATCTGCTGACGAATAGTGCCACACCTTGCGCTTAATTCTTACGCTGGGTGGAGGTGGAGCGCGTGGCACAGATGATATAACGAGGCAGTGATCCGATGTGCCCAAGGGGGCATCGACTGACACATCATACCCAGTTGGATGGCTCGTCAACAGAAGGTCCAGTAATGAGGGCGCATGACCTGTGACATCTGGAATCCGGGTGTGCTGGATTACTAGTTGTGTCAGGTCATGTGTTAAGGCGAATGCATGGGCAGTACGTCCTGCGTGGTCCGTCCTGGAGGAACCCAACCAGCTAGCTCTGAACTGCAGTTACCAGTATATAATTGTTCTTAACCATCAGTTGCCCTTAGTGATCAAACCTTCTCGGTATATTTTATGTAAAATAAATAATTGTTAAGGCCTAGGAAGGCACTTTAAAGCTTCAATTTCTCTATTTATATTTTTAAATTAGGTATAACTGGAATTTGGAAGAGGTTTGCTTCATCATCAAGAAATGTGACATGGTGTGTGGTGATGGTCAAAACTCAAACAGTAGTTTTGTATATCCAAACTGATAAATAATAATCGTAATACCCTAGAGACGAGAATCTACTTATGGTCATAATTAACATATGCCTATGGGTTCATAGTTCATAATAGTTTACTATGCGAAAATTTATTTATTAGGAACAATATTTCTTCTTTTGTTTAGTGGTATTTGGGTATAAATGTTGATATTTTCTCCTTAATTGTTGATCTTAGTCTCCTTGTTGCAGTAGAAGCTGGTCGCGAATAATCTTACCAGAAATTACTAATAAATATAATGATTTTGTTTTTCAGTGAACCAACCGCAATTTTCCTCACCGGCTAAACCACCCATTCCACCTATGCCAAACATAACCCCTACACAACCCCTCATACCCGGACTACCAACAAGCCAACCCTCAAACCAATCTTTATTGGTAGATCTCGGCTCCAGTCAGCCAATATCCACATCTCTGGTCCAACCTTTGGTAGCACCCGTTAAGAACTCTATTCCTGATTTGATATCCGGTGTGAAGCCAATAAGCCAACCTTTGGTCGATGCTCAACCTTTGGTTGCGACTTCTCAATCACTCATTGGCCAATCGCAACCTTTGATAGCTCCGAGCCAGCCTTTAATAAGTTCATCCCAACCAGTAGTTCCAACACAATCGTTGATAAATTCCAGTCAGCCGATTATACCATCTGGTATTAACCCTGTACCACCGATAATGCCAGCTGCTTTGGTCCAATCGCCTCCAACGATGGCCATTCAAGGTCTGCCGGGACCAACACCTTTGGTCCAGCCCTCCCAACCTCCATTGCCGATGGGGGTCACCGTGGCTTCATTGGTCAGCAGTCCACCACAAGCAGTGTCGTCTATCAGTTCCATTGGTCAACCTGTGACATCGACTCCAATACCGGGAGTTAAGAACGATGTCGTTTCCAAACCAGGTAAGTTATCAGTATGTACTATACGTATTGGATTTAGATTTAGTAATTATTAGGCGTAGATTAATATTGGGCCTAAATTAGGAAAATAGTGGGCATAGATATAGAAAGTATTGGGTGTAAATGTATGAGATATTGACCATCCTTAGAAAAAGTATTGAGTATAGATAATTAAACTATTACGGTTAGACAAGGTAGTTAGATCTTAGACTTTCTCCAAACTATCAGTATTGCGTTAAAATCATTACCATCACATATTTCGGTTTGATGATAATGAGTATACATGATAAGTATTATTACAATTTGAAAATAATAGAATCATTGAAATACTTATATTTTTATTAACAATGGATACCGTTCAGTTAATCTGTGAGCATCTTAGATGTTTCTATGTGTAAATTTATTTCTTTTTCAGAACTTTAATTTAGTCGAATAAGTCAGTCTCATTATACTCTAAATTGTCTAGAATTAAATTAATAGAATCGTTGCTCAGACAACCCTACAAGATCAATATCTTAGCGTAATCTAAAGAAGGTTCTGCCAAATTATTGTGGCAAATACAGACATTTTGATTGCTTAAATTCATACTATTTATTGACAGATTTCTGTCGCAAATCTTAGCAGAAACGTAATTTTTAGCAGACTCCATCAGTAATGAATCATTACTATATGTACGGTTTCTATAATATAGTTTACTTCTATTGTGTTATCTTGACGATATCGACATATCTACATATGTTCCGAAGTTGAAGAAAATAACGTGCTCACGTAACGTATTTCAAAAGTGGATTTGGTCTAAGTCTAAGCTACCGGAATATACCGACAACAAAAAAAAAACCTAAATGGCCTGTATACATAAATTAAATCAAAAATACTTTATTCAGTTTAGGCCTTGAGAAGGCACTTATGAATATCAATAACCGGTTCTATAATAACTACAACCGGTTCGGATAAACAACCCACTGATCGAGAAGAACCGATAAGAAACTCGATCTGGTTTAACTTTTTAATGCAGATATTTGTAAAAAATTACGCGTGTGTGACAGAGAGGTGTGTTAATTCCCTTATGCCTTTAGCATTTAGCCTTTTGATGTCAAAAACCGTTTCACATGGTGCTCGAACTTACTATCCGGTAAATTGATAATGTGTTTTGGGACTTTGTTATACAACTTAACACTATTATCTAAAAAAAATTGTTACTGATTTTACTGAGTGTGAAACATGGCGTGACCAGTTTGTCACAATAGGTAGTATTTAAATCATGTCGGTCTTTTACTAAATCCAGCTAATCTATGTTTTCAACAACATTGTTTATCCATTTTCTAAGGATCGGTAGTGACAAGTCCAACCGAAATGCCTATGGGGATGATGAGCCCACCGCCCGCTGAGTGGGGGGTGCCGCAAACACAGAAATTGAAGTAAGTTTCCATGTGTATTAAGCAATAATGCGTTATGTAAAGCTGGAAAAGCCGATTTTTGGCCCCCCTCTAAGGGGATGGTTCCTTAAATCAAGTATTACATAATCAGTAACTTAGTCGTTTTGAACTACCTTTCCCTTCTTGTAATCGAAAATAAAAAAGGACTAATTGAGGAGGAAAATAGAAAAAACTAATTGCCTGTGATCTATCACAGATAATATCACAGTGACATAATCTATACATATAATAAGAATGTAAATCAAATGTGTTTGTACTTTTTCGATATTCGGAAAAAAAATTGTTGCAGGTGTCTAGGAATAAGTAATAGAATACATTTCAATCATTTTTAGAAATGTCTGTCGTCTGTCTATCTGTTTGTATGAACAAGCATCACTGCTAAAGTAATGGGTTCACAATAAACCCTAAGCAAGAAAATCGTAAAGCATATCCTCGGGAGTAACTTAGTGTTTGTTTCATTAAAATCGGTCCAGTCTGCTAAAAGTTATTGTAATTCGAATGACGGTTCGAGGCAAGTATGAGAGAAGAGTAGTAATTTATTAGTCACTGTTTTTTACATTAGGTTCGAAACGGACGGAACCGCGGGCACAGCTAGTAGTTAATATAACTATAAGTATAAAGTTAGAATAAATACATATTATCCCCTTCTAAGGGATGGTACGTTTAATCAAGTAGTATATAATCAGAGTCCTATATGATTCCCTCTCATCATCTTGTTAACAAAATACTCAAAGCACATACGCCAAGGCTTACATACATACATTTAGTTAGGTTTCTGTTATTGTTATAGTAAAAATAATAACTACTTGTGATTTATATATATGAGTTGTGGAGGTATGTATGCTTGGTACACATATATGTTTCAACAACTCATATATGTATGTATAGTTAGCTTAGCTCAGATAAGTCGCGAATTGCATGTGGCAACAGCCCAAGCCGAGGTGTGCCGCGCACCCTTGAACTAGTTGTCAAATAAAATCGGCTGAGTGCCTTAAGCGCTCGCCTTAGTGAAGCTGTTAAGACCTTGTTAGGTAAATTTTAGTTAAAAAACCAGTTCGAAAAACAAAAACTTGTGATTTATCACTGTTGACATAACAGCGACATAAAAATTAATAAAATAACAGTGAGAAACTGTCCATCATCTCTCCATATCTATACTAGTCTATACTATCTATACTAATATTATAAAGAGGTAAAGTTTGAGTTTGTGACGTTGTGACGTTGTAGAGGGTAATCTCAGGAACTACTGGTCCGATTTGAATAATTCTTTCAGTGTTATATAGCTCATTCATCGAGAATGGTTATAGGCTATATATCATCACGCTAAGGCCAATAGGAGCGGAGCACAAATGAAAAAGGTTTCAAAATCGAGATGTTTTTTTCTTTTTGAGAGCTTCTGCTGTGTGTCAGCGTTAGCCCAGAGTTGTAACTATTACTACGCAGACGAAGTCGCGGGCAGGGGCTAGTATCTAATAATGTGCTTAGAACTCAAGAACTACTTTTCTGATTAGCATTCTTTGAAGTGACTTCTTTAGATGCGTTGAACGGGGTGTATTTAGCAGGAGATAAATCTATAATTTCCACTCATGACATGTTACGTCAGCAAGACCGGCCGTATTGCGCTTGCGCGGCTTGAGTAAAGCTAGCACTATAAACTGTATAAAAAGAATACAATTATTATTCGGAATGCCAAGAGATGTGAAAGAGAGACTAATGATAATATTTTCATTTAAAAAATTATAAAATTTCTATAATTGACACTATAATGAATTTAAAAATTTAAAAGCGAACACAGTTTAAATTTCGTTGTTTAGAATTTTCACTCCTGGCGGCAGTCCTTACGACTGCCTCGTTTTTTTAATTTATATATATATAGTCACTGACTAGGTTTATGTATCTTTAGTGTTTAGAAAGAATAACCTGTGATTTATCACAAACGAAATCACTGTCACAAATAAAGTTTGCGGGGTGGTAGGGTGTCTGTACCCGACTGGATCGCGACCACCGTACACCAGGTGGAACACCCGCCATAGTGACACGTTTGGGCGTGTCGCGTTCCGGGATCAGCCGGTGTATATCCAGCAACCGGGGGGGGGGGGGGGGGGGGGGGCTGTCCCTGACTGGGTCGCTTTCAGGCCGGCATGACAGCGGCGACCAGCGATGGATAGTATATCTTTCGGTGGTCGCCATTGTTTTTGGATTGTACTGTGCTTACCATCAGGCACAGTACAGTCACTTTGCCGAGCTACAATAAAAAAAAAAAAAAAAAAAAAGTTAGTGTATAACAGTGGAAAATAATCTATTTAGGTACACACAGCTATTCAACGCGACAGACCGCGCTAAAACTGGGTCGGTGTCTGGAGCCCAAGCTAGGTCCATCATGCTGCAGTCCAGGCTCCCGCAGCAGACCCTCGCACAGATATGGGCCCTCGCTGATTTGGATTCGGATGGGAAACTTGGTAAGAAGAACTCTCTATTAGGAGTTTTTGGTGGGATCTTAGACTTTCGTGTATTGGGCATTTATATTTTATTCATAACCTTGTGTTATTTCACTCCATAGTTGTCACATTGGTGGTATTTTACGTAATTTAGATCGGTTGTTGTGCTTAAGTATGGGAAATAATGCCACAGGGCATGAATTCTGAGATGGGGCAAGAATTCGCTGGAAAGTTCTAACAAGAGAGCCACCATCTTGTTAGAACATTGAAATTATCACAAGACACTTGTAATATTATTACCTAATCGATAATGACAGTAATAATATTAGAGATTGATTACCAAAAATAAATAGTGTATTATTGCAAAGGCCGTGAAATAGGCGAGGGCTTCACTAATACGAGACAGGCAATTGCCATTTCCTCCGAGGCATATATAGTGCTTTTCTCAAAAGAATGCCGGGAAATAACACATACTATTTATATTATACATTTAATTCAATTAATATTAAAAGTTACATTTGTAGCTAAATATATATCATCTGGAGCTTTAATTAAAAATTTCTTTATGTTTTCGTCAGAAAAAAAAATCGATATTTTGCTTTTGAATCCGGTCGATTATCGTTTAAGAAAAGTTGTTAAATTTCGATATTTCTTCAAGTTAATGCCATTTTTAACATGAACTGTACATTTCACCATGGAATAAATTGTTTATAATGTAGATGGCTTTTTAGTTTTAGCAATCTCATTAAAATACTCCGAAAATACTATTTCGGAAAAATGTTCACTTTTTTCTCGTTTTTCCAAGTCATAAAATGTTCATATACTTTCATGTATATTTGTTTTGACTTTGCTGGAAGCATGTTTTCCATTGCCAATTTGGCTTCTGATCCTAAATCTGGTGGAGTACAATCAATTCCCATTTCACTCTCTGAATCACTGAATCACAACTGCAACGAATTGTGTAAAATAGTCTTAATGTATAATCCATCACATTCTCAATATCACGCATACTCTTAATTATCAACATAAAAAAGTCCGCTGGTAATGTTCTTTGTTTTTTTTAGGTTGCGAAGAATTCGTATTAGCCATGTACTTGTGCGAGAAAGCTACACAGGGCGAGATAATACCAGCGAAACTACCCCCGGAATTGATACCGCCCACATTCAGGTGGGTAGTCGGTAATTTAAAACCATTTTCTTAGGGGTTATCTATAAATTAATACCATTCTCTTGGGGGTAGTCTATAAATTAAGACTATTATCTTAGGGTGAATTATTCTGACGTATATTTTGTATGATAGAATTTTAGGTGGCTGGGACTTGCTGCTACGCTTATAAACCAGACACTGCTGACTCCACTGTTTACCGCTACTGGAATCTTCAGACAGATGAACTTGAGACTCTATCCCAGTTCTGAAATTGGTGTAGTAGTATAGCAATATGAATAAGTCGGTAACTCTCTAATACTTCCCTAACTGGTTTTAATCTTGGAAATTAATCATGAAGTATATCGTTGTGATCCGGCAAAAGTCCCTCTTCTGATCCGGTAAAAGTCCCTCTTCTGATCCGGTAAAAGTCCCACTTCTGATCCGGCAAAAGTCCCTCTTCTGATCCGGCAAAAGTCCCTCTTCTGATCCGGCAAAAGTCCCTCTTCTGATCCGGTAAAAGTTCCACTTCTGATCTGGCAAAACTCCCTCTTCTGATCCGGTAAAAGTCCCACTTCTGATCCGGCAAAAGTCCCTCTTCTGATCCGGTAAAAGTTCCACTTCTGATCCGGCAAAAGTCTCTCTTCTGATCAGGTAAAAGTTCCACTTCTGATCCGGCAAAAGTCCCTCTTCTCATCCGGTAAAAGTCCCACTTCTGATCCGGCAAAAGTCCCTCTTCTGATCCGGTAAAAGTCCCACTTCTGATCCGGCAAATGTCCCACTTCTGATCCGGCTAAAGTCCCACTTCTGATCTGGCAAAAGTCCTGTTTCTATTCCGGCAAAAGCCCCACTTCAGATACAGCAAATGTTCCACATCTGATCCGGCAAAAGTCCAACTTCAGATCCAACAAAATCCGGCTTATAACATACTTAACTTCCAACTTAATTTATCCAACTTAAATATTTTCTTTTTAATTTCACTAACGATCAAAAAACCAATGAATAACTGATCACGCACGAAGGGAACCTATCAAATTCGGCCTTACGTGACATACTGTTCCACTCCTTTCCATAACCGAAGTACGTACATTGGACCCTGGAGTCACAGTTTTAGGGTCAATTTCATGGGCGTATGGACTGAAAAAGATTGCAACGTGTTATTTTTATCATACGGTGAAGTTATGGAACAATCTCCCAGTGTGTTCCCTTCTTCCCATGACACGGGGTCCTTCAAGCGTAAAGTGAGAAGACATTTACGCAGGCCGGCATGACAGTGGCCACCGATGATAGATAGCTTGTCTCTCGATGGTCGACGTTGTTTTTTAATTGTAAAACTGTCAGGCATAGTGCGGTCACTTTGTCGTCCTACGATATAAAAAAAATCGGCCTCGTCTCCAGCAATTCTAATGGTTGAAAACTTAGATAAGCTGGATTGCAAAATGGAAGCAAAATGGAATGGATGGAATGGAAGCAAAATAGGTTGATTCAGGATCACTAAGACCAATAACAGATTTTTTTTTTGGTTATAATGTTAGGTTTTATAAGACAGTCCCAGAGCACATAACCGATTTGCCAGATAGTAAGTTCAAACGCCATGTCAAACGGGTTTTAATGTCTGAAGGGTATAGTAATAGGGAGGATCAATATGTGAACGATGGTGACGTCTGGTAATGCTGGACCTCTCTCTGCATCCACCAAAAACAAATATAACTATGTTTGTAGAAATATCTATACTATAATAAAACTGTAGCAAGGTCAAATCTGAAAATTTGAAAATTTTTATCGGGGTAGACTTTGTTATCGATATAGAAGCCAAAAATAATCTTTTTACAATTTTTGTCTGTCTGTCTGTCTGTCTGTCCCTGTGAACACGCATCACTCTGAAAGTACTGAACCGATTTTGACGAAACTTGGCACAGTGATAACTAATATTACGAGATTACATCTAGGATACTTTTTATATCATAAAACGCAAGGGATTCTCCAGGATCTGCCTGTTTGTCTGTCCCTTTGAACACGTACCACTCTGAAAGTACTGAACCAATTTTGACGAAATTTGGCACAGTGATAACTAATATTACAAGATTACATCTAGAATACTTTTTATCTCATAAAACGCAAGGGATTCTCCAGGATAATGGACGAAAGTCAAAAATATGTAGTTAATGAAATTTTTGACGGATTTTGGTAAATTTTCATTGTGCTATATATAGCAGACAGATTAGCTAAAAAGATAAGCTATATTTCGCTAAGCTACTTTAAAAAAAATACCAAAAAAAAAGATCGCCGGGATTCGAACCGTCGGCTCCGGCGGACCATATAATGCTCAGTACTTTATAACTGAGCTACGGCTATATGACAATTTTATGCGTAATTATCAACCACATAATACTAAAATAAAACTGTAGCAAGGTCAAATCTGTACATAAATATTTTTTGAAAATTTTTATCGGGGTAGACTTTGTTATCGATATAGAAGCCAAAAATAATCTTTTTACAATTTTTGTCTGTCTGTCTGTCTGTCTGTCCCTGTGAACACGCATCACTCTGAAAGTACTGAACCGATTTTGACGAAACTTGGCACAGTGATAACTAATATTACGAGATTACATCTAGGATACTTTTTATATCATAAAACGCAAGGGATTCTCCAGGATCTGCCTGTTTGTCTGTCCCTTTGAACACGTACCACTCTGAAAGTACTGAACCAATTTTGACGAAATTTGGCACAGTGATAACTAATATTACAAGGTTACATCTAGAATACTTTTTATCTCATAAAACGCAAGGGATTCTCCAGGATAACGGACGAAAGTCAAAAATTTGTAGTTAATGAAATTTTTGACGGATTTTGGTAAAGTTTCATTGTGCTATATATAACAGATAGATTAGCTAAAAAGATAAGCTATATTTCCTTAAGCTACTTTAAAAAAAATACCAAAAAAAAAGATCGCCGGGATTCGAACCGTTGGCTCCGGCGGAGCACATAATGTCCAGTACGTTATAACTGAGCTACGGCTATATGACATTTCTATGCGTAATTATCAACCACATATGAAAAAAATATGTGTAAACGAAACTGTCACTTATATGTTGTTACATTTATTTTATTGTATAAAAAATGTTTGCTAAACAAAGGTGACAAGATTTTTTCCTAAAACATAAACCTAGATAATAGTTACATTGCATTGTAGAAGATGAATCTCAACTAGAGTTCTATTCAGTACGTGTGTTGTTTCGATATTTGATAAAATTACTTTTCTAAATGTTGTTGAGTCTTGAAGTAGTGGGGTTCAGGTTTGTGAATCTAAGATTAAAATAAATCAGTTGAGGTGTATGCAGTTATTTTTTTTTCTCGAACTGACCACGGTATTGACCTAGCAAGGTCTTAACAGCTTCACCGGACTACTGTTTGCAGTTACTATGTTGTATTTATACTAATATTATAATGAGTGGTAAAGTTTTGTTTTCGAGGAATGCTTGGTGCCTACTACTGGTCCGATTTCAAAATTTCTTTCACTGTTAGAAAGGTATATTATCCCAAGTTCAGTATCTCAGTAAAAAAGGTGGTTTGTATGTCAAAAGTAAAATAAATGTGACCAAATTAAAATTGAATGCAGATTTCACGTATACTTTACAAATTCTTATAAAACAAACAACTAAAACAAAATGGAAATTTAATGTAGATAAAGTTCAACTTTTACAGTATGTTACGTGATGAAGTTACAAGGAGTACTGGGAAGACATTTATCGGCAATAACCGATTTGGTGCAGACGAAGTTGCACGGGTCAGCTAGTGTATAATAAAAAGATAAACCCGATCGAGTTTCTTGCCGGTTCTTCTTGATGAGTGGGTTGTTTTCATAAACGGTGGTAGTTTTGACGTCCATAAACGCCTTCTCACGGTTTGAAACCGAATAAAGTACTTTTGGTTTTGATCTTCCAGGCGCGATTCGGTGACGTCAAACACCAGCGCCAAGTCCTACGAGGAGAGAAGAAGAGAGAACATGGCTAGAGGTCAAGCAGAGTTGGAGAGGAGACGAACGCAGTTAGCAGACGTTGCTATGAAAGAGAAGGTAATACGTATATCCAGGCCTTTCTTGCGTCTTTTCTTTTTGGGGGTACGCTAATTTTCTAAATTTATTGATCCATAAATTTTTATATCTCAAAGAGTAGAAAAATGTAGATCTTGTTATTTTGGGTACTTGTAGCATATAATGCTAAGATACTGTTGTAAAATTTTCAGAACGAAAACCAGGAGCTATTCATACTTTTAGGTTGATTGTCAGACTTCCCCCACCTCCCTTTCCCCCTCCCCCAACCCCAAACACAGGTTGGCAACGCACTTCGTTCGATTGCGTCCTATTATATAAATAATATGTTCTCCCATTGAAAATCAGCGCTGCAGTAATGTTGTACTGCACATTAATTGCTGAATGGGTTTGCCAATTGTACGTTTTTTTTTTTCATTTTTCATATTTATTTCGGTTTTCTTATGTAATTTAACTGTATGGTTGTTCCAACAATAAACAATTTCTTTCTCACTTCTATATTTGTGTCCTTTTCGTTTGGGTCTATTTTTAACTAATACGCGTTACTCCGTCAGCAATTATTTACAGACTGATCGTTTTGTTAGACTACCCACAATATAAATATTTAATTGTAACTACCCGCTTTTTTTATTAATAAAACAATTTGATATTTAATTGTTATGTGTATTGTTTTGAGATAAAACTAGGCTAACTATCACAGGCATCGCTATCACTAAAATGCGGTCATCTTTGTTTGAAAATAAAAAATCTTTATAAATCTACCCCCAAATGATCAATTTCTGACTATAATATCTCTGGTTTTAAAAAACAATATTACTTATATAAAAACACTTTGTAATCTTGGATGTGATAACACAAATGTTATTTCAAAGTGTATGGTTCAGTGGTGGATATTTCAGACACCGTGTCGACTTATATCAATCAGTTCGAATCCTACATTGACCCTGGCAATTTCAATTAAGGATATAGCTGTGATGAACCTACAATATAGTTGTAGCGTACTGTGTAATGTCTAATGTTATTCAATTTGTTTTTTAATTATTGCCTTCCTAAGGAAGCCGAGGTAAATATTTTGTACATTCGTAAGAAATAACTTTTTTAAATCTACTTTACCTTATTTTTGGAGTGTAACTTCATTTGGGATGTCGAATTGTATCAATATTGATCCGATAGCCGCATTCCACCCAAAGTTCACGATCAAATGGAAGCGCGAGCTATCTCGACTGTGGCGCCATCTCTTAACAATAAAAATAATATTTTTAGTTGTCGTTTAAATGTAATACAGTAAACGCGAACAGAAATAAAGGCTTAGTGCATAGTCTTCATTACATAGTATAAAACAGTGTCCCACTACCGCGTCTGTTTGTCTGTGTGTTCGCGATAAACTCAAACACTACTGAATGAATTTTTATGCGGTTTTCGCTAGTGGACAAAGTTCATGAGGAAGGTTTTGGTATATAATTTTTCAATGTTTTTTTTTATAATCAGGGCAGGACAACGTCTGCCGGCCCGCTAGTTATATATAATTCTACTGTCCATATGTATGTGACTGAATTCTTCCTAAATGGCTGAACGGATTTTGATGGAATTTTTTGTGAGTATTCAGGTGGATTCGAGATTGACTTAGATTCACAATAAAACCCGGTAGGTGGTGCTGGGATTGACTTTTAGGATTTTTTCTGTTATCAAGGAAGGATAACGTCCGCCGGACCCGCTAGTTTACATACAAAAACATTGGTACAAAAAATTAACATACCGAGATTTTGTGAACTATGAAATATAAAATAATTTATTTTAACCTTGACATGCTCTTAACTATTATTATAATAGGGAATGTTAATTTCTTTGTATGTCACGCCTCAGCTACCCAAATAAAAAAAAAATAGATTTTTCTCTATATCTTAAAAAAAAAACAACTTCCAAATGAATACTGATACAAATTGTTATAAAACACAATCTATGCTAAAATATCGCGAACGATATCGAAGTAATAATATGCAATTCAGGCGGAGAGAGAACGAAAAGAAAGAGAAGAAGCTGAGAAACGGGAGAAATTACGTCTCGAAGCGCAAAAGAGAGAACAGGAAGAGTTGCTTCGGAAACAGAAAGAAGAACAGGTAAACACTGTCAGTTATATGATACAAATACGGCTAAATATATAAAAATCCGGTGTCATAACGTTTGTTCACAATGAACTACGAATCAACTTAACCGGTCTTCAGGAAACGTTGGCATTTATGTATAATTTGGTACAACTTGAGAGATACGATAATTTATATTACGATTAATGCCCTCAATATTTTAAATTACAAATTAAATGATTGTCAATGTTGATTATTGTTATTGATTGTAAGTGTAATCAGTCTCGAACAGATGGCGCTTTAGATTAGTTTGTTGACAGAAAACTGTAGGACCTTGGTATGTAAAACCTGAGGCATGTAAATAGCCCAGGCTCGATTGAATAATTAGTGTAACAATAAAGTACTCACCAAAGGCCGAAGACAGCTATTCCTGTTGCTGTGGTGAGGCTGGTTTTCTTTATTAGCGAAGCGATGCGGTACCACAAACTAAGTGTCTATAGTAACTAAAGTGCGAATGCAGAACTGCAACTGAGTGAAACCAACTCAACAAATCGAAGTGAAAAAGAACAGGGACATTTTGCTGCTTCAAACAGCATTTGAGATTTCGCATCCCTTGCCAGCGTGGGAACTCTATAGCTAATATCTTCCCAGGTACTACCAAGTCTCAGCTAACCACTTACTCTAATAGTGTTTTGCGCCGAAACAAACCTACTTTTATATATATCTCATAGATGGCAAACAGTTATACAACTATTAATTCTACATGTAATAACTGAGCCACAGCAACGCGTGGCCCCGTCAGCTAGTAGATTATATATGTGCATAATTAAAGTTGAAACAATTGAGGACCGCTCTAATACATCCCAGAAGAAAGTGTAAAAAAGCAAAATTATTTTCAAAAGGAGTCATGATTATAAATTAGTATATTAATGGAAAAAAACGTATGGGGAAAAAATAATAAGTGTTTACTCATGGAATTAATGTTTGTTATATGTTGTTAAAGGAAAAACGCGAAGCAGCTAGAAAAGAGATGGAGAGGCAGTGTCAACTCGAATGGGAAAAGAAGAGGTGAGTGTTGTAGTTGTTTTCATATATTTTGGTATTTTTAATTCAGACATTTTTCATATATTTTGGTATTTTTAATTCAGACATTTTTCATATATTTTGATATTTTTACCTGAGACATTTTTCATATATGTATTTTTTGTTATGTCATGTTATATTTTTTAGTTTATCCATTTTCTTCGCTTCTTTTATATTTGTACTACCCACGATAATTTTTATTTATGATAACAATACCGCTGGTTAGCTGGGATAAAATGCCTTGTGACACTCAGCTAGCCAATGTACAAACTAAAAAGTGCAATAAAGTATTGATTCATTCATATATTTTGGTATTTTCACTTTGTGCATTTTTAACATATTTTATGATTTTTACTTCAGACATTTTTCATATACTTTGGTATTTTTACTTCAAACATTTTTCATATGTTTTGGTATATTTACTTTTGACATTTGACATATATTTTGGTAAATATATTTCGTACGCATTATTATATATTTTAATACTATCACATTGGTTGTTTTTTGACCTGAAAATATTACAAATCTTATAATATAGTTTTTTATGTTTTGTTATGATCTGCAACTGAACTTGTTTTATGGTAGCGCGATATAGTGATAGCATTGTGCCTGATGATAAAAACAGTATAACCCAAAAGTAAATGCAACCACTGACAAGTTTACAATCCATTGTTGATGACGATCATGCCGACCAGCAAAGGAACACGACACGTCTACGCGTGTCACTATGCGTATCTTAGCATCTGATAGGACCAAGTGTTACCAGGGAATGTGTTATAGCGATAAATGTGTCGTTACGTTTAAAAATGAGTTAATCCAAATTTAGCCGTTCCTAATATTTTACATTACTTTGCAACGTCTTCAAATTTTGTATTTTTAAAATATGAAGATCATAAAAAAGTAGGAAAAATTAGATTTAAAGATTAGTGGGAAAGATGTTAGTGGTAAATGTGTTAAAGGACTCGGGAACTAGAAGCGATGCGCGCTGAGGAACAAAGCAGGGTTTTGAAGCTAAAAGCCCAGGCTCAAGCTGCAGCTGCTCAACTGGCAGCTGAAAGGACTCGAGCCACCTCTCTCGCCAACAGCATCCGGGATACTAGGACAGCTGTAGCCGGTAACAAATGCACCATAGATGGGATGAGGTAAGGATCCCGGAAACACATATAAACATTAACCGTATAAAAATTACGTATTGCCAGACACTGAGTCACTCCCTCCTACAACTCTGTTATTGATAGTATACCGCCTCGCTTGCACTTCAACATGACTTTATGAGATATGATTTATGATCCTACTTGCAGCGATATTTTGCCCTTACTATTACTATACCAGATGAAAGGTTAAACACTTGTAGTATTCTAGGATATGATACTTCATGGTCACATTTACAATAATAATATCAAAACAAATACTAATATACAACAAAGAGAACCCTTAGTTAAAGTTTGTTCTAAGACTTTCAAAAGTATAGATACTAATCTAAATAAACTTAGGTTGAATGACCGATGACAAAACCTACGAGCGGTGACCCGGAGTTTATATCTTTCCATAATAAAATGGACATTAAATCCTTTTTTTTGTTCAAACTTCGAAAAATGATCCTTTGGTAGATGGTCATTGATCCCACGTTTTTTTACTTCACTTCACCCGACGGTCACTGACACTGTGCTTTAATAATAAAGACGCGTATGGGATTGCATATAATTTTTGTATTTTTCTAGATAATTAGGTCAAATATTAAGCACCTATTTTTTTAATTGATTTAGAACGAGAGTCGAGTGCAAAGTATCCTTTATAAATATTGCTACTGTCTAAACTTTCACCTGGTATATTCTACTAGTGGGCTCGGTAGACGTTACTACTGTTGGTAACAGCTTCAGGTTCTTGAAGAAAACAAAAGTATAACTTTCTCGTGTATTACGAGACGATAACGAAACACGACTCGTCCCGAACCTTACGAAATCATTATCCTTACATCTAGTAAGTGGTCTGCGCCGTAATTGCGGCACCGTTTAGCCAATTATTTATTTTACCATATTTTATTTTACATGTTACCAACGGGTTTCGTATCTAATTATACATTACAGTAATAATAATAATAGGTCACATACATCGCTTAACATACATGAAAATTGTATACGATGAAATTTCAAATCTTTTATACATTGAAAGAAAAAGAAATATGAATTTGTTATAACTCGTTTGTCCTCAACAACTATATATATCCTTGTCTCTTAGCTTCCGTTCTTCATGATAATGTCATGATGGTTCAGCGATTGACACATCTGGTTATTCCAGGTCCGATCGTGATGCAAACATGGCTGAAATGCAGCAGCTCAAGGCCAAGGTCAAGGAGCTGAATGCGAAGCAGATAGCCCTGAATAAGGAAAAGGCCGAATTAGATGCGAAGGTATTGCACTCTTCAGGAGATATTATAGGGCAATAGTGAGGCACTATGACTCGACCCCTGGACGCTTTTATATTGTGATATACTTAATTCAGTGGGATATTATCATTTTGTCGGGTTTAGAATGATTTAGCATTTGTGGTACTTTAAAAGTATCTCATAAACTTTTCTTCGAAAACTGAGATGTTATATATTACTAAATATCATTACGCTTTTCCGCAAGGAATAAGCAGTATTAAACAAAATCGTTTGTCGGTCTTATCAGCACGCACCGATAGCATTTACAAAGTACTGACCAAATCCGACCAATTATAAAAGTGATGGTGAAACGATATGACCAAATCTGAGCACTTACAAAAGTGATAGACAAACGATATGACCAAACCTGTCCGATTATAAAAGTTGCAGACAAACTATATGACCCAATCTGCACAAATTATAATATTGGTAGAGAAACGATATTATAACCAAATCCGACCAATTATAAAAGTGGTAGAAAAACAATAATGAATAATAGTTTCTCTACATCTTTTATAATTGGTCAGATTTGGTCACATCGTTTGTCTACTATTTTTATAATTGGTCAGATTTGGTCATATCGTTTGTCTCCTATTTTTATAATTGGTCAGATTTGGTCATATCGTTTGTCTACTATTTTTATAATTGGTCAGATTTGGTCAGTGCTTTACAGTCGTTACCAAATGTTAACCTCTCGATTCCAATGTCGATTATGCAATTAAAGCATGTTGGTAGAATTCTGATGCTTCCTTAATTAACTATCACCCTCGAGAATTATCAGCGTGTGTTTCAGCAAAAGTAATTCAGAATCGATTCTGGTGGTATAATCCGGCTCGACTGGACCAACAAAAATGGTGACGCCGCGGCGATGTCGACGTCACCGGTGGCGTGCGGTTGCGGGGTTATCTATGTTCAATTTAAGTGGACTGTATATGCGGGGATTTTCAAACATACATAAAGCGGCGCAACCAGATTCCTACTTGTAAAATTACTCCAAACACGTTTTTATTTAATAGAATATGATGTCATTTTTATAAGATTTGTAGGCATTTCTTTACTGTATGTATGGTAGTTTGTTTTCTTTTAATTCCTAGGCTAAAGCCTCCGAAGGTGCCGGTGAAGATGGGAAACTGAATATGATGGAAATAACATTGAAACAGTTGAGAGACAAGGTAAGATGTTTTTTTAAATTTTTTATACATATCTAGCATCTGCCCGCGACTTCGTCCGCATGGAATAGTTACTTTGGGCTAACGCTAACTCACAGCGGAAGCTCTGGAGAGGAAAAAAATCCCCGATTTTGAAACATTCTTCATTGTTGCTCCTCTACTATTGGTCTTAGCGTGATGATATATAGCCCATAGCCATTTAAAATGACTTAGCGGTCTAACACTGAAAACTATGATTTTCAAATCGGACCAGTAGTTCTTGAGATTAACGCGTTCAACCAAACAAACAAACACTTTTTAATAGTAGTATAGATTACGTTTCCAAATATTAATACTGACTAACTGAAGCATTGTGTCAGAGTTCATCATATTTAGTCTAAAAACCGGTTTAACCGTCTTACTTTAAAATCTGATTTTCTGACTTTTTTTACATTATTTTTCCCTTGAAAAATATTACGTGGTGTCATAAAAACACACAATTATTATTAATGCTACTATCAGATATAGTCACTCTGCTATTGTGCTATAAAAAAGCTTTAGACATATTCCACCATTTTATTGCGTGGTCTGCAATACATCCAGGTGGAAACGGCTCGGGCCTTGGTGGAGACTAAGCGAACCGACCTGGAGAGCAGCCAGTCCCAGCTGAAGGAGCTCACGGAGAGCGTCAGTTCCTTGAGCGAGAAGTGCCGCAAGGTGTGGGAACTCTACGAGGAGAGAAGGAGAGAGTACTTGGAGAGACGAAGCACAGCTCCAGCTGAGAGCGCTTGGCCTGCCGCAGGTCAGTTCCTTACCCTTTCACAATAGGGTACTCCTTTTTAGGGAATGCCCAATTTTTTTCTTCGAAATTGTCCTGAATAGGTTCTAAATACCAGGTGAAAATTTAGACAGTAGCAATATTTATGGATGATACTCTGCACTCGATTCGCGTTCTAAATCAATTTAAAAAATAGGTGCTTAATATTTGACCTAATTATCTAGAAAAATACAAAAATTATACTCAATCCTCTATGTGTCTTTGTTAAAGCACAGTATCAGTGAACCATTGAGCGAAGTGGAAGTGAAGCGTGAAAAAAGGGGAACAATGATCAACTAACAAAGGAGATTTTTTCTAAGCATGAAAAAAAGGGTTTGTTGCCCGTTTTATTATAGAAAGATATTAACTCCGCGTTGCCCTTTGCAGCTTTCGGCACCGGTGATTGCACTTAGGTTTATTACGTTTGTACCCATACTTTTGAAAGTCTTAGAACAAACTTTAACTAAAGTTCTCTGTTGTTTATTAGTATTTGTTTTGATATTATTATTTTGTATGTTAAATGTGGCCATGAAGTACCGTCTGTTTGAATATTGCAAGCGACTAACCTATCACCTGGTATATAAAAACATCATGCCAAATTGCAGCTCTTAATTTTAAAATTATCCCGTGTCCCACGACAGCCAAAACTTTAAATTTTTTCTTCATGTTTTCATGTGTTAATAACTCAGTCATTTTTTTATATATTTCAGTATTCGAGCCAAAATATCGCTCGTTGTTTAAGTGACTGTCTAATACAGTGACACGTGAATATCAAAATTGATACTCGATGTCAACTCTAACTTTTAGAAAATTTTCAAGAAGGTAACTTAAACAGACGGTGAGGATAAGAGAACTCTAACTCCGTATTATGGTCTCATCAGCATATTCTCCTGCACCAGATTAGGCCACATTCCACTTCATGTGGGATTAGGGTGCTCCTTATTTAGGGTGTTCGAATTTTTCTTCTTCTTCTAGGTTCTGACTGGGTTCGAAATATATCAACAATATTTAATAATATAATTTTTTTACGAAGACGCCGAATGGGGGACAACTGATGATGCGTGGGGGGAACCTGCTGCAACAGAGAGCGCTTGGGGGGATGCTCCAATCACCAACGGTGAGTCTCCTATACACCAATATTAATTACATTTTCCGTGCATCACACAAAAACCACTGGATAGGTTTCGATCAAATTTGTATACACATCACACAAAAACCACTGGATAGTTTTCGATCAAATTTGTATACACATCACACAAAAACCACTGGATAGGTTTCGATCAAATTTGTATACACATCACACAAAAACCACTGGATAGGTTTCCATCAAATTTGTAAACAAATCAAAAAAAAACCACTGGAAGGTTTGAAAAAATTTGTATACACATCACAAAAAAACCAGGAAAGTTCCAAAAAAATTAAACACAACACAAAAAAAACGGGGGGTTCCAAAAAATTAAACAACACAAAAAAAAAACAGGGGGTAAAAAAAATAAACAACACAAAAAAAAAACAGGAAGTTTCCAAAAAAATAAAACACACAAAAAAAAAAGGAGGATAAATAAAATAAAACACACAAAAAAAAAAAGATTTCAAAAAAAAATAAAACACACAAAAAAAAAAAGGATGGTTAAAATAAATATATAAAAAAAACAAAAAAAAAGGATGTAAAATAATTGAAAAAAAAAAAAAAAAAAAATAAATAAAATATATATAATAAAAAAAAAAAAAAAAAAAGATTTATAAAATATAAGACCAAAAAAAAAAAAAAATATATAAATGGGGCCAAAAAAAAAAAAAAAAGTATAAAATAAAAAAATCAAAAAAAAACAACGAAAAGTGAATAAAATTATAAAAATCACAAAAAAACAACGGAAAAATTTTATCAAATTTATAAAAATCACAAAAAAACAAAAAAAAAAAAATTATACACACCACACAAAAAAAACAAATTTCAAAAATATATAACACCACACAAAAACAACAAGGTAAATATATATAAACATCACAAAAAAAAAACAAGTTTTCATAATTATAAAAATCACAAAAAAAAACAAAGAAAAAATTAAAAAAACACACAAAAAAACCACGATTAAAAAATTTAAAAACATCACAAAAAAACCACGAATTTTCCAAAAAATTTATAAAACATCACAAAAAAACCCAACAAAAATTAAAACACACAAAAAAACCGAAAAAAAAAAAATAGCACAAAAAAAAAGAAAAAAAAAAAAAAAAAAAAAAAAACAAAACAAAATAAACCCAAAAAAAAATACCCAAAAAAAAAAACACAAAAAAAAAAAAACAAAAAAAGTTTCGATCAAATTTGTATGCGCATCACAGAAAACCACTTGATAGATTTCGATCAAGTCTGTGTACGCATCACACAAAAATCAGTGGATAGATTTCGATCAAATTTGTGTGACTATCACACAAAAATCACCAGATAAATTTCGATCAAATTTGTGCATCACACAAAAACCACTGCATAGGTTTCGATCAAATTTTATTAGTTTTAGACACTTTTAGACACTAGAAAAAATATTATAATCTACATTAATAAAAGGTTACTATAGGGTTAAGAAGCTACGATTTATAAAATCAATACGTGTTGAGTAATGTAATGTGTAAGCGCAGGAGAAATATAATAAACAAAGTCTAGTTTACAAAAAAAATTGTTAAAATATTTTAATGACATAAAATATATTATTAACGGACAAAAGTAATGCGTAATAAAAGTATGTTAGAACATTCATAATACAAAACCGTGTGTTATTAGAAATTTTGTAAGAAAAGTCGCATGTCTCAATTCCAGTTAATATGTGTTTTCTGAATCGAAATGTAATCAGATATTATAATATGTAAATTCCAGAAGAGAGCTTTCTGAACGTACCTCATGGAATACATACAAGTCGTAATACTTGTTTTATTGATTCTAGACATAATAACCACGCTACAACTGTTGGCAATTAAAAAAAAAAAACCAAAAACAGTGACCGTTTTTTGTGACGAAGTGACTGAATTGTACTCGATATTAACCACTGCAATATAATAATAGTGGCGACGATAGAGATACGCTAACTGGTTCTGAAACGCGAAGAAATAAGACACTGTGTCGGTTTTATGACTTTGTGTGGTTAACAGTAACTAGGTTACTGATTATTCCAAAAACAGTGACCGTTTTTTGAGAGAAAGTGACTGAATTGTACTCGATATTAACCACTGCAATATAATAATAGTGGCGACGATAGGGATACGCTAACTGGTTCTGAAACGCGAAGAAATAAGACACTGTGTCGGTTTTATGATTTTGTGTGGTTAACAGTAACTAGGTTACTGATTATTCCAAAAACAGTGACCGTTTTTTGAGAGAAAGTGACTGAATTGTACTCGATATTAACCATTGCAATATAATAATAGTGGCGACGATAGAGATACGCTAACTGGTTCTGAAACGCGAAGAAATAACTGTGTCGGTTTTATGACTTTGTGTGGTTAACAGTAACTAGGTTACTGATTATTCCAAAAACAGTGACCGTTTTTTGAGAGAAAGTGACTGAATTGTACTCGATATTAACCATTGCAATATAATAATAGTGGCGACGATAGAGATACGCTAACTGGTTCTGAAACGCGAAGAAATAAGACACTGTGTCGGTTTTATGACTTTGTGTGGTTAACAGTAACTAGATTACTGATTATTCCAAAAACAGTGACCGTTTTTTGAGAGAAAGTGACTGAATTGTACTCGATATTAACCACTGCAATATAATGATAGTGGCGACGATAGGGATACGCTAACTGGTTCTGAAACGCGAAGAAATAAGACACTGTGTCGGTTTTATGACTTTGTGTGGTTAACAGTAACTAGGTTACTGATTATTCCAAAAACAGTGACCGTTTTTTGAGAGAAAGTGACTGAATTGTACTCGATATTAACCACTGCAATATAATAATAGTGGCGACGATAGGGATACGCTAACTGGTTCTGAAACGCGAAGAAATAAGACACTGTGTCGGTTTTATGACTTTGTGTGGTTAACAGTAACTAGGTTACTGAATATACCCCAACTAAGTCAGGAACGCGACGTTTCTAAGCGTGCTAGGATTTTTCTAATTATCAATTAACAAGAGAAAGAGACCTTATTTACGTGCATTATTTAACCGTCTTTAAATATGGTAAATTAATAATACGTAAATAAAATAAAACGTAAAAAGTTCAATTTGCAATTTAAAAGTGACAATTACCAAAAGAAAAGGCTGAACTATAACTTATAAGAGACATAGGATAGGAACTTGACTTATTACCAACTTCCAATAAGCGTGCCAGGATTGTGTCTTAAACACTTGCCGTGTTATGACAAAAGCGTGTCTTACCTTTGTATACAAATAGACACTATTTACATATTGTTTAACACTCATCTATGTTGACAGTTCTGATTTTATTGTTGTAATTTATTGTATTGTGCCGGCAAAAGAAAAGACGTAATTTGGAAGAAGTAAGTAAATTACACAAATTTAGACATTCACAAGTAAATCATAACTACTGCTATATGATATTATTGACACTTTGGGGGTAAATTTCGCTCCCGCACACCAGACTAGGCCCCCCTCGGCAGCGATTCAAGCCTAGGTCCGTTCCTTCGACGTGGAGCCCTTGAGCACGCTGCTCGCACGATACAGTGACACAAAATCTTACAACACTGCAACAACATTACACATATCACCTCCACACACGTGCACGCATACACACTTACACATGCAAGTGGAAAAGTTTTATTTTTTCCCTTATCGAACTGAAATAGTTTAGAAAAATTCTACGACACAAAATAAATATAAGAGTTGTTGAGGTATGTATGCTCGGTACACATATATGTTTCAATAACTCATATAAGTATGAATGTAGCTTAGCTTAGGTTAGCTCAGATAGGGCGCGAATTGCTTGTATAAAGCAATGTGTTGTGTAATAGCCCAAGCCAAGGTGTGCCGTGCACCCTGGAGCTAGTTGCCTAAATAAAATCGGCTGAGTGCCTTAAGCGCTCGCCTTAGTAGTCCGGTGAAGCTGTTAAGACCTTGCTAGGTCAATAGCGTAGTCAGTTTGAGAAAAAAAAAAACATTGACATTTGACAATGTAT
This sequence comes from Antheraea yamamai, assembly GCA_036509395.1. Taxonomy (NCBI): domain Eukaryota; kingdom Metazoa; phylum Arthropoda; class Insecta; order Lepidoptera; family Saturniidae; genus Antheraea; species Antheraea yamamai. The sequence goes on from AP028452.1 coordinate 1,201,436, forward strand.
TTAATCTGACATTATACTGTTGTTCCACTTTACAAACTTTGACGCAATATATTAAACTTATATTGCTTATTTTAATAACTAATAATAACCAATTTAACTTAAAATTAATAACTTTTCTTAATGAAGATCTGAACAAAAATATTATTCATACTTTGAAATTGTTTGCAAAATATCTGTATGGAAAGGAACGTTTTTGAATGATGAGATTGAATTGAACGAACGCTATTCAGAGCTGCTTGCATAAAAAACTTAATTCAGCGGTTTAACTAGAGAACGCTTATACACGCTTTTGTACTAAAGAATTTTAAACATGACTTCAACTAGATTTGTAATTTTAGGCACTGCTTAGTAAAACTCGTATTATACCCGTGTTCATTTCAGTTTTTGTAATAAGGCCGTTGGTGTAATAAGGTGCTCGCGATTTAATCGGGCACAGTCAGCCAAAATTGATAAGTATTTCCGATCAAAAAAGTTGTGTGTAGTTCACACGCGGTAGAAGTGAAACTTAGAATTCTGATTAATTTTTAAGAGAATGAAATGAACACACTATGGAGGTGGGAAACATTATGTTTCGGCATTATTTTGTCATATTGTAATATATATTAAGAACGTTACACACAGACACACAGATACACAATGCAGAAGATAGTCACTACGATCCTATAGAAAATAATGTACTATAGATTCACTTTGTATATATTTCGAGTACATTAAGAATATATTATCTCATTCTCTCACAGCCTAAAGATTGCTATTTATCGACAATTTTTTTATTACTTAAAGTAACATTTTAGTAAAGATAGGAATTGTTCGATTCAATATAAAAAAAATAATTAATTTTTATTATAACATTTTTACAAAATAGATAAAGTTGCATCATAAATTACTGGGTCAATACTAGATCCTGATCTTGTTGGCTCGGTTTGTTTATTCTATATTTTTAAGCCGAATGTATTATTTAAGAATTATACCAAAGGTTTTGAACGCATTCCATCTCATTCACTCACAGCCTAAAAACATATATATATGTTTATAGCTATCTCTTTTTCGTTACACGTTTTCGTTTCATACAAATCTAATTCACGCTATCCCGAAAGAAGTTTCAACTATTCTACCTTTTAATACAACATTCTAGAATTCTACCAAAGGCTTTGAACGCATTCTATCTCATTCTCTCTCAACATAAAACCTATATATATGTTTATAGCTATCTCTTTTTCGTTACACATTTTTGTCTCATACAAATCCAATTCACACCGTTCCAAAAAAAGTTTCAACTATTCTGCCTTTTAATGGAAAGTTCTGGAATCTGTCAAAGGTTTTGAACGCATTCTATCTCATTCTCACACAGCCTATATATATGCAGCCTATATATACATATATACATTTACAGCTATCTCTTTTTCGTTTCATACAAATCCGATTACAAAGCCAAAGGAAGTTTCAACTATTCTGCCTTTTAATAGAACATTCCGGAAGTGGTATATCAGTTGTCTCTGACTACCCACCAGCAATCGATACAGTGAGCACGTCCAACGCACCGAGATGGCGTTGCGTTTACGAGTTCACGGCGAGAACAGCTGACGAGCTGAGCCTGCAGCCAGGGGACCTGGTCTCGGATGCTACTCCTCCGCGAGGAGACGCAGAACCGGGCTGGAGATGGGGCGTCGCTAGAGGTGATTCCCCATACAAATCAATCGTCTCTCTGTTAGTTTGTTCATCTATAACCAATAATATTATAACTAAAGATACCTATATGATATTTTGACAAAACAAATGACACGATAACACACACATACGTAAAGTAATATTGTAACGGCACACTGTATTAGATAAAATGTGGAAGTAAGATGGCATATTCTCAATATCGGTGGTGAAAAAGAAATAGTTATATGTTGCTTAGATACGGACGGAATGACGGGGCAGCCGTCAAAAATAAGCTAGTTAGCCAAGTTTTAACAAGGCCCTCTCGAAGCTCTCGTCATCTACAGCTTTTTAATTATCAGTACATCCGATTTCTAGACTATTTTGATCATAGATATGGTAATATATATTTCGACGTTGATTCCATCATGCTAGGTAACATATAGAGTAAGCAGTGACGGTAAAATGTTAACCTCTCAATTAATAGTCAAATTTCGATACGGTGTAACTATTTTTGTTTTAAAAATAAATGAAATCTGTAGTAAAATTTTTGGATAGGGCAATGATAAATAGAAGTTATATTGGCAACATTGAAATTTTATTTTAATACGTTTCTCTCAACCTGATCTAGTTACTGGCCTTCTGAAAATGTTATCTGTATCTCTGGTGTCTACGTATTGTACCTGGCAACATTTTCATTTTATATCTTTGTTGTTAATCATCTACTAATGTGCATGGAGGGCAAAAGCGGTTGTATATGTCATATTTGTATTTAACGCCATCTATGCCCAATATCTGCGTACTAAGTTGTCATCTGTAAATGTTTGATATATTTCATGTAATAAAGAAAATTACTTTTATATTTGCCTACATTCTTATTGGATTGTTTTTAGCGCTTATATTAATTGTATTTTTTTTTTAAATATTACTATAACAATATTCAATCAATTTTTTTTTTTATTTTCTTCCTAATTCGTAACTAATATTAGTATTTTTTTTTATTTATTGTTGTTATTTTTTTATCGCACTGTCTTCTTAATCCTAAATAATATTATAAATGCAAAAGTGAGTATTTTTGTTTTTTTTTACGTTTTCACACCTCTACTACTCGACCAATCATCGTGATATTTCCCTAACACATTGTCAGGAGTACAGAAAAGCGCATAGGGTATATTTAATCCAGGAAAGATTACAATTTACGTAGGATACGTCAAATCTATATTACACGAACAAAGCCAAGAGCAAAAGCTAGTTTCAAAATAATAAAAATAAAAACTAAGTCGTGGTTATCGAGTGCTTTGTCCGGTAGAATATAATTTCAATGTCCGCAGGTTTGAACTCCGAACATGCACGAACTAAATTTTTGGGAATTCGCGTACAATTACTAATTGACATTGGTAAAACTATGGGCTGTGACGGTGAAGGAAAACATCGTGAGGAAACCTGAACCCGAGGAATGTTCTTGTGGTATCACCGTACGTCGGAACAATATAGAAGTGTGTGGATTTCTCAGAGTTTGATATCGGTAATACGTCTTGAGCTGTCGCCCATTATGCCCATACCTTCCTTCGCGAAGAGGCCTACGACCCTGCAGTGGGTCGCTTACACATCGTTGATGATGATGATTGTCCCTCTATTATGGATTTACACTGGTTTCCACCTTCTGAAACTTATGAATTGCTGTCCAGGTCAATCAGGCTGGTTCCCGGAGTCGTACGTGGAGGATATAAACGCACCGTCTGCTTACGTCGCCGAAGCCCTGGAGCCTGTCGAAATGAAGACCCAGCTCGAAGGTAACCTACTTAGCGAGCGTATGACCTTATTCTGGTATCACAAATAGCTCACGTATGTTATGTTTATGTAAATGTCACATTTATATGAACCTATTCTGCGATCACACACAGGTCACGTTAAGTCATGTTTACATAAATGTGACATTTATATGACATTATTCTGACATCACACAGAGATCAAGTATGTCATGTAAATGTCACATTTATATGACATTATTCTGACATCACACACAGGTCACTTAAGTCATGTTTATGTAAATGGCACATTTATATGAATCTATTCTGACATCACACACAGGTCACGTTAAGTCATGTTTATGTAAATGTGATATTTATATGACATTATTCTGACATCACACACAGGTCAAGTCTGTCTTTATGCAAACGTAACATTTAATTACATGTGATGTCGAATTCAAGATCATAGTTTTATTATATCGATGATATATTAATCCAGTAATAGTAATTCGTAACAAAAACCTGAATATCGTTTAAATTTAAATATCATTCGTGACCTATAATTGTTATCGAACCCCATTTCTGATGTTAGTATACTGCTATAGACAAAATTTCATTTTACATTAATTAACTTAGCATTTGGTATCAGCTAATGTGTATCCTTCCTTCGGCGAGGCTTGCAGACTGGCATGATGGCGGTGACTGCCTATGAATTCTAGATCTGTCGGTGTTTTTGGTTACATTTTGCTTGTGAGATTGCACTATACCATCAATTATGGTGCAGTCAGTTTGTCGTGAGACAATAAAAAAATGCTGGACTGTCACGTGTTTTGCACTTATTTTATCATATGATATAGTCAGTTTTGGAATGTAATAATTATCTATAAGAATGATTGTTTTTACAAATGATTTAGAAACGTTCTACAGTTTCCAACTAGCCCCATATTGAAAACCAAATTTGACGGTGCGCTTGTAACCACACGATAGAAGTGAAAACTTATAAATAAATAAATGCACGTTTCAGATTTATAAATCGTAGTAATATATAGATACGCACAATATATTATGTATACACTTGAAATATTGCACTAATGATATCTAAATATAAATAATACCATTATTTTTGGAACAAAACGCTCCTTGTCACGATTCAATGCGTCACCGACCTCGAGAGTGATGTTTCACATTTGTTCACTGTTTAAAACGCATAAAGTAATTTCCACAAAAAAATAAAATTCCACTCAACCCTTAAAGGGGATAGCGTGATGATACGTTAAACCCCCCTTTTTCCCATTTTAGGCATAGCCGAAGTACCGGAAGCGGAAATAGCGAATGACCTCGGTGGGGCGATGCCCCCTGTCGGTAAGTTTACCACCGGAGGGGTTAAGCAAATTGGCGTAATTGGGAAGTGGGAAGGGGCGAGGGGGAAAATATTTAAAATAATACCATTTTACTTAAAAGTAACCAAGAATAATAAATCCGTTTGGAAAATCATATTCGTTGGCATTTTATAAGTCTCCATCCAATTTCCCTTACATTTCATATATTACTATCTAAGGCAGAGGTGAGTTAAGGGGGATTCCAATAATTACGTCGGGGCTTTTACGGGGGAGGAGAGAGGAAGAGACGGTCGAGCCGAAACTCACTACATCTCGCGTGGTAGAGAGAGAATTTCCGCAAATATAACGTAATTTTTTATAGGCATAAAATAGTTTAAGGTGTGAGAAATTCAGATAAATTTGAAGTAAAACATTTTTTTTTTTTTTTTTTTTATCTTATTATTTGGCCTTTGTGGAAAATTCCGCAATTCTGCCAGTGTCATGTACATAAAGCTTAATTTCTACGATAACAAAAGATCTGAAGTTGATTTAGACCACCACCGTATGACTAACATAGAACATAGGGACAATACACAATTGGGTTAGTAAGTACCTAAACATATGAGTTAGTAAATAAATATGTATATTTTATCATATAAGCATGTATAGCGCAAGTAAGCATAATTTAACAAATAATTAGAGCTTAATTTTATTAATATAGATATATTTACACAGAACAGTAATAAAAGGAGTAAAGGAGAGGGAGAGTAGGAATTGCATGCAGGTGGGACGGAATATCTCCTGGGGGAGTAAATTATACAGAGAAACGCGCCGATTTGGACAATTAAAAAAAATATGGTCTATACTTCCTTCATCTAGCCCACATTCACATAGCGAGTGATCATTTCTAGACCAAAATATGTCAAAATGTGACACAATGCTGCTATATATCGAGGAATCGATGTAAGGTTATTTAATATAGATATATCTTAATCACTACATATTATAAAACAAAGTCCTCTGCCACGTCCGTCTGTCTGTTTGTTCGCGATAAACTCAAAAACTACTAAAACGTATTTTCATGCGATTTTCACCAGTACATAAACTGATTCATGAGGAAGGTGTAGGTATAATATTTGTCACGGTTTTTCTTATAATTTCAGACAGGGACAACGTCCGCCTGGCTCGCTAGTGCAATATAATAATATAACAATAACGAAACATAATAATGGTAAAAAAGTTAATGTACGATATGTCTTTTTGAATAAATTCAACGCATTTATACTCGAAATATACATTTTGAAAGATGTCGCGTGAGGTTAGGGGGCGGGTCGGGGGGGGCGGCATCAAGACATATGTCACGACGTGTCACCGGGGGTTTAGGGGTGATCAAAGAATTCTCAAAAACACATTACACAACAAATGGACGACCCCTAATTAAATATATGAATAAAGTTTGGAACTCCCAATTTCGTTACTCTTTGTTACACCCCTAACTTTGTCTTTCATGTTGTTTATGCAACGTAGCTTTAAATTTTACAGTGTCTTCTTGAGATCTGATTAACATTATTTCTCCCAATGTAGAAGATGATTTTACTAGAAATTTCTACGGGAGTATCTATGAACCCCCCTTCTAAGTCCACCGTTCGTCTTGTATTATTTATTACCCCAATTTTGTGTTTAAAATTTAACATACACGTATCTTTACGTTTTGTTACTTGACTTACAGCTGCGGTTGTTTTTTTTTTTTAATTTACCGAGATCAGAAGGCGGTGACTTTTACATTGCTGCTTACCCTTACACGTCGACGGAGCCTGGAGACCTGACCTTCGAGGCTGGTGAGAGGATCGAGGTGGTACGCAGGGATGGAGACTGGTGGACCGGACGTATCGGCATCAGGTTTGTTCATTATTGTCAAACCAGTCGGTAGCTTCTTCTCATAAAACTGCTCTTCCACTTGCCCTAATCGTGGACCGTCCTTTTCAAGTCCACCTCTGTTAGACTTAAGTATTACTACTTATCCCCTCTGTTAAGCGAAAAGATATGTTCACTTGGATGTGGTTTTGGAAAGAAATCTATCTTCTAAAAGTCTTATCAAAATGGGTTCAGCCGTTTCGAAGACTGGCTCGGACAAACAAAGGACACTTCAATTTTTTTTTATATGTATAGGTTGTAATGTCGATAAAAGTGATATTTGATGTTTTAGTTGAATAGGAAAGACTCTCCCGAACACATGTCGTCTTTACGGCCAATAATGAGATACTTTGTATATGTTGAGATACTTTGTCCAGTTTTTCTTTAACTCTTAAAGATTCATGATCTAAGATAAATCAGCACATACCCAAATAACCGGCACACGATTATACCTTCACATCCTACCCTACCTACCTACCCCTCTCTTCATCCTCTTATTACCTCTTATTTACTTAGTCCACCACTGCATAAAACGGTAATACGCGAAGTTTTTAGGGGGAACTGTGAGGGGAGGCTTATAAAAGGTCACATGTCTTCGTGTTTTATACGGTTGGTGGCAAACGAACATGCGGGCCACCTGATGGTAAGCGATCACCGCCGCTCATAGACGCTGTGACACGAGGGGAATCACTGATGCGTTGATGGGCTTTGAAAAAGGAGTAGGCTAGTTTCTTGAAAGTTTGCAAATTATATTGGTCCAGAAACGCCGCCGCTGGGAGTTCATTCCAATTGAAAAGAGTACGCGAGAACTGCACAATAGACGACTTCGAAGCATCGAAATGACATGGATGGAATTTCAATTTATAATCTTAACATAAATCTTATAGGATTTGATTTTTTTTTGTTATAAAGGTTCTCAATATCCCTTTTTGTATGTCAACAGAACGGGTATATTCCCATCGAATTACGTGACAAAGGATCCAACATCAGGAGTCGTAATGGAACAGGGCTCTGCAATACCGCCAACAATACCCGAGGCTCCCGAACCACAACCTGAGCCCAGCCCTGCGCCGGCGCCGGCACCCACACCCACACCCGCGCCCACATCATCCCCACCACTGGTACACTCCACAAGCTCTAAATTAAGTTCCAGGATCACACAGAAAAACCACATGAGGAAAAGGAACAAGGAAGTTCCGCAACAATGGACACAGGGAAGAACATCTCAAATACACAAGCTAATATCTTTGGGGGAAAACTTGACATTGGCAAGTCTTTCATTACCAAACAGGGGTACAAATTTGTCATAGTCACAATCCCCCTTCCGGACTTAGCAGAAATTTGGTATCAACACTCCTCCCCCTTTCAAACTTCGGTAAAAACTTGATATTGACACTTTTCCTCTTTTGAACCTGGAGTAGAACATTACATTGGCATTTACGGTGTTCCCAACGGGGGGGACGGGACTTAACACTTGTACTTTTCCTCTTCCGTGCAAGGGGAAAACTTGGTATACGCTCCTTTCCCTTTAAACTTGTTGTAAAATATGAAATTGACATTGTCTTCGTTCCGAACGAGTGAAAAGGCTTATTAATGGTATTGTTCCCTTTTCGTATAAGAGAAAATTGGAATAGAAAGAAAGAAAGAAATAGTTTACTGCTGGAACCAGCAAAGCAATTAACTTACCCTAACTAACAACCTCATTCAGTAGTATCCTATAGTAAAGCGTACAGTTTCCTGCAGCGCTGATTTATAATGAGAACCCATAATTTACAATTACCTTCCTTTTGAATTTGGGGAATAATTTAAAATTGGTATACTTTCCCTTCCGGATCAGGAAGTACCATTGACATCGTTTCCCTTCAGTATTTGAAATTTAAAACTACCCGTTAAATTACTGCCTTTAGTACCCCCGATTCCGACTATTTATTTCCAATATTAATTACTTTAAGGGATTCTTGACCACCTAAATCGTGAAAGACCCAATAAGAGCCTCTATTCGTTGGGCTTAGAGTTTAGCTTCTGTCAAAAAATGAGGGTTTTTTTGAAAGATTGTTTAGTAATAACTCCTCAGCAGGAGCAAAAATCCTCGACCCCCGTGTCGTCTGAAGTGGCCGCTATAACGGAGGGGGGGAACTCGCGCTCCGGCTCGGGGTCCGCCCCCCCCGCCAGGAGGGACTCGGGCCGGGACTCCGCCACGGGACGGAAGAAGAACGAGATAGCCCAGGCCATCGCCAACTACACGGCCACGAGGTCAGCCCACAACCCCACTAACTTAGGGCCAATTCATACTAGCGCAGGGCCGAAGCGCGAATTTGAACCCTTTATTTCTATCTCAGAAGGATTATTATTTGTGCTAACCATTCTCCTAGTAGATTATTACTGGCGTTATCAAGTAGATAATGGTATTACAAGTTTCTTGCGATCATTTCAATGAACTAGCAAGATGGTGGCCGTCTTGTTAGAACTTTCCAGGGAGTTTTTGTGGCAAGTCGAAATAACCATGCTCCGTGGTATTAATTCCGATCCACATCACTTGTGCGCAATAACCGAACTATATTACGTGAAGCATCCCCAGTATTACAAAATATTCAGTCGAATAACAAAAGATTTGAAATAAAATATAATGAATTTTATATTTTATTTGACTACATGACATTCCAAGATCCCGCCAAAAACACACCCAGAAGGAATATTTGCATTACTTTGCGGAGATAGGGTGAATTTGCCATTTAACATTTCAGATTGGCCCATCGATGCGCTTTTTCGACTCTACGCTCGTATGGCTTGACCCTTATCGTCTTCTAAAGTATTCTTAAGCGAGAACTTGGTCTTTTTCATGTTTCATAGGGTTTAGCATTTGAGCACAACCTCATCTGATATTAAATGACGATATAGTCTAAGATGCTTAACACGATAAACCTAGAACACACCAACTGGTGCTTGGAGCCACATTTACAACTCGAGAGTGACAGCTAGACCAGGTGGATTTAGAAAGAGCCTTAACACCATGCAAGAGATTGGTCCAGGAAATAGGGTATATTGTAATAAACAGTCCGTTCGAGAGAGGCAGCTGCTAAAGACACCTTTACACAATGTTCCACCACCTTCAAATGGTATATATTCCAAGTGCAATATTCCAATTCCAATTTCGCCGAGTCTGAAGTCCTGTGCAAGGTATTTTTTCCATGTTTTGTGATAGATAGGCTAGTATCTAACCAAGTGGAAAAGTGGAATTACAAAAAGCCTTACCACCATGCAAGAGATTGGTCCAGGAAGGAGGACATATTGTAATAAATAGTCCGTTCGAGAGAGGCAGCTGCTAAAGAGACCTATACTCAATGTTCCACCACCTTCAAATGGTATTTATTCCCCCATCTATATCACCAAGTCTGTAGTCCTGTCCAAGGTATATTCCAGACGGATATCTATTAAACAGGATACAGATATCTTTGATACATGATATAGATATGTTATTAAAACAAAATTTGTTCGTCTGTTTGTATGTTTGTGGCAGTTATAAAGGGTGTAATTAACAAGACGTAGTAACAATTTAGTCGTTCCACTTAACTGTTAAGGAATAACAGACGAATTTATAAAAATATCTTGGGTAATTCCAGCCCGGAACAGCTTACCCTCCAGAAGGGACAGCTCCTGGTTGTCAGGAAGAAGGCTGACAGCGGCTGGTGGGAGGGGGAATTGCAGGCGAAGGGGAGGAACAAGCAGATCGGGTGGTTCCCCGCTACTTACGTCAAGGTATGGTTGTTTCTTTGGGCAGGTTAGGATTAAAAGGTCCAAGGTTAAAATTCCACAATGGATTATAAAAATGGCTATAAAATATGAAAATGAAGCCGCCATAAAGACAATAATCTCAGTAAAAAATCACGATCGAAAATAGTTAAGTAAGATAATAACAATAGCTGCTCAGAATTACAACGATTTTTTTACATAAATGATGAATTAAAAGAGAGCAGAAAAAAGTCGCGGACCAAGAGTCTAAAAAACAAAAAGGTTGAGCCAAATTCGGCCATTGAGATAGGGGCCATTCAAGGATTACGTAAACACTGTTCGGGTGGGGGATCCTTGATAGGGGTGTTGGGCTGGGGGGTCCTTGATTTCGTTACTTTGGATGACATGGGCGATGGGGGTCTGGGTGGTGATTACGTCAGCAATATTTATTTAACAGGAACGGATACTTATAATAGACCGGCTCGGGCTGGTCATTCCGATCGCGCTGTAATCTCAATTGTATGATTCACAAACGAATGTATGTATGAATAGCTTAGAATAGTTAGGTAAGATCCGGGATTTCGGTAACAGCCCAAGCTGAGGTGTGCCGCGCACCCTTGTGCTAGTTACCTGAATAATCGGATGAGTGCCTTAAACGCTCGCCTTAGTAGTCCAGTGAAGCTGTAAAGACCTTGCTAGGTTAATAGCATAGTCGGTTCGAGAAAAAAAAGATACTTATATAAATGTTTACGTAAGCGTATGGAGGGGAGTAAATGCTTACTTTTGCTGAGCAGGGGGAGGGGGCGGTCCGAAATTATAAAAATTCTGCTAACGTAATACTTGAACGGCCCCATATCCACAATCCTTCAGCTGTCGTCGCCGTCATGCCGTCCTGCAATGGATACATAGTGGCTAATTTCGAAATGCGGCAAGTTAAAAGCGAGTCACTGTGACTGATATATCAAGGTTTTTTTTATTATGGTAGATGGTCCAGGTTTGGTCGTTTCTTTGGTTAGGTTAGGATTAAAGGGTCAAAGGTTGAGACTCCATTAAGAGTTCCACTATCCTACGGCTGTTGTTGCTTTTTTTTTCTAACTGACTACGCTATTGACCTAGCGAGGTCTTAACAGCTTCACCGGACTACAGACAGACAGCTTAAATTACGTACACTTTGTTGTTGCCGTTATGGCCGCCGGCCTGCAATGGATACATAGTGGCTAACTTCAAAGCGGGGAAAAATAAATGAGTCACTGTGACGGATTTGACACTATGTACGGTGGTAGGGCGACACGGTCACCGATACCTGCGACCCCTGTTGGTTACTGTATATATACCAGTTGTTCCCTAACTGCGATAAGCTAGACGACTCACAGTTTTTTGCTATGTGTATAGTGGTCAGGTACATATATCTCCCATTCTTATCAGTCATTGAGAGTTATCACACCAAGTATACGGTAGTTGAGGTTCATTAGGACAGAATTAATATCATCACTCTTAAAGAAATTCTGATAAAGTGTAGTGAGTTGTACTCGCTGTTTTTTAAACACTCGATTATTAAGATAAGATAAGATATAACACGGAGAAATTAAGACATTATCTTCCAACGTACAGTGGGATATCTTAAATATATAATAATCCAGTGCTATGATGTTTGTCCACGATGAATTCCGAAATTACTCAACCGATCTTCAGCAAACGTTGGCCTTTATGTATAATTTGGTACAACTTGAGAGATACGATAATTTATATTTCGATTCACGACCTCAATATTATTTAATTACAAATTAAATTATTGTGAATGTTGATTATTGTTATTAATTGTAAGTTTCATCAGTCTCGACTAGATGGCGCTGTAAATTAGTTTGTTTGCAGAAAACTGATGGCGCCACATTATAATTTTGAATTTCTTTTTCAATAACTAAGCCACAGCAACTCGTGGCCGAGTCAACTAGTAACTATATATATATACAGGTGTTACAATCATCCGGTCGTACGTCGGGCAGGACGACACCTGTTCTGTCCAAGATGGACACGTTACCGGCGGAAACTGTCATCGATAAGGTAACGTATTATTTATGGTTAGAAGTGGCGAACAGGTTTACGTTCCATTTGACTTTAAGTGGTCATTATAGATTGTAGCGATTTGACGTAGCGTATAAGCTATTGACTTAAGAAAGGGTATTTGTTAATTCAATCGAGATGGAATAGATTTTTTGTTGTCGATTATCTAATGACGCGATTAGAGGTAATGCTGTTACGTTTAAATTAATTTTAACGCCATCTATCTTCGCATTTAAGTAGTACATCGTAACATATAATTGTTTGGTATTGTTTGTTATCAGAAAATGTATTATTTTGTATTGTTTTGAATTAAATATTTTGATGAATAATCGAGAAAATGTCCCGTCTAAATTACGAAGTAATGAGGATACGGGGTCATCCATAAATAACTTCACACAAATCCATTTGTTTCTCACTCTTCCCCAAAACCTTCATTTCACAGTCGGTCGCGTTTGTACGACCTTTATATAACGTATATAAAAACTTTATATCTCTTTATATGATGTCGCATATTTTATTAACATTCTCTCCCAATATCCTTAGCGTGTCGCTTGATTTATGGGTGACTCTTACTGCATCCTGTAGACCTAATGAAAAATTATACTTATTTCGGTATCTATAAAGTGGGATATTTCCATCTTATTTTCCGTCTCACCTTCTCTTCTGAAAATACTCCTAATAAATTAAAAAAATATCTACACCCAATAAATTAAAGGATTTCTGCCCAAAATATCAACACTCAATAAATTAAACGATTTTTCCACAAGGTATGTTACACCAAATAAATTAAAGGATTCTTCCCTAAATATCTAAACCCAATAAATTAAACGATTTCTCCACAATATATGTACACCCTATAAATTAAACGATTCCCCCCTAAATATCTACACCCAATAAATTAAAGGATTTCTGCCCAAAATATCAACACTCAATAAATTAAACGATTTTTCCACAAGGTATGTCACACCAAATAAATTAAAGAATTCTTCCCTAAATATCTAAACCCAATAAATTAAACGATTTTTCCCACAATATATGTACACCCTATAAATTAAACGATTCCCCCCTAAATATCTACACCCAATAAATTAAAGAATTCCCCCCTAAATATCTACACCCAATAAATTAAAGAATTCCCCCCTAAATATCTACACCCAATAAATTAAACGATTTTCCCACAAAATATCTACACCTAATAAATTAAAGGATTTCGTCTCCTAATTTCGTTATTTGACGATTGAGGTAGCAGTTTGCGTTCCCAGGTGATCGCTCTATACCCATACACGGCTCAGAACGCAGATGAGCTGAGTTTTGAAAAGGACGACATTATATCCGTAACGGACAGGAGCCAGGACCCGGCCTGGTGGCAAGGTGAGTGTTCCCCCGACCAGCCCAACCAATGTCCAACTAAATGGACACATATTTGACTTTACGTTGGTTGGACATTTGGTCAAAGAGATCTATCTATACGGGGTGTTATAAAACTGCTACGATGACTTAAAAGAGGCCAGGGTGTTGGAGAGGAACTCTAATGACCTCAAAATAAGAGTAAAATGAGTTAAATTTAAGTAATAATGGACGTTTCTAGTATTACGCGAGCTAGGGATTATGAGGAGGAATTGGGAGTTTGGAAAATTAATTGGGGGTTTTGGGGACGTATTGCGGATTTTGATGGAGTTATTGGGGATTTTGGGGACGTATTGGGGGTTTTGAGGAGGAATTGGGGTCTGGAGGAGGAACTGGGGGTTTTGGGGAGGAGTATAAAATTAAAGCATCTTTTTGTAATATTGTATTGTATCGCATACTTTTAAAATGTAAAACTTTTTAAACTAAGTAATAGGGAATAATGAGGAATTGGGAATAGAGGTTTACGGGGATTGAGTTTTTAATATTTTCTTACATCTGACGTAAGATAAAAAATGTCTAGAATATAGAAAATAAAATGTCTCCATACCTGTAACGTTCCAATAGTTCAAAATTAGCATCCTGAAAATGAATCCTTTGTCGAGTAAAATAATTTGATTTCGATGTGTAAGTTAAAAAAAAGTAATCGCAGGTAATGGAGGACGGGGGTTGTGGTTAAAATTTTTTTTTTTCAATTTATCTAATAAGAAGAGTTTAAAATTCATCCGATTTCGTGAAAAATTAGAAATACTTATATAGGGATATTTTGGGACCTCCTATTTCAGAACGTTTTACCAAAACTTTGCCATGAACACATGCCTCAGGATTATTAACCGGGAGCTAAAAATTGTATACTATACTAGCTGTGCCCGCCACTTCGTTTACGTGGAAGGCGAAAATATTTTTAAAAAGGGTTTTAAAAAAAACTTTTATTAATACACACTACAATTTTAAAAGATGGTTAAGACAACCGCTCTTTCCAAGATCTGGATACCGAATGACTGGGAGATTGACTATTGAACAGAGAAGCACTAACTCTTACATGCTCGTGGTATAACAGTACGTTAATCCCAATTTTGAAACGTTCTTCATTGGTGCTTCGCTGTTATTGGTCTTATCGTGATGATATATGTCATATAGCCTTCGACAAATGAGCTATCTAACACTAACAATTTTTCAAATCGCAGTAGTTCCTGAGATTAATGGGTTGAAGCAAACAAACTTTTCAACTTTATAATATTATAATGTAATATTAAATAGGCTAAACATAATTTCATAAAAACCTCACCTTTTACACCTACCAACATTTATCTCTGCACCACCTAATGGTTGACTGGTAGAGAATGCCTTAGGCATTAAGCCCGCCATTGCGTATTTAACGCATAAAGTGTAAATAAATAAATAAATATTAGTATAGATATTCCCTAAGCTCTTAGTCTTTTTATTTCCAGGTGAACTAAGAGGCACAACCGGTCTCTTCCCGAGCAATTACGTCACTAAGCTAGTTAATTAAGATTTATTAAGTTATCGTTTGGTAATAACTTTGATAAAAGATTATACGTTTCTTTGTATTAATTTGGGAAATGTATGCATTTAATACTCTGCGAATACTAGTGACAACCAGCGGTTCTGCTTGCGTTTATTAAAATTTTAATAATCTATCTACGTAATTGAAGTGTCCCTAGATTTTTTTAAAATCATAAGGGTTTAATCTCCAATACAAATGATTGTAGACCTCACGTGGCACAGATCAACAGATGTTGGCAGCGTAAATTACCAAAAATACCGTATCTATTGAAAAAAAATTGAAAAACTTGAACAATAAAACAAATGATGTAATATAAAATGTTATTTTAAAAACTTGACTGGATATTTAAAACATGGTCCGCCATTTTCAAATATTATAAAATCAGCCGAAGGGTTAATAATTTGTAATTAAGTTTTAAGCGGGAATAAATAGATATTAAACTGATTAAATTTATCATTTTTAATATTACAACCCTTTTCTGGTTTTTGGAAAACTTCAATAGCACAATATATTAGGGATTATCAATTTGATTTATATCTTATTTAAATTATTCTACTTTGATAGTATTAAATATAATTATTATAGATTGTAGAACGAATATATACTCCGAAATTATTATTAATAGTACCATATGTAATCACTGTTTAAACTCTTCAATGTTTACTAATCATGTAAACGAATTATTTCAATAAATGTTACAATACACAATGGGTTTTATTTATTACTAGATTTTGCCTGCGGCTTTGCTTGCTTTAATGTGGTTTTTATATGATACAGGATTTTTACTGTATGAAATGTTTTATGATTTTCTTGGTGAGGTTTTATCATGACCGCAATATATTAGCAGCGATGCGTGTTCATACAAACAAACAGATATTTCTTATTTTCATGGAGCGATTCTCCAAGTTAGAATACCTACAATGAAACGATTTTTTCGGTGAAGGAAAACTTTCGTTTCCGACACACTTGAAAGCCGACCCTAGCTAAGTTTATCGTGGTTGCCATCTTAGAGCACATGGTCATGTAATATCAGACGAGATGTGATTCAAACGTAAAACTTAAGTAAATAATAAAGCTACATATTACCACCTTGATAGGAATGTTAGCATAACATAGTTTCGGCATGTCTTTAAAAGAGATAAAAGTAATACTACTAACAGTTAAGAAGTCCGATGAAGCTGTTAAGACTCTTGCTAGGTCAATAGCGTAGTAAGTTCGAGAAAAAAAAAGTGGACGGATAAATGACTAGATGAATAAGTAAGACTGATGAATATATACATATATATGTGTATAGAAGAACAAAGAAGTCTCGTTATGCGAACCCTACTTAATATGGAATGTTTATATGGCAATAGATTTTTGGAGTTTTTGGCGGGATCTTGGAATGTCATGTAGTGTATTTTATCCACAATCCTGTGTTATTTGACTATATATTATGTAGTGTTGGTGGTGCTTTACGTAATATAGTTCGGTTATTGTGCACAAGTGAAGTGGATCGGAAATAATACCACGGAGCATGGATTCTGACTTGCCACAAAAACTCCCTGGAAAGTTCTAACAGGATGGCCACCATCTTGTTAGGTCATTGAAATGATATCGAGAAACTTGTAATATTGATACTCACTTGACAATGACAGTAATAGTCTACTAGAAGACTGTTTGCCAAAAATAAAACTGAAGAAGACAATAGATTTTAGAAAAATACAGACGGCAGTTCCGTTCTTCACAGTACAGAATTCGGTATCTTAACTCTGCCCTCCCAATACATTCTTGATAATTTAATGTATGTCCGTAGAAATTTTGAAAATCTGAATTTAGTAAAAGACCGGCATAATCTAAATACTAGAAACTGTGATAAACTGGTGGTCCCATGTTTCAGACTTAGCAAAACCAGTAATAGTTTTTTAGGTAATAGTGTTAGGTTCTACAATAAAGTCCCAAAGCATGTTACCGATTTGCCGGACTAAATTTAAGCGCCACGTCAAACGGGTTTTAGTTTCAAAAGGATATTATAGATTGGATCAGTATGTGAATGATAGTGATGTCTGGAATTGACTCCTCTCTGTGCATCTACTAAAAGCATTGTATGAGGTATTGGAAATATATGTTAAAAAAATGTACCCGATCGAGTTTCTTGCCGGTTCTTCTCGATGACTGGGTTGTTTTCCGAACCGGTGGTAGTCTTTGACGTTCATAAGTGCCTTATTAGGGCGTAAACTGAATAAAGTATTTTTGATTCTGATTGAGAACTGTATGTTTAGGAAATATGTTATATTAGACCAAGAGCCCGCGGCCGCCAGACCTTCGTTATTTTATAATAGCTAAAAGTCTCTCTGTGCGTATGCCCAACACAGGTAAGAACGATCAGGGACTATGGGATTTGGATTATGGTTCCTTGGGCAGGTAACGGGTGGTAAAGGTATATAAAATATTACCCCAATTTCCTTAGATTATAAACTTCAATTTTTTAATATTTTCTTCGGAATAACATCGAACATCACGGTATTCACTGCCAGACACTTAGCACAGTTGCGAACACCGTCCAGGCACCCCTAAATTATAAAAGAAATTCGTTGTCTGTGAAGTCGGTTTACGGACAATCATTATACGTGATAACGACTCGGACACATCGCCCCATGGAGTGGAAGAGAGATAGATGCGTCAGAAGCCGATCGCGCGTCTCTATCGCTTGTTCCGTGCTCTCGAATGCACGCTCGGCTCAGGCGGAACGTGAAAATGAGTCATACTTTTTCGTTCGTGCAGCCGACGTTCATCGATTTATAAGACTTTACAAAATATAATTATACTTACGCTATAGTATAAAAACTAAAATTTATATATGATTTCATTTCGGTTCTCAGATTACGGTTCAAAATGGTCGTTATGGCCGAAATCGGTTGGAACAGTCATCACTAAAACTACACTTTAATTTTACAGTTCAACACATAATATATACATATATTATAAATAAGAATGTAAATCTAACATGTCTGTACTTTTTAGATTTTTGTGACAAAAAAATATTGCAGGTTTCTAGGTTATTCCTAGTAATAAAATTAATTTCAATCATTTTTAGAAATTTCTGTCTATCTGTCTGTTTGTTTGGACGCTCATCACTGCTGTGGTACTGCGTTCAAGACAAAACCTCAATAAGATCATAAAGCATATCCTCAAGTAACATTTAGTATTTATTTATTTAAAATCGGTTCTCTCTATCAAAAGTTATTGTAATTATAATGACGAGGAGACTTAAGTACGAGAGTAAAGTAGATAAGTAACTTGATACATTCATATGATTTTATTAATCAGTTTTATTTTTTCATAAGGATCCACGCGGATGGTGGGCAGTAGTTTATTAGATTCAACGAAAACATTTCAAGACCATGTGAACTTGTCGGATTTTGTGAAATAAAACCATAATTCAACAGTAATAATATTTATTTCAATTTAAGACATATATGTGTGAATCGTTTAACTTTATTAAAACGTCTAGATTTAAAAACATCAAACTGTCAACTCCATACGTCAAACGCCCGTTTTTGGTTACCACAGAGTGTTTAACAATTCACCAAAAAGTTTTTAATTTCGTGACAAATCTTAAACTTTGTCATACTGTTATAAACCTAAACTTATATAGATTTATCTGAACTGCAGTTTCAAATAACAATTTAATCACGAATTCAATTCCTATTTTCTTCACGCAGATTAACAGGTTATTTTATTTCAAGAAAAAGAAGGTACTAATCGCTGGAAGCAATCGCAATTTATTAAAATCAAGAAATCATTGTTATATTTGGTTTCAATTTATCAGTCCAACAAATACGCAAAACGGAAACCGCATAAACGATCCTAAGACATCAACTGCTTCTATTACTACCTTCATTCCAAAATTCAAAGCTTGTTCTTGGTGTAACTTAATATAGCGCTGTCACTAATCAAACCAGCATAAACCAGCGGCTAAATTTTTAACATGGAAATTTAAAATAAAAAAGGTCAATACCCTTTTAGAGCCTTTTAAGAATCAAACAAGAACAGCAAATATGTTTTATCGATAGCATTCTCATTGTCATTATATAAAAAATATAATTTATTGTGAACATAAGTTCTTGTTGACTATATGTAGTTATTTTACAATTTATCTTAAGAAGAAACGAGGCGCTTTGTACGATACACTGTCCTTATAGATAAAACCACCGGTTACCAGATAAAGTAACAGCTATTATTTTATCACTGTTATATCAACGGTGATATATCATGACCAGTTATATTTTACACGTAAAATATTCTCTCCGTTACAAAGTTATTTCAGGATTATATAAAAATTTCAAACAAATCATTGAATAAGTTTCATTCAAGAAGATACTCTCTACAAACTGTCAGTACTCGTCACCGAAATGTTTTTATTTCATATTTCCTATTCGTGGTTCTGCCAGCGTACTGTTAGGAACTTATGTTATTAGTGCTAAATGCTGAGCAGTAAGTAAAATAATATAAAAGCAATTGCAATGTAATTAAAAAAAAAGTTATAACTAAGCAGTCGTCCCAATAGGTCATATTGTAAATCTCGCGCCGAGACGACATAGCTTTTGTACAGTGAATTTTCACTTTTTTTTAAAGAACCTACAGGGAGCCATCCTAACAGTACGATGGAAATTTGTGAATTATAAAGTATTTTAACCATCGAGAGTTTTTTAAATACGCTCTTGTTATATATAACAAATATTTTAATAGAATGTAACTGACGTGACACGTGATTTTTTTCGTTACATATTTTTATAACGAGAATGTATGCATTGTTGAATATTTGCTTACAAATTTCACATATACGACAACAAAAACGGACGTTAAACGTGAATATAACCTGTTATATACATTTCTAACATAGCACAAACTATTTTAAAATACATACTCTTAAGCAATTAATTACAAAACGCCGTGCCTAAAAATATATTTATCCTTTCATAATTATAAATCTCATATTTTACAATGTTTTAGGAAAGTATAGTTTCGGAAGCGTGCCGCAGCTAACTGTTAGTTAACCACTTTACTAGAACAGTATAGTTATTATAGCGCTGATATAAATAATTTATAACTGTTATATGTAACAACAGTGATCGCCGAAAGATAAATATCACCAACGGTTGTCTTCCATCCTTCTGGTAAGCCCACACTTAATGGACACAGACAGAATTGAGCTAACTAGATCTAGACTCATAACCAGAATCATTATCTTCCTGTGACCATTACTTGAGAGATGATACTTCCCTAAAACATTCCTAATGATCTGGGAGGCCTTCTAGAAGTTTCATCTCCCATTTCAATTAGTTATGTCACTGGAAAAACGTCCACGGGCAATTATGTCTCACAACCATTAGTAATTATTTACTAATTACTATGTATGTATGTTATGTAAGAACAAAAAAATACAGTAAAAAATTACTAATAACTTTAAATGTGCTACAGTTACTTTACTACATAGACCCCATGGTCTTTCGTAAGGCCACATATATCACACTTCGACGAAAAAAATGCAAAACGAAGCTGATTTATATAGACTCTGAATTTGGGACAATTATGTGAGTCAGCGATGATTTTAAAATCATTGATCTTAAATAAGTATAGAGTAGTCCTGACCTTCATAAAATATATAATGAATCCCAAGATTCAAGTATCACCCGTGACCCAAAACACAATGTATTGGTGTCCCAATATGCAACTACATACAAGTGACCCAAAACACAACTACGTACTGGTGACCCAATATATGATTACTTTCAGGTGACCCAAAACACAATTACGTATTGGTGATCCAATACACAACTACATACGGATTACCCAAAATACAACTACGTACTGGTGACCAAGTATATGATTACGTACAGGTGACCCAATATCCAACTACATACGAATGATCCAAAACAACTACGTACTGATGACCCAATATATCTATGCACCGGTGACTCAATTTTTGATTGGAAATAAATCTGTTTAAGATCAATAAAGTATAGTAACCAAACCACAAATAGACTATTGGCATAGCGTGACCTGCGATATCGTCACTAGGGCCTCAGAAATAAGGTCCGAAAAATATCGCGCGAAACGCTATTTTTCCCCATTCCGTTCATGGCACGCTTTGAATACAAAATAAATCTAAATATACAAGGTACTTATGAGTGTGAGTTTTACAAAAACTAATAAAAAAAATCGCAAAATAAAAATTGAACACAAACTGTAAAAAAAACATTAAAATAATCCATAAAAACAAACATTCGAAAAAAAAAAATATAGACAATTTTGAATACCGTTAAAATAAATGCAAGTATAAACATGAAAATGATATTTTTTTATTGTTTTACAAATATTATACTGAATATATAATAACAATATAAAAAATATTAATATATTTCTGTATGTCACAACGTCCATTGCTTAGGTTTCTTATAAAAAAAAAAACAAAATGGCACCTTTAAATCTGTTGACAAAACAAAATGGCACCAAACCATTTAAGGCGCATACACACTCGTGATCACTTGGAATGAGCATTCTTGCAAATGCTCACGTAATTTGAGCAATTTAGCGAGCATTATTCTTTATAATTAAAACTTGGACATTGTAGCAAACAGGCAGTAAATTCAAATCAATTAGTACTGCAAGAGCCAAATCATAGATAATTTTGTAAATCGAATAGGATCAGCTGAACTATTAGTACTTTGGCTTATAATTGCTTATAATTCAACTGATTGTTTACAAAGCTTTTAAGTGATCGACACCTTATTCGAAACAGGCTTTACTACAGGTAAAAAAATATGACCGCTCTTGGTGAAAAGTACCAGAGGGAGTACCAAATGCATCAGTAATGTGAAAAAAAAAATATTTTATAGTTTTTCCATATTTTGTTTGCGAACTTGTTGGCTAGTATGTGAATAACTTAATTTATATACATTATAGGCTTTAGAATTGGAGCATAACCTCATCTGATGTTAAATGAAGACGAGGTCTGAGATAGTAAACACGCTAAACATAGAGAGGACTGGGACTCAAGTGCAGTTGCCGGAACACACCACGTGCTTAGCGACGGATTTTCAACTCAAGGGTGGTAGCTAGCGGGCAATGGACATTTAAAAAACCTTACCATTATACTATAGTTTCATATCGACTCGGATGCTAGGATTCGAACTTACGTCCAAAGACACGGTACCCGAACACGCTAACAACTAAGCCATACGAAGACTAGGTAGGTACTCCTAACTATTAGCCGGACCTGACGGGATGGACCGGGGGACCCATCTCCTCATTGCACAGGTCCGGCGGACGAGGGGAGGCAGCTGGTGTGTACCCAGCCTGCCTCTATAAAGGTAGGAGCCCGGCGATCACCTTCCGCCGGGCGGACAGTTGGGGCGGCTCTACAAGTTAGAGTAGCGAGTACGATCCCTTGCCGCCCCAACAATTACGGTCTGTCGATACACCGTGGGGTTTTAGTCCGTGCGAGTTGGATATAACCCGGGAGGGTGGCGTATCCATAAGGGATTTCCCTCGTAAATAAAAAAAGGTACCTCTAACTATGGTCAAGAAGGTTTTGATGCATTGTTTATTTGAGTAGATTTCTCTGAAGACGGTTTTATTTTTTTCGATATTTTTTTATTAACAACTGCAATATACACCATGTGTATTGTATTTGAAGATAACCATTAAAAAAACTATTAGAATCGGTGTATTATCTTTTGTATATATAATTAATCTGACCGTGTGTGTGACTGAAGTCCGGCTGGACATATATTTATGAAGTTTTTTGGGTGGATTCAAGAATGGTTTACATTTACAATTGGACCCGGTAAGTGGCGCTGCGGTTGAATCTTAGGATTTATTCTTATTATCACGGCAGGACAACGTCCGCCGTGGACGTTAGTTTACCATATATTTACCTTCTTGCCAGGTCAATAGCGTAGTCATTTCGAGAAAAAAATAAATTATTTTCGGTCATGTCGACTAAAATATATGACAGAATTCATAACATCAAATCACTAGTGTGTATGCATCAGTACGTTATAAATCACATTGAAATACATAATATTCATAACATATATTAAAAAATAACATTTAGAAATAAAAGCTACACTACGATTAATAAAAATACCTCAAAAGGAACGCGATTCCAACCGCGAAAAATTAAAAAGTTTTACACTCAAATACACGACACGATTTAAAAATGGCCGCCGAATACATACCGGATATTATTTTGACTAAGCAAATTTCAAATTACATCGCCTGTGGTTGGTTATAATATTATGTTTGTTGAAATTTTGTTTGGTAGAAAAAGTCTTTTTTTAATCTAGTTCTCAGAAAACAAGTTCTGCCACTGTCACAGTTATCATAGATTATACGTTATTAATGTGATTAGTCAAAATAATTACTCATCTGTACATAAAAGATGGCATTTTACATCATAAAAATCTACAATTTACATATCGAAACTCAAAATTATGAATTCCTGCATCACCTGGAATAAAGCGATAAGTGAAAATGCACTCTTACGGAAGCGTAAAAAGTGCCATACGTGTGAATTGGAAGTTCTAAAAATCACTTATAAGTAGCAAACATAAACTAAAAGGAGTTCTAAGGTATGTATATATTATTTTTTATTCGATCCAGTATATTTTCAGAGAATCTTAAGAATGAGCGTTATACCCTTATTCATCGGAAAACATTCACTGATTGGCGCTCTTGTCGTGCTAGCATAAAAAAGCCGATGTAGTTTGTATTTAATGAATATAAATGTTTATTATATAAATAGTTATCTTATTGTTGAAAAAATTCTTTATATTTTATTTTTGATTATGCCGTATTTATTTCCTGTCGTAACTTATCCTTTTATGCTTATTACCTGCACAAAATAATTTCGATGTTTCACATTAGTGAAGCGTCCCGCGACAATTCACAATTTTTTATATATTCACATATGCCTTTGTTCCAGGTACTTATGCCTTTATTCCAGGAAATTTTATATTAATATAGGGGACTTGCCTGAACTTAAGGTACGTGCAATAGCCGTAAACGTTGGAGAAATTTCTATACATAGAGCCAATTTTCCTATTTAACGATTACCCTTATCATACTAAAACGCCATCTTTTTAAACCTCTTCTGTGATTGTTCCCTACCTATGGCACATTTAAATATAAAAATACATTGCGATGAATCCCTGACGACAATCTTGAAGGTCATTACAATTACAATAAAGTAGACCTTAATTAATTCAATATTAGACACGGGGAGTTTGCCACAGAACGACAATCAATATCCGCCCAGGGGGAACTTCCAAAAATAACTAAAGGTAGAACAATATGAACTGACCTTCAAAATTGTCTAAATACATAACCCCTTAAGTACCTATCGCTAAATTAATATTATTAAAAAAAAATGAAACTCTTGCCAAAAACCATTTTAATCATTTTCGATGGTAAACAAAATATAATTTCTTTTTTTTTATACATATATATAATAACGTTTTAATTTTGTGTTTTTTCTAAATCGTAAAGTGTCTGTGATAATGAAAATAGATTGCTATAGTTAATAACACGTATTACGGTCATCTGTAAAAGGAAAAAAAAATACACTTAATGCACGTCACAAGAGTTTTCGTTGGATATATGTATGACTAATTTTAGCCTGCGGTTTCGCTCGCTTTAATATACTAAGCTATTTTTTCCATCACAAGGGAACAGAACACGTTTCCTATATACGGGGTGAAAGTTTAAAGCGTAGCAATATTTAAGGAAATGATACTTTATGGTCACATTTTACATATAAAATAATAATATCAAAACAAGTACTAATAAACAACAGAGAGAACATTAGTTAAAGTTTGTTATAAGACTTTTAAAAGTATGGATACCACAGACTTGACACATAGGTTCAAAGTCAACAAAGTTCCAAAGCACATTACCGACTTGCAGGATAGTGCGTTTAAGAACCATGGCAAGCTTGTTTCAATGTCTATTATAGGGGGATCAAAATGTGAACGATGGTGACGTCTGGAAATGACGCCCTTCTCTGAGCATCCACTAAAAACGAATGTAACTATTTATTATTTGTAAAAAATATATAACATGAAGACATAAATCAGATCGAGTTTACTGCCGGTTCTTCTCGAAAGGTAGGTTTTTTGTCCGAACCGGTGGTAGTTTTGACGAACATAAGCTCACAGCCTAAATTGAGTAAAGTATATTTTGGATTTTACATTAAAGCAAATAGCTTATAAGTGGTAGTTAAAAAGGTAATGAGGGTCTTATTTATTCACTTACCTACTTCATACTCATATTGCTGTAAATATCAAAGTCGTCAAGTCCGTCCGGCTCGAAGGCTCGTATCTGCTCAAATAGTTCGCTGTCCATGAAGCTGTCGGTCTGTGCGGGCGTCGCAGCGCTGAAGTAGCTGTTTTGCCAATTTTTATTCGTTGCCAAGTGTTTGCTCGTCATTTTTCATATATTATATTTTGGTTTTTATGTGTGTGTGTGTGTGTGTGTTTTGTATGTAGTGATGTTAACGTTCACGATAACGTTTTAAAAAATCAATTTTATGTTTTTTATTGTTTGTTGAAATAAATGACAACGTTTGTATGAATTCATGTATGTATGAGAGAAGAAGAGAAGATAAGAATTAATAGGTTACAGTGTATTTGAGTTTGTATTACATTTCAAATCGACATCCATCCGACAGTATATGTCAGTTTTTAATGTTAGTATTAATATGTGCATGTGTGAGAAAGACAGAGATAAAAATTAATTAGTTTGAGTGTGTGTTTGTGTTGAATTGTATATTGACGTCCACAAGCAAATACGTATCAATTTCAATGTGTGTGTGTAACAGAGAGAAAAACAGCAGTTAATGAAGAAGTAAGAGTTTATGTGTTTGTTTTAAATTTGATGTTGACGTCCACAGTCAAATATGAATCAATTTTTAATGTTGTGTGTGTGTATGAGAGAGAAAAAGAATAAAGAATGAATGAGTTAGTGTATGCGTTCGTTTTAAAATCCGTATCGATGTCCACCCACAGCCGTCCAAAGGATATCGGGAAAGAAAGAGAAAATGCAACACATTAGTCTAAAACACTATCGACGGTCGTTAAAGAAAATATAAAAAATTAAAAAAAGAGAAAACGACACAACTCAGAACCGTCGCCAAAAAGGCAGCACAGACAACAACAAAATAATTATCATAATGGAAAAATTAAAAAACAAAACTAAAATTCTTATCTATGGTGTGTAGAAAAAATATATCAGACAAAAATATTTAAATATACGACCGTCTGTGTTGCATTTTCGCGTAGGGTTTTTTTTTCGTTATTGGAAACAAATCGTCTTAGTCAGCGTCCATAGAGTCTATATTAGCATGACTTAACTTACAAAAAACTGCACTTGATCTCTGTTATTCAAACGTTTCTAATAGTTTTTTTTTTTTATTAATTACATCGATCGGTATTTATTAATCAGAGTCCCTTGATCGCTTTGACAACACACGAACTGACATAAAATCACACTTGACACTGGCAAAATTGTCTACACAGGTAATTGCCATAATGAAGAAAAAAAAATCAACCCTATAACCCGCGTCATAAGAACACGATACGTTCACAACGAAAGCTTCTTTATTCTTGTTTACGCAAATTATAGACTCTACAAGAGGCATGTCAAAAGACAAAATATTTCACAAAATAAACAAAGTATGTACATATATATCTTTATGTTACGTATATAATTAATTTTATAAATAAGTAATACAGTTACATAAAGAGATGTTTTCGTATAAAGGAATCGGTGAGACTATGCACGGGTTACAATAATTCAAATAATTACGTAAAACTCAATTTTATCACATTCGGGACTATTATTTACGTATACTTATCAGAAACAGATACTTATCTGATACAATAGTAGAATTATCAGAAACAACTGTGTACTTATCAGAAAGAATTGTACACTTATCGAAAACAATTTCATATCTTTACGTGAAAGGTTTAGGTATTTTAGTTACAATCCAATAGTGATATGATTTTTTTACAATCTCGTTAATAATCGCAAATATCCACTTCAACTAGTGCTAATAATATTCTAATAATATTTATCAAAGAAAATCACAATCGATTCATACAAAATCTTCTCTGTTGATAAGTTATGTTGTTAAGTGCGGCAACGTCGCATTGTTAACAGCTAGGAAGCGAAAGTTGTTCTTCATACGAGACGTTGCCAAACCATCGCAACATCGCATGTTAATAAATAAGAATGTATCTCAAACACGTGTCTCGTAACCGCGCGCATAGTGAAAATAGTATACTAGCGGCAATGAACTACGCTAAATATAATTTCATAATATTCGACATACAACAATAATATATAAATTAAAAGAGCGTTTTTAACCAATAAAAAGCATTTTTTAATCTTAGAGTTCATCGCCGCCATTAAAGATAATGACGGGCTCACACACTCAACAAAAAAAAAATAGGACACGAACAGGACAGAATAAAAATACTCCTTTTAAATCCCTAAAACATATATTTTTTTCAATATTTTGTAATATAGAACAGAATAAAGGGAACCAGTCGATCGGTAAGAACCAAACTACATCTTTATTAGATCTGTGCATCTATAAAACTTCCAATACCAAAACTTTGATCCACAACCCCCATTTACACAGTACACAGATTGTACTAGGCCCGTTTGAAAAGAGAATGGTTAATGAAACGTTGCTATGACAATGTACTACAAAAAATGTATACACGAAAAACTATATATTTTGAATGGAATAAAAGTTTTCACAGTACGTGAGCCTGCCCCTCTATTGTGCCAATGTTTATTTTATTATTATACTACTAAATAACCTATATTATTAATAGCCACATCCATATAAAATATGCACATAATTTTCCAATTTCTTTTTTTCTACCGACATTAAATTCGTAATTTCATAAACTATATTTTAATATAACGGCCAATGAGAACAATAAGTACGTTGTTTAATAACACTGCAACGGAATTGCTAAACTGCAATTGTATTTATCAATATTGAATAATTTTTACGTAAACTGCAGCTGTATTTATCAGGACTGAATAATTTTTACCTAAACTGCAGCTGTATTTATCAGGACTGCATAACTTTTACCGAAACTGCAGCAGTATTTATCAGGAGTAAATAATTTTTACCGAAACTGCACTAGTATATATCAGGACTGCCAAAATGTAAGCTAATACTGCAGTTATTTTTACAATAATCTACATAGAGATTCTAAAACAATTATTATGTAATTTAATGAAGTATTTGCATGATTCAATGCTTATAAGAATTGCAAAATATAACGTAGTGTTATTGAAATTTAACACAGGATTCGTAAAATTAAACCCAAAGATATGCTAATATATGCAGTTGTTTGCAAATTCCTATGCAGTGTTAATAAAAAACATATCGACACTAAGAAAGCTAGTCGACTAATGTGCGTTTTACAAACTTCACACGTTAGTCAATTAGCCTTTCCCCTGTCTATCTTATATACAGTTATTATAACAATTAGTTAACTGATAATTGACGTACATTTAATACTTATCTTAGTTTTAACAATAATTATACAATTATGTTCGTATCACACGAGTTAAGATATTTAATTCTTTATACATCGTACATTATGTTGTTTACCAAGTTTATCTGGGAACGTCTCTTAAGGACTCATGTGATACAAACCACCTTGGAACACCTAAATACACATATGTCATGTTCGAAAATGTACTTACACATAAAGAATTAGCACCAAAATTATACAAAAAAAATCTTACAAAAAAAAAGGAAAGAAATCACAATTTTTTTACTACTTTCTCTCATTAATCACTTTGATAAGACAAAATAAGATGAGAAAAATATATATATCACTCTAAACCAATACGAATCACACAATTTATACTAATATTTGTGTGTGTTTGACCATAGATATGCAAATAATTCTACAGTTATAATTTTTTTAATATCCTATATGAAAAGTACTTATTAGAAATAGATACTTTTTATCAATTTATTTATCTATGGAGGGGAGAAACTTAAACATCGTTCAAGATACAAGAGCACCCATTTTAGAAACAGGTCACGGTATAGAAGATACGTAGAAAACGTCTCTGAGTTTTCACCTCTCCTATATGTTAAGCAACAAGATGATATTGTATATCTTTCAACAGTTTTCCACGACCAATTCGTTACGGATAATAAAGTTATCGTCATATCTACTACTACTTCCTCATATTAAATCATAGTATGATAGTTCCACGATGAGTCGTTGCATTTCGAAATAAGCTAAATTTTAGCC
Organism: Antheraea yamamai; assembly: GCA_036509395.1. Lineage (NCBI taxonomy): Eukaryota > Metazoa > Arthropoda > Insecta > Lepidoptera > Saturniidae > Antheraea > Antheraea yamamai. The sequence goes on from AP028452.1 coordinate 1,231,125, forward strand.
GTTTGTTATATTTTACGTTATTTTTCAAGATTTTCAAATTTTGTACTTGTAAAATAAGATGATAAAAAAAAAACTAAAAACCTTATTGTTGGGTTTATTATACTAATTTATGCAACTATTGACCTGCGATACCGCGCTATTGACTATTATATCGGGGTTGTTACTAATGACCTCAAACGCTATTGGTTGAAGTTATAGGCTGTTCATTATTTACACCGATGTGAAACGCCATTGGTTGGAGGTATCGTCTGTTTATGTATATCGATGCCTTAAAAGGCGACCAATGACTAGATGCTCGGCATGCTCGCTCAGGCGATTGGGCTAGTTACACCTACGGATAATTTGTAGTAACTATAGTCATTGTTTTGAGATTTGAACGAATACGCAAGTAAACAAAAAGTGATGTAATTGTTAGATGGTGGTATTGATCTAACTTGAAAATGTTAAAAAAATTAAACTTGTTATATGAGCGATTAAAATTGGACAACTCATTTTAAAATGTAACGACTCATATATAGTAATTAGTAATAGTATTCTGGTTTATCAAAATGCCCAAGTAACGCTTTCATCACATATAGTAAATTTTAATGATTCTCAAACAAACAAGTTCCAATATCCGCAATATAGATATTGTCCTTTGTTTTTCCACTAGAGGCTCTGCTAATAAATATATTATGAATCTATAAAATACATTTCTGATCGATAGATGATTGAGAGACCTAATTACCGTTAGAATAGTGGCAAATATCAGTCACAAATACAATTAATTAACGTAACTTATTAAAAATACTGAGAAAATTATAACCTAATTATATACCTTATTTCTTTTGGATTTTTTTTATATTTATGGAAACGATTTTTTATGCAAATAAGGGAGATTTAATAAGGTTAACGATGGTATAAAATTTAAAATTACTTGTTTTTTATTAAAAACTATTATGACATTCTAGAAATTGACGTAAGAATACAAGTAGGTGTGTTTAATTTTAATTTTGTATATAATTTAATTGAAATTGTTATTCGGGCCCGCCATAAATTACGTCATACGATTTTTGGGACCTTCCTTCTTATCACAGATACTCGTAACTCTATACGTTTATTTCACACTTGGTATAAGGTCACATATCTTGCAAAGTCAACATAACGTAACGAATGGCTGTTGATCTATTTAGAGTGTAACAATGTATGGATTTAAACGTAAACTAACCAAATTAAAGTAAGTTCTACGTTATAGTGAGTTATCCTTATAGCAAACTCGCGGACCTGGCGGACGTTATCCCGCCATGATAATAAAAAATACTTTATACACCTAAACCTTCCTCATGAATCACTTTATCTACTGGTGAAAACTGCATCAAAATTCGTTCACTAGGTTTTGAGTTTATCGAGGACAGACAGACGGACATGGCAGAGGACTTTGTTTTATAATATGTAGTCACGACGTTACAAAAAATTCGCATTGTATACATTTTTACTTATTTCCTTATAAAGTAACTATGAAATCTATACTAATATTATTTAAGCTGAAGAGTTTGATCTATCGCACTAATCTCAGGAGCAACACATCCGATTTGAAAAATTCTCTCAGTGTTAGATAGCTCATTTATCGAATAAGCCATTTAAGAAGGAATAAGGGCGGATCACCAATGAAGAATGTTTCAAAATTGTTTTTTCTTAGCGTTAGACCAAAGTATCTATTCCACGTCGAAGTCGCGGGCAGAAGCTAGTATTAAATATTGTAGATCTCCGTTATAGTTGAAGTTTATGATACCTCGAAATTATAAATGTAAAGTGACTCTTTGTCGATTTCTGCCCTTCCCTTTACCGTGTGACGTAATTTATAGATGGACCCTTCGTATTAAATATTTTAAAGTGATTAATACTATCTAAAGACAGTTTTACACGGCGCACGTCTTATTTCAGCTAATCTGTTACGCTAATCACCATTATGTTCGATTTTGAATATCTACTGAAAGCACTCATTACCATTCATATTTAAGTATGTCCTATTTTGTGATTACCCTGCCGTTACATACAACTGATAATAAAATAGCCCAAATTATAAATAAGACAATATTTTACAAGTTAGTTTGAGACCGTGTGGAGGATATATTTCAATCTAAATATGATAAAAAAAATACTCGGACGGAATCGCAGGAAAAGTTAGTTCTATACAAATCCAAAATTCCACTTAAAATAATTTGTTATCTGTAAAGTCTGTTTACGGACGATAATTTTACGTGATTACGTCATAAGAAAACATGATGAAAAATTGCATAGTTTTATGAATTATTCTATATATAGACTAGCGGGCCCGGTGGACGTTGTCCTGCCTTGATAATAAAAAAAAACTCCCAAAAAGTCAACAGCAGCATCACCTACCGGGTTCAATTGTGAATTCTGAACCATTCTCCGGTCCACTGGAACACACACACAAAATTTCATCAAAATCGGTCCAGCCGTTCAGTAGGAGTTCAGTGACATACACACGTACAGAAGAAATTTATATATAAAGAAGATAGATGCTATACAAGCCGAACGCTTAGGCCGATCGCGCCTCCCTATCGCTTGTTCCGCGCCATCGCTTCCACGCTCGGCTCAGACGGAGCTTGACAATGAGTCATGCGCGTGCGGTGCGTGCAGCCGGACGGAATCGATTTATAAGACATCATCACATCAAAAAAACAAGATTTTTCTTGATATCCAAGTTCTCTTTTTTACACACTTTATAGGTTTGTTATATCATAGCAGGCAAACGAACACGTGAGTCACCTGATGTTAAGTGATCACCACCGTCCAATGACACTACCAACACCAGGGGAGTCGAAAGTGCGTTGCCAGCCTGTGTTTGAGAGATGGGGCGGGAGGGGAGAGAGGAGAGGGAAGGGGAGGGGAGGTGGTCCTCCGGCGTTCTCACTGACCGAACGAAACGCAACAAGTGCAAGCACTGTTGCTTTACGTCGGTTTTCTATGAGAGGGTAGTACTACCCCGGACGAGCCGACCCATTCATGCTGAAACCAATAATAGCTTCAGCGTGGCTCTACCACCTACCAGGTTTTATGATTCGGTCACGATCTCACCTGATGTTAAATGACTATGGTAAACACGTTAAGCATAGAGGGGAACTGGCTCTCGAACTGCCGGAACAAACCGACAGTTGCTGGGCGACAAGATATTTCGTGCTTTGAGAAAATCCTACCACTATGCTATGGATTCATCATAATGTTTACCTTCACCGCTCGTTCCGACTCGATTACTACGATTCGAACACGTCGATACGCCCATCGTCAAACGAGGCGGTGCCCGAACACGCTATCAACTAAATCGTCTCTACAACACTCGGCCGCGACTACCACATACACAGCGATAAATCTGTGCCAGTGACTCTTTGTCGCGTATCGCACAATGTTAACTCCGTTATTTTTGGACTACACCGAGTTTCACTATCAGACAGAGTGCAGTCACTGTGTCGTGCTACAAAAAAAAAACTATTATCTAATTAACGATAAAAACGTGCGCCGTATTAAGCCCTGTTAATTTAAAAATTGCAATTCCGTGGCCCCAATTTGTATAGGAATAAGAGAGATCGCTATTAATAAATATAGTTATGTATATATAGTAATATATACACATATAATAATATAATAGAAACATACTAGAGAATGGAAATATTCCATATAAAATTTTTTCGATTAGATAACTAGAAAAAATCGTTTCATCAGAAAATACCATAAAAGGAGATAAATCACAAACAACATTGTAGATATTTCATTAAAAAACTACTATTTCAATATATAAAAAAAAACTACTTTGAGACTATAAAATTTGATCCACGTTAATAGAATAAAAATACCGTGTCAAAAGTTTATAATGTTTACCCTGTTTTAATGGCATTCAACTATTTCATAAAACCGAATCTGTCACAATAGGATACGTCAAACTCTGATATGTCAGTTTTGACAGCTGTCAAAAACTAAAACATACTATGGAGTGTAGAGGTAAGGAGAACCATCTGTGTATATGAAAAGGGGTTCGCCAAATTGCGTTAAATTAGTGTGGCGCTACAGTAGCAAAAGGGTTCATTATTGATCAATTATTTCAACAGGTTCTATAAAAGTAAACACTCAAAAATCACTAAACGTATTATATAAAGTTCACAAAAATTATATCGCTCTCCACGTTCTCTTACAGCAGTTATTTTAGGTTATATTAACAAAATTATTTCGAATTGTCCATAACCTTTGCCTATGCTAGCGCCATTTTGGAAGGTCTTGGAACTATTACTTAGCGCTTAGCGCTGGACACTTTTTCAACATATTCCCCCATATGAGATAGTTCGCCTTATCTCTCAATAGTCAAGGATTTCATAAAACCGAACCTGTCAAAATAGGATACGTCAAACACTGATGTGTCAGTTTTGACAGGTGTCAAAACCAAACAAACTCCGAACTTAGAGCGTCCCGTAAGCTTAACGAAATGATATGTGAATAATACGAATTGTTAATCTCAGACTTATCACTATGAGAAGTGTTATCGAGGGACGACGTAGTCTTAAAGGCGGTCACCTATAGAGTTACAAAAGACACGTCCCCCGAATCTCTATTAACTATATAGAATACTGTAATAATAAGGAAATATAACGTAGAAAACTTAAAGCTAACTTAAATCGAGCCGAGGAATGAGTTTCTGTAGTTAATTGAAACAACAAAATAACATATATATTTATACGAAATTACCTCGAAAACAAATCATATTTTTTTTAAGTTTTCCATTTCTTAGGACAACTTTGCATTCGACACAAAGGCTAGGAAGCCCGTGAAACCGGGGAAATCCCCGACCTACATTGAATAAACAATTTTTTTAATCTATTGAATGGCAACACTGATTATATATTTTAGACTTTCTTAAATACATACTGCGCATTATATATATGCTATTTTTAATTTCCGTGACTGTACCATCACAAATAAAACCTATAAGGTCTCATGAAATGACAAAAACCGATTCCTCAACCCGACGACATATAAATGCTTAAGGGAATACTTTTTGGAAAGTAAAAAAAATTTCATCCACCAATTACAATATAATACTGATTAGAAATTTCTGTGCCAAACTATGGGCACTTAAAGTAAAAATCATTTAACACTCGCGCTCAATAACATTGTGACCTTTAGAATCAAAATTCGATATTTAAAAAAAAATACACGACTGCAAACAATTTAGACAGTCGGCTCTGTGGAACCAAGGAGTGTGACAACAATGCGTCTTGCCTTAAAAAAAATAACATAATCCTACCGTTCAGCAAAAGTCAAAAATTCAACCAAATAAAATATTAAACGAGTTCATTAATTTCTAAAAAAAAATCACATCTATCTATCCTTTAGTATCAAAGGTAGGACTTCAATTGAAACATGTGAATAAAAAAACCCAAGGCAATTTTTAACAGTCATTTGGCTTCTAACTGCCAATCTATCCATTAAATTTAGCTTCCAGCATCAAATTACTAAGAAAACACCCATAACAAATATATCCACAGAACCGATTGCCAACAAACCCTAGGCGAGACGCAAAAAGCGTGAACAATATTGCACCTTAGAACTAAAAACTAAACTATATAATAAAAATTCCAATACTTATTTTAACGCTATTATTATTTTTATTTTATTTATTAATTTTTTTTTTCATTAATTTACAGTTGCAGAATCGTAGTACCGCAGCTAAAAAAATGAAACACGCATCATTAGTTTCTTATTCACAGTTGAAAACTCGACGAATATCCATAGAGACACAAAGAAAAAAGTAACCACTTCGAGAAAAGAGTAATCACAAAATCTACAGACCGAAATGTAGACACTTATATATATATATATATTGCAACAAACAATTATTATTATATTACCATTATAAAATATATATTCCCATATTTAAATGTCCTCACTAAAACGCACACGCCTGTCATGGCGTCAGATGACGTCATTATCGTTCTAAAAAAGTTTCAAAAATATATATTTTAATTATAAAGTTGTAGATACTAAACCATAATAAAGACAAATTTATTTTCTATATTTTGCACTACACAAATGTTAAAAATTCTGTTAAATTAAATAAAAAAACAATAATCTATTCTTCTTGTAACGTGATCAGAAACACCAATCATAACTCGTGACGTCACAGCTTCCTAAACATTGTTTTGACGTTTAAATTTTGACATATTCATACTGAAGAGAAATAGTGTTATTTAGAGCGGTATGACGTCATGAAGTCGAGAGGTGGTTTAAAATGAAATAAATATGTGGAAACACACTTGTTTTCTTTAACATTATCAAAATTAGTTTGGTTTAAGTTCGACCATAGAAAACAAAGCATTTTATTAATAAACTGTAATACTTCAGGCCTACTTTACTATTTCTGATTTATATAACTCATATGTGCGTATTAATGAATGTAAGTAATTATCACTCAAGAAAATTCTATAATCTTAAAGATGATTTCCAGAATTAACCCTCAAGAGAAGCACTGGGTATGGGATACCCAGGTGTAAATTAAAAATATTTCTCCTTCAGAAATGGTTACAATGAGAAGGTGACTTTACCTAGGGGAAAAATCTCTACTATCCCCACTACAGATTCCCCACCATAGTTATCTTGAGCTGTGAATACGGACTAAAATATAGGCGGCCGTAGTCAGTCTATGGGTATGCGCTACCCAGTGCTGTTGTAGCGTCAGTATTTTGTTATTTTATCTGACTCAACGTTTTGCATAAAATTGTGTTTTTCAGTTCTTTTTTTGTATTTATATAATTAGAATTCTAAAATATCTATTTTAAAAGAATTCTGATCGATATTTTATATAATCAGTCAGTTTTATTGTATATATTGCTTAGTTCAAGTGCATTTTTTGGAGTATTTACATTGAAATTTTACCGATCGCTTTCCTAGATTATAGAGATTTACCTGAAACAGAAGACCCTAGAGATTTGATAGCTGACAATAAACTAGAAAAATATAAGCGATGTGGATTTTGTCCCAGTTCATTAGACCGAAAAACATGTTATAAGTGTTTAAAATGTAATATTCCAATGTGTAAAGAACATACAGCCAAAATTTGTGAAAAATGTAGCTTGAAGTTATATTCTTAATTTTTTGTAGCATCAATCCATTTAAAATATAAGTTTTATAAAGTAATTTAAATGTTTGTATTAATAAAAGAATAATGAATCCATATTTTTTAATGAAGTATTATCATTCTAAAAACACTGAACTTTACCTAACTAAATAAATATCTTTTATCAATTACAGTTAAATGACGAAATAACTATCTAAAAGTACATTTAATTCCCTTTCAAATGCCGTCGGGAAAAATTTTTTATCTATAAATTCTACCTAAATATGGTAATTTGAATAAAACACCTCATTTTAAGGGTTTATGTTGATTTTTTTCTATATTATTCAAGATAATTTTTTCTTTATGACAATTCTATGGATATATTCTTAATCTACACTGTCTAAGCTTTAAAATGAAAAAAAATAATTCTATATCGGATAATTTGATCGAAAGATATTATTAATCAAAGACACGCGGGTATGGCATACCCAGTGCTTCTGGATCGCGCAGCAGCGATAGTGCTTCTCTTGAGGGTTAAAATCAATACGAAAACAGCGTTACTAATTAAATTTCAAAGAATTTATTCTTCCTTATACATTTTTCCTTGTACTGTCAAAACATAATCCGCGAGTTTTCAACGTAAAATCAGAACAAATTAACAATAACTAAAACTAAAATTAAATCAGGATGTGACTATTATAAATTAACATTAATGATTATTAAAAAAAAAAGTGTATCATATGTAAAAAAAAACTTAAATTAGAAAAAAAATTGCATCGATTCTTCCTTCCCCGAAAAAAATATTAATTAAAAATCAATCATGAACCTACGGAAGAAAAATACAAAAATTATATACGTATATATATAAAAAAAAACTAAAATTAATACAAAACAAATAGACCTGATAAAAATGTGTACAAATTCGTATACCATTTTATAAACTGAATTTATATTCAGTGAAGAAAAACATTGTGAGGGTAGTTATAATTAATTTTTGTCTTATTAGTATGCTTGCAGAAAATTCCTAAGCATTATATTTTATATTGTATCAATATATAGTAGTAAGTGGTAGAGCCACGCTGAAGCTATTACTGGTTTCAGCATGAACAGATCGGCTCGACCGGGGTACTACCACCCTCTCATAAAAAACTGACGTGAAGTAACAGTGCTTGCATTGTTGCGTTTCGTTCGGTCAGTGAGAGCGCCGGGGACCCACCTCCCCTTTCTCCCCTTCCCCTCCCCCAATCCTTATCCCATCCCCCTACCATCAAACACAGACTGGCAACGCACTTGCGACTACCCTGGTGTTGCTAGTTTCCATGGACGGCAGCGATAACTTAACATCAGGTGACCCGCCTGATCGTTTGCCTACTATGACATAAAAATAATAATAATAATGTTACATACTTAATTTTTCAATATTCTTAATAGTGTAAGTTCTATCCATGTGATAAAGTATTTTAGGTTTCCAGTGTAGGTATGCTTGTCCTTAATATATTATTCATCGTACTGTTAATTGTTGCATTATCCATAATTAATATATTATTCATCGTACTGTTAATTGTTGCATTATCCATAATTATAAATAATTAAACCATGCATGCATGCTAGATTATCACAAGTAGGAGATTTGGAGTGAAATCTATAGACCACACTCAGACATATCTCAGCCTCAGCGCAGAATCTAAATTTACACCCTTTAAGCACAGCATTAACTTAGCTCGTGCTGAGTTAGATTCAACTCATCAAATTCGACCACTCACGATAAACATTGATATTATGCGAATAAACAAAAATAATGACAAAGTATAAATGTCATAATACCATTACTATACTTTTAACATTATCAGTATTACTTGATTCTCGTTGACCTGATTTTTTGTTGTAGAAATTTTGAGAAAGCTTTCACTGTTTGTTTTTTTCTCGGTCGACTTCATTCTTTAATCTTTCTGATGTTCCTCCAACATGCATGATTCAATTTATTCCTCACAACTAAATACATTTTACAGACTTAATGCGGTATCGAAACTGAGTTAAGCGTAAACTTAACTAACTCAGCAACGTTTAAGCTCAAACTAAACTCAACTGAGCCTAGGATAAGATAAGTCAGAGTACGCTCAATATATTTACCTCATTTTTTAAATGAAGGCTTAGACGCCCACGTCTATAACATACAACTAAATAACAATGACAATAAACTTAACCATAGGTCACATTAATTTTGTACAATTCTTTAGCATCTTGTGAAATGCGGTCAGACTATAAGGAATTGTACAAACCAGTATAAATATAATCGTGTCGTTACATTTCAAAATGAGTTAAATCCAAATTTAGCCGTTCCTAATATTTTTCGTTATTTTTCAAGATCTTCCATACTAATATTATAAAGAGGTAAAGTTTGTGAGTTAGTGACGATGTGGCGTTGTCGGGGGTGATCTCAGGAACTACTGGTCCGATTTGAATAATTCTTTCAGTGTTATATAGCTCATTCATCGAGAATGGCTATAGGCTATATATCATCACGCTAAGGCCAATAGGAGCGGAGCACAAATGAAAAATGTGTTTCAAAATCGAGATGTTCTTTTCTTTTTGAGAGCTTCTGCTGCGTGTCAGTATTAGCCCAGAGTAGTAACTATTACTACGCGGACGAAGTCGCGGGCAGAAGCTAGTTTATTATGAAGATCATAAAAAAGGACTAAAAACCTAATGGACGGCAAAATTTGAACTTTAAATAAAAACTGGAAACGTTAAAAAAACTCGAGGTAGTCATAAGGATAGCCGACAGAAATGAAACTTAATACAATAGAATTAATCGTGTTCTGTTTTGAATTTTTTAATTAATTACAGTGTGAATTATTTAAATTTCATAATTTATTAATTGAAATTATTAATATTAGCCTGGTTTTCACATCTATTGGCACTCCGAACAATAATATACAGTTTATTAAGTAATCAAACATATCATGGGCTGCATAATCTCAATACAAAATATCAATATTAGATGTATACAGATCGGTCACGCTTACCAGCATGTCATGACGCGACATTATAAATGTATCTCCTCTTCATTTCAAAAATTTAAACAAATAAGAAAATTGGATTTAGCTCATTTTAAAAACATAACGACTCCATTTTACGGGGGTCTTTAGGATATAAAAAAAATATTCGATTACGTACCTGCTGTGAACGCTCGGCGTGTTCCGGTGCGAGTCCGGGGAATGCGCATACGCAGGTGACGAGGACATGTAAGGTGGCAGGGTCGTCACCAGCACCGGCTTCACATACCCGTTTTTCAGCATCTCGTTCTCTGCAATAAGTTCAAGCGGCGAGGTATCGCAACCGTATCGAAATTTCGAGAACGTATCGAGTATTCTGTACGTTTAGGGGTGCTCAAACGGTCGATCACGAGAAAAATATGCCAACACTAGCTTTCGCCCTGGACTTCCTTCGCGTGGAATTTATAATTAAAAGCAACGGAAGCTCTCGAAAGGAAAAAAAAAACATTTTGAAACATTCTTCATTAGTGCTACCTTGATATAGAGCCTATAGCCTTCCTCGATAAATGAGCTATCTAACACTGAAAGAATTGTTCAAATCGGAACAGTAGTTCCTGAGATTAACGCGATCAACCAAACAAACAGACAAACCCTCCAGCTAATATCGTCACGCTAAGACCAATAGGAGTGGAGCGCCAAAGAATAATGTTTCAAAATCAGGCATATTTTTCGTTTTGGTTGCTTTCGCTGCGTGTTAGCGTTAGTATTATATACGTTGCCATGGTAACGTGGTAAGTTTCTATCGCAAACATTTTCAAAGTAATATTTTGTTTCTATTCAAAATGTTTATTCTAGGTTTGTTTTGTTTCCAATTTTTTATTTGTAATCTATTACGTATTATAAAAATAAAGTGCGTGTATCTGAAATTAAAACAACAACTTTTTGGTGAATGTATTTGGCTATAAGTAACAAAATTTTTTTTTTTTTTGATATTGTTGGTATTTTAAATTATTATATTTTGTTTGTTTGTTCCGGGTTATGTCCGAAACGGCTGGACCTATGTTAACTGGCAGATATCCGAAATTATAGCGGTTGACATATTCTATTTTATTTTTTGAACTGTTACCCGTGTATTCGTCCGTGTGAAATTTATAAAAAATATATTGTTTATTGTAAAAAAGCGAGTGAGACGTGTGCTTTCCTGGAGCTCAAGAATAAATATACATAATTGAAAGTCATATGTTTGTATGTAATTAAAATTATATTATCTTTTTGGTCAATTTGGCGGACATTTTGATTTATTTACCGCGCTTGCTTCTACATAACTGATTATAGCAACGTATAAGAATAACTTAATTATATCGACAATATGGGCATATTCTATCTATATGGGCATATCATTACATAGTATAAAACAAAGTCCCCTACCACGTCTGTCTGACTGTCTGTTCGTGATAAACTCAAAAACTACTGAACGGATCTTTATGTGATTTTCACCAGTGGATAAAGTGATTTACGAGGAACGTTTTGCTATATAATTTGTCCAGGATTTTTTTATAATCAGGGCGGGACAACGTCTGCCGGGCCCGCTAGTTCTATCTATAATATAAAAGATTTAACACATATTGTTCTACAATGTATAGCTTAAAATTTTAATTACTTTCTTATGTAGTCTAAGTGAGCACCGAGGGTGATATATTGTAGGTTAAAGTTCCAGGTATGTTGCTGATGATAAATCCCATCCCATTCGATACACTGATATTATTCACATATCTAATGTACACGTTACGTGTTACAGTAGATGGCGTGCGTGTCGTACTGTCAAATGTTTTTGAAAAAGCATTTCTGTAATGTACACACACCTACTCATAAGTTTACATTAATTTAATACATTTTAAAAAAGCGCGTGCGGAGCCGCGGGTGACAGCTAGTACTATATAATACTTATAAAGTTACCAGGTTTCGTGTAGTATTTGGAGAAGACGTCGTCCTTGGGCACGTTCGGGTACAGGAACTGCAGCTGCGTGAGATCGAACACGCGGTCCGCGAGGGACCGCAGCATCAGGTCGCGGGACGTGAACGGCTGCAGGCTGAACACCTCGTTACCCTCTGTGGAAAAAAACAGAGCGTACAACTCGCCACCGCTCACCACCACTCGCCACCACCATCGGTCTTATTACAAAAACAAAAAACAACATGGGTATAACACGAGTGGTGAGGCAGGCGTGTAAATAGCCGTTCTCACTGAGCGGTTCGAGAACCTCCCATGTCTGAACACGGTGATGCGTATCAATCTAACTTTGTCTATATTATGAAAATGTGAAAGTATGTGATCGATGGGGGTGTTCGCCTTTTCGCTCCCTGTGCGTGGGCGGCTGCTGGCCGAAGGTCACGGGTCTTGATAGCCACCAAATCGTTCACACACGTAACACATAACACTTAATGTTTATTATGCGGTGAAAGAAGCGGAAAGTAGTTCCTTATTACACTTGCACTAAAAGCGGTTTAAACACATGGTATATAGCGGTCATTGTGCGCACGCGACGGCAAGCGGGTCGGGTATTTTGAAACAGTATCGCGAAAAGTGTACTTATGTCAAAAGACAAAGTCGCCCCCGTATCGACACAACTTATCATTCCTAAACTAGATGGTGGGACATGCGCCTCACCAACGAGTTTTACTAAACAGTGCCTAAAATATTAAATCAGGTTGAAGATATGTTTAAAATACTTTATTACAAAAGCGTGTCCTATAGCTAAACATCCGCTTTAAGTTTTATTACAAAAGCGTGTCCTATAGCTAAACATCTGATTTAAGTTTTATTACAAAAGCGTGTCCTATAGCTAAACATCTGATCTAAGTTTTATTACAAAAGCGTGTCCTATAGCTAAGCATCTGATCTAAGTTTTATTACAAAAGCGTGCCCTATAGCCAAACATCTGATTTAAGTTTTATTACAAAAGCGTGTCCTATAGCTAAACATCTGATCTAAGTTTTATTACAAAAGCGTGTCCTATAACTAAACATCTGATCTAAGTTTTATTACAAAAGCGTGTCCTATAGCTAAACATCTGATCTAAGTTTTATTACAAAAGCGTGTCCTATAGCTAAAGATCTGATTTAAGTTTTATTACAAAAGCGTGTCCTATAGCTAAACATCTGATTTAAGTTTTATTACAAAAGCGTGTCCTATAGCTAAACATCTGATCTAAGTTTTATTACAAAAGCGTGTCCTATAGCCTAAGCATCTGATCTAAGTTTTATTACAAAAGCGTGCTATAGCAAACATGATTTAAGTTTTATTACAAAAGCGTGTCCTATAGCTAAACACTGATTAGTTTACAAAAGCGTGTCCTATAACAAACATCTGATCTAAGTTTTATTACAAAAGCGTGTCCTATAGCTAAACATCTGATCTAAGTTTTATTACAAAAGCGTGTCCTATAGCTAAACATCTGATCTAAGTTTTATTACAAAAGCGTGTCCTATAGCTAAACATCTGATCTAAGTTTTATTACAAAAGCGTGTCCTATAGCTAAGCATCTGATCTAAGTTTTATTACAAAAGCGTGTCCTATAGCTAAACATCTAGTTATATAAAAGATCTAAGTTTTATTACAAAAGCGTGTCCTATAACTAAAATTGATCTAATTATTACAAAACGTGCCTATAGCTAAACATCTGATCTAAGTTTTATTACAAAAGCGTGTCCTATAGCTAAGCATCTGATCTAAGTTTTATTACAAAAGCGTGCCCTATAACCAAACATCTGATTTAAGTTTTATTACAAAAGCGTGTCCTATAGCTAAACATCTGATTTAAGTTTTATTACAAAAGCGTGTCCTATACCTAAACATCTGATCTAAGTTTTATTACAAAAGCGTGTCCTATAGCTAAACATCTGATCTAAGTTTTATTACAAAAGCGTGTCCTATAGCTAAATATCTGATTTAAGTTTTATTACAAAAGCGTGTCCTATAGCTAAATATCTGATTTAAGTTTTATTACAAAAGCGTGTCCTATAGCTAAACGTCTGATTTAAGTTTTATTACAAAAGCGTGTCCTATAGCCAAACATCTAAGTTTTTTATGCAAGCAACTCTGAATAGCATTCGTTCAATTCGATCTCACCATTCAAAAACGTTCCATTACATACAGATACTTTGCAAACAATTTCAATTTATGAATAATATTTTTGTTCAGATCTTCATTAAGAAAATTTACTTATTATACGTTAAATTGGTTATTATATATATTATTATTGGATATTTTAGTTAAAAGAAACTGGTGTATAAAATTTAAAAAATAAGCAATTTATATATTAAGTCAAAGTGCGTAAAGTGGAACGGTATAATGACAGATTAAATACACTGACAGATGTCAATAGTGTCAACTAGTAGTTACGATTTACTTGTGAATCTCTAAAGTCGTTAATTAATTATTTCTTACAAATTAATTTTATATCCACGAATTCATAATTTTTTACGAAATATCTTTTTTTCCCAGCAAATATGAAAAACAAATCATAACAATAAGAATTATCAACTTGACAAGTGTTAGAAAATATTGAAATTTTAATAATGTCCCCCTGTAAACAAGGGTAAGACACTCTTTTGTGATCAAACTTTTTTAAAGTCAGAATTAAATGAGTATTTAACTTTTTTGTAATAACACCACATATGTCTAAAATAAAATCTAAATGTGATTCACTATTGAAATAAGACAAAACGACGATTCCCTATAGGAGACCGTTGACACGTTCAAAATAAAATTAATTCAATGATAGACTTAATCTCCAGCAAATATAATAACACTACCAGAAGTAAAATCCAAGATAGCGACATCTACAATAACCGATAAGTAGATTCATAACTAGTGTTGAATAACATAATCATTAAAATATCAAACGTGGGTGCAACTCTCAAATGGAGGTATCGGAATGGATCAATATAAGTCTAACGAGAATTATCTTGAGGATACTGCCCATATTCAAATATATAAAAACCCAGTGTCATGATGTTTGTCCACGATGAACTCCAAAACGACTCAACCGATCTTCGTGGAATGTTGCCATTTATGTATAATTTTATCCAACTAGAGAAATACGATAATTTATGTTTCAATTAATGCCTTCAGTATTTTTTAATTACAAATTAAATTATTGTCAATGTTGATTATTGTCATTTAATTGTAACTTCCATCAGTGTCGAACAGATGGCGCTTTAAATTAGTTTCTTGACAGAAAACTGTAGGACCGACTGTTATAGACATCTCATAGATGGCGCCACGCAAATACTTTATCATAGTTTTAGTTTAGTTAATTTAACATGAAATAACTGAGCCACAGCAACGCGTATCCGCGTCAGCTGGTATGTCATAAAATATCAGCCCTATATTTCCTATAAGTCTTCTGGAAACCACTCCACTTATGATAAGAATTGAAAATGGTATACTCACCACCGGTCCATGCTATAGTGATCCCACCGAGCTCCGAGTCAGAAAACCTCAGCAGGAATGTACCCGGTGGACATTTCGACAGCATGTCTTCGGCTTGTTTCTTCTGGATGAAGCCCATTATCAATCTATACCAAGGAATATCAATTACTATCATTCTTCTATATATATAACTAGCCTCTGCCCGTGACTTCGTTCGCGTGGAATAGTTACTTTGGGCTAATGCTAACACGCAGCGGAAGCACTGAAGAGGAAAAAGTATTGAAACGTTCCTCATTGGTGCTCCGCTCCTATTGGTCATAGCGTGATGATATATAGTCTATAATCTTCCTCGATAAATGAGCTATATAACACTGAAGGATTTTTTCAAATCGGACTAGTAGTTCCTGAGATTACCCCCTACAGTGTCACAAACTCACAAACTTTACCTCTTTATAATATTAGTATAGATAAGAATGTAAATGTAACATGTCTGTACTTTTAGATTTTTGTGAAAAAATTATCACCTGTATCTTGGAATATGTAATAAGATACATTTCAATCATTTTTAGAAATGTCTGTCTGTCTGCCTGTTGTTTGGATACGCATAACTGGTAAATTAGTATCTTATGGTCACGATCAAAATCATAAAGCATATCCTCGAGTAACATTTAGTCTTTAGTTTTTTACCAATTTGCCAATTTTATCGGTGAGGTAATAAGCACCGTTTTATCATGGTTTTTTTCATAACATTAACTGAAAATATTAATACAAATGTGTACACGGACGTATTCTACGATCGGTTGGAGGGGACTGCGGCCAGCAGCGTCGGACGTGTGCCTCGCAATTTGTCTACGCAGACAAATTGCTATGCACGCGCTATATACTGTGTCGCTACAGTTTCATTAAAATCGGTTCACTCTATCAAAAGTTATTGTAATTTTAATGACGACGCGACTTAAGTACGAGAGAAAATTACATAAGTAAATGGACTTAATACATTCAGATGATTTCATTAGTCACTATTTTTTACATTAGGTTGGCAACAAGTACAGGGGTGCCAGAGTGGTTGAACCTCGGGTTGGGTTGTTGACGTGGATACACCGCGAATGTATCTAAGCTAAACTAAGTTAGCTATTCATACATGTAAGAATTCCTGCCATACACATGTGCACCGGCGTATGAGCCTCACGAGTTCAAACGTGTATTTCTTGTCTAATCGGACACGAAATATACGAAATAACAATTCTTATTTCTAATTACACCCTTTAGGTTGGAACGCATCTCTCCCGACTGTAAGGGGCACTAAAGTAAAGTAAAGTTTGATTGAATTTATCGTTTCAAATTTCACCTAATTTATAATTTCATGAATTTATCGTTTCAAATTTCACCTAATTTATGATTTCAAATTACACCTAATTTATAGTTATAAATTACACCTAACTTATGATTTTAAATTTTACCTAACCGGAAATTTTAAATTTCACCTAACCTATCATTTTAAATGTCACCTAACTTATGATTTTAAATTACACCTAACTTATGATTTTAAATTTCATCTAATCTATGAATTTTAAATTACACCTAACTTATGTTTTATTTTTTGTTTTAAATTCACTCTTGTTTTAATTTCACCTACCTATGAATTTTAAATTCACTCTTAGTATTAAATTCATTCTGATTTTAAATTCCTCTTAGATTTTAAATTTCATTCTAGAATTTTAAATTCCTCTTGTTTAAATTTCACCTCCTAGTATTTTAAATTACACCTAACTTATGATATTAAATTTCACCTAACCTATGAATTTTAAATTACACCTAACTTATGATTTTAAATTTCATCTAATCTATGAATTTTAAATTACACCTAACTTATGATTTTAAATTACACCTAACTTATACCTTTAAATTCCACTTATAATTTAAAATTTCACTTATGATTTTAAACTTCGCCTAACTTATGATTTTACATTTCATCTAATTTATGGTTGCATGATTTTAAAACTCACCTATCGCACCACAGAGCCCTCAGATAGTCCCTGGTCACCTTCACGACCATGTAGAACCACTCCCAGAAGGTGAAGTTCCGTTCGGGCAGCGCGTCCTTACAGAACTGCGTCCAGCTGATCGCCATCGCGTTCAATTCCATCGTATTTATCGGTAGATTGGTTCTAGATGAGGAATTACAATGTTATCTGAGCCAATTTTAACGAGATTTGTACTAACTGACAGAAAATTTGTCAATGTATTATGTAAGCTATTTATCATAGCGCTTTTCCATAAGGGCTGACTAGTAATAAAATTAAAACATGAAACTTACAACTGGTAAAATGTTTATATGGACTAAATAATACAATTTAAAAAAAATAGTCGAAATCAACCACTATAATGTGGGTTACAAAATATATTATTCATATGTAATATGATAATATATTGATATTTTTTTTTCGTTCTATTTCTTTTTAACATAAAAAAGTTTATCGATTATTGTACGAATATTGTAGATTGTAAACGTAAGAAGGGTGTAGTATGACGGATCGAGACATAAATGAAAGCATCGACTCATCAATGGCATAGAATGCAGAGTAATTATTTCCCATATTTTTACCGTTCACACTAAAACTCGTCGATCGACACTCAATAAAAACGAAAATGATACTGATATATTTTCAATATTCACCTATTTATATTAAAAAAAAAAACATATCTGTAGTCACCAGTTAGTATACAGTAAATACCTGAATATCTTCTCAGCCAGGAAACGAAGATTGTCCTCGGAGAGGCTGCCTCCAGTCGCAGAACTGAACTTGAGGCTCAGGGTCTCCGCTAATTGACCCCACGTCACCTATAGTTACATTATATTGTGTTATACGAGGGTTGGACGTGTTAATTACCGTCGAAAATGACAAGTTTGCCTGATTTTTATTTAAAAAAACCTGTTTACTCCCAACACTTCATCGTCACACAGAAAGGTAACAGGTAAAGGTATCAGAATTCCAAAGCCCTCCCGTAGGTAGTCTAACTTTAATATACCTTGTCAGGTACAGCGAATGGCACCCTCCCCGGTGGGCTGAAGGCGTTGTCCCACGTGACGGTTGCCCAGCCGTGGGGCTCCTGGTTCCCGTGGACGATCACCACGACAGGCAACGATAGAGTCCACACCTGGATGACGTTCATAATTTTTTAATGTGAAAACTACTTAAGGAGCGTAGAACGGTTATTTTTTTGGCAGGAGATAAACTTATGGTTTCACGTCTGATTACGTCAGCGACATGCTACTAGCGTGACCGACCAGACTAGCGACGCGTAGTATAGCGGCTTGTCTACATGTTATATTTATATTTTGTATTGAGATTGTCCAATCCACCATATGTTTGATTAATTTATAAATTGAATAAATATATATATAATTACTGTCCGTAGTGCCAATAGATGTGAAAACCAAAGCAATGTTAATAATTTCCATACACAAATGTTGAAATCTTAATATTATAATTAACACTATAATTTATTTAAAACTTCAAAACAGAGCACAGTTATTTCATCGTTTTGAGTTTTCGCTTTAGTCCGCAGTCGTGTCTTGATTTTTTTTAAAATAAAATACTAGCCAAGTTGTCTGTAAATTGCGGTTCTTTCACATCTTAGTTGTGGCTCTTCCATAAGCTATTTAATTGAGACAGGGAATATTAATTATTAATTTGCCTCGTAAGAGACAAGATGGTGGCCCTCTTAACAAAACTTTCTATTAAGTTTTTGCGGCAAGTCAGAGTCCATGCTCCATCGTATTATATCCCATCCACTTCACTTGTACACAATAACCAAACTATATTACGTAAAGCACCACCGATATTACAAAATATAGAGTCATGACAGAAAAAGATCGCGCCAAAAACTCCAAGACAATAGTCTCACCTGAAAGACCAGTTCTCCGCCACCGACGTTGAACTGCGACTGGAAGAGCAACGTCAGCTTCTCATCCATTACACTCTCTGTGCCCTTCTTCTCAGCTCGTTTGATCTTCCTCAGTTGCATATTCCTACCAAACATGAAAAAAAACATGTTATCCAGTTCTGAAATTAAACTTCTTACGGCACGGTAGACGAAAAAAATTGTACTTATGCCTTACACGTTACTGTTGCTATTAACTATCATCCCCACAAACTACTTAGCCAACACCCCCACAAACTACTTAGCCACCACCCCCACAAACTACTTAGCCACCATCCCCACAAACTACTTAGCCATCATCCCCTCAAACTACTGAGCCAACGTGCCCACAAACTACTTATCCACCATCCGCACAAGCTCCTGAGACACCATCCCCACAAACTACTTAGCCACCATCCCCACAAACTACTTAGCCATCATCCCCTCAAACTACTGAGCCAACGTGCCCACAAACTACTTATCCACCATCCGCACAAGCTCCTGAGCCACCATCCCTACAAACTACTTGGCCACCATCTCCACAAACTACTGAGCCACCATCGCCACAAACTACTGAGCCAGCATCCCTACAAACAATTGAGCCACCCTCCCTACAAACTACTGAGCCTCCATCCCCACAAACTACAGAGCCACCATGCCCTCAAACTACTGAGCCACCGTGCCCACAAACTACTTATCCACCATCCGCACAAGCTCTTGAGCCACCATCCCCACAAACTACTTGGTCACCATCTCCACAAACTACTGAGCCACCATCGCCACAAACTACTGAGCCACCATCCCTACAAACAATTGAGCCACCCTCCCTACAAACTACTGAGCCTCCATCCCCACAAACTACTTGGCCACCATCTCCACAAACTACTGAGCCACCATCGCCACAAACTACTGAGCCACCATCCCTACAAACAATTGAGCCACCCTCCCTACAAACTACTGAGCCTCCATCCCCACAAACTACAGAGCCACCATCCTCACAAAATACTGAGCCACCATCCACACAGACTACTTAGCCAACATCCACACAAACTACTTATCCACCAACCACACAAGTTACTGAGCCACCATCCCCACAAATTACTGAACCACCATCCGCACAAGCAACTGAGCCACCATCCGTACAAACAACTGAGCCACCATCCACACAAACTACTGAGCCACCATCCCTACAACCTACTGAGCCACCATCCGCACAAACTACTTATCCACCATTCGCACACACTACTGAGCCACCATCCCCACAAATTACTGAGCTACCATACAGGCAAACTACTAAGCCACCATCCCCTGAAACAACTCAGTCTTCATTCCCTAAAACTACTGAGCCATCGTCACTAGTTAGCTGAAAACACAGGCAAGATTTTTCTAGTTTTGCCCGATTGGTATTTAAAGTAATTGAATGTAGAATAAGAAGTAGCTAGTACCTGAAGCTGACGCTGAGCTGCCTGCTGGTTGGCTGGTACTCCATGGTGCCGGTGTTGTTGAGTATGTCTCCGCACTCCACCGGCTGCTTGCCCTTACCGGCCTGGGTCTCGCTCTTCAACAGCAATTGAGCTTGCTGCTCAGATATTATCACCACCTGCGGATTACAACAACTATTACCTTATTCTCTTATAAATATCAACAATTGCTAAATAAAAAAGATCAATAACTTATACTGTTGCATTATTTTATAATAATTGAGGTTATAAACTGCTGTTGAGTAATTTTTGAAGGTGGTAGAGCCACGCTGAAGCTATTATTGGTTTCAGCACGAATGGATCGGCTCGCCCGGGGTAGTACCACCCTATCATAGACAACCGACGTGAAGTAACAGTGCTTGCATTGTTGCAGTTAGGTCAGTGAGAGCGCCGGAGGCCCACCCCCCTTCTCTTATACCCCCTCCCTCCTTTTCCCCCAAACACAGGCTGGCAACGCACTTTCGACTCTCCTGGTGTTGTTAGTGTCTATGGAAGGTGGTGATCACTTAACATCAGGTGGCTCACCTGTTCGTTTGCCCGCTATGAAATAATAAAAAAAATGTTTTTTAAATAGTGTTGCAGTTTGTAGCAATAAAAAGATACTTCAGTAATGTTACCTTGAAAACCCTTTGTAACGTTACAAATAAGATTTAAATTCCTTTTGTACATATATTGTTACATATTTGTTTTGTTTTTTTTTAGACCCTTTACTAATGATAGCAAGACCCTCTTTGAAAGATACAATAAATCGTTATTGTAATATTACAGTAAGTCGTTTATGAAATAAAACAAATATACTGGGTGACTGGTTACTCGTTAGCAATATTTTTACAGGATACTCAATACTTGATACTCGTTCTAAATCAATTTAAAAAATAGGTGCTTAGTATTTGACTGAATTATCTAGAAAATACAAAAATTATAGACAATCCTCTACCCGTCTATGTTAAAACACAGTGTCAATGACCGTCGGGTGTAGTAAAAGTGAAGCCAAGCAACTAACAAAGGATAATTTTTCAAAGTTTAAACAAACAAAAGGGTTTATTGTCCGTTTTATTATCGAAGGTTATTAACTCCGGGTCGCCGCTCGCAGGTATCGTCACCGGTCATTCAATAGGTTTATTTAAATTTCTACCCATACTTTCGAGAGTCTTAGAACAAACTTAGGTTCTCTTTGTTGTTTATTAGTATTTTTTTTTAATATGTTAAATGTGATCATGTACTATCACACGATTTAAGGTTGTCGGTCTTTATACAGTCACGGTGTATGAATTTTGCAATAAGTAAAGTGATGTTGTATTGCTACTGGACCTTAATCCATTTACAAAGTTACAATAAGGCCTACTTATAATATTACAAGTTATTTTTGTAAAATTACAATAAGCCCTTTGTGTTATATAAGCAATAACTTACGATAATGTTACAGTAGAATCTTATTTGAAATTACAATAAATCCCGTTTGTAATGTTACAGTAAATCATCTTTTGAATAAAAAAGGAATTGTAATTTTACAATAACCCTTCCTTGGAATGCTACTAGACTTAGCAAAACCAGTAATAGTTTTTTAGGTAATAGTGTTAGGTTCTATAATAAAGTCCCAAAGCATGTTACCGATTTGCCGGACTGTAAATTTAAGCGCCACGTCAAACGGGTTTTAGTTTCAAAAGGATATTATAGAGTGGGTCAGTATGTGAATGATAGTGATGTCTGGAATTGACTCCTCTCTGTGCATCCACTAAAAGCATTGTATGATGTATTGGAAATATATGTTAAAAAAAATGTACCCGATCGAGTTTCTTGCCGGTTCTTCTCGATGACTGGGTTGTTTAACGAACCGGTGGTAGTCTTTGACGTTCATAAGTGCCTTATTAGGGCCTAAACTGAATAAAGTATTTTTGATTTGATCAATCGATTTACAATATTACAATAAAGTCCTTTTGTAAAATTACAATAAAGTCTTTGTGCTGTTATTAGCAAAAATCTTCGATAATGTTACAGTAAGTCATCTTTGGCATATAACAGAAATTTTTTACCACCCTCTCATAGAAAACCGACGTGAAGTAACAGTGCTTGCATTGTTGCGTTTCGTTCGGTCAGTGAGAGCGCCGGAGACCCACCTCCCCTCCCTTTCCACTTTCCCCTTCCCCTTCCCTTCCTCCCCCCTCCCCCACACAGGCTGTCAACACACTTGTGACTCCCCTGGTGTTGCAAGTGTCTATGGACGGTGGTGATCACTTACATCAGGTGACCCACCTGTTCGTTTGCCTACTATGATATAAAAAAAAAAAAAAAAAAAATTGTAATTATACAAAAACTCTTCCTTGCAATGTTACTGGACCTGAATCCATTTACAATGTTACAATAAATCCATTTTGTTGTTACAAAATGGGCCTTTTTTACTGTAAGACTTTTTAGTTGTGTTGTATATAGGAATGGAGACTCTTTGCAAAAAAAATCGATTTTTAAATCAACCCGAATTGTGGTCTGCGGAATCGATTCATGAGAAAATCGAGGTTTAGAGGATCGATTATTCAGTATATTTTTTTGATGAGCTTTTTTTTTTAAATTAGAAATTATTGTATAATCTTATTTCTATCTATATAGAAAAAATCGGTTACGGTATTTATTACGGTTTTATAGTGTCAAAGATGAATTCACTGGATCGATTCGACGTTTAATATTGATTAAAATAATCGATTTTTCTACGCCGAAATATCGATTATTCAAATAATCGATCTCAGATCGCCAACACTGGCTGTATGTATGTAGTATATTCAATACTTACACTGACTCGTGGCGGTGTCATATACACGTTCAGCTGACCCCCGACCAGTAAACGGACCGTAGCCGTGAAACTGTCGGACAGACGGACAAGTTAACATTCCATTCACATACTATTGTACGATTTTTTTTAATTAATTACGTCACATTTACCGCGTGTTTGTCTTCATGACCTGAGGTGGCTGCTTCTCGATCACGAACGTTGAGGTGACCAGAGTTGACAGCAAGCCGGTGACCTGGTAAGAAAGAATTAAGCTAAATCACTTAACTAATAATAAAAATATAATTGCTAGATAATAAATATGCCTGATGACGACCGGAGCCGAGTATACACGATTCAGCGTCACCGATGCCGAGCGTGACGATTTACTTTAGTTCACTGTTAAACATGCCTCAACAAGGTTCCACTAGGGAATAATACACCTGTTTGCTCCTATCGTCCAACAATCGATAACGACTGGAACCAACTGAACTCGATTATACGTCACTAGCCTCGAGCGTGAGGGTTAATTTTCGTTCACTCCTCAACATGCCTCAACAAGTATTCACTAGGAGATATACCAGCTGCTTCATCATGCTGCATCTTCCAACAATCAATAGTGACTGGAGTCGACTAAACCCGATTAAACGTCACCAAACCAAGCGTGACTGTTTACTCTAGTTCACTATTAAGCAGGTTTTCACTTAAATAATATCTAACTGCTTTTTCATATCGTACCACAATCGATAACAACTGGAGCCGAGATAACCCCGACTGAACCCGATTAAACGTCACCAGGCCCAGAGCCGTGACGATTTATTTTCGTACACTAGGAGGCATCTCACCTGTTTGCTCATATCGTCCAACAGTCGATAACGACTAGAACCGAGTAAACCCCGACTGAACCTGACTAGAAGTCACCAACCCCGAACGTGACGTTTTTTTTCGTTCACTAGGAGGTATCTCACCTTCTTGTTTATATAGTACCATAATCGATAACGACATCAGTCGAGTAAACCACGACTGAACACGATTAAACATCACCAGCCCCGAGCCGTTATGATTTGTATTCGTTTACTACGAGGCATCTCACCTGCTTGCTCATATCGTCCCAAAATCGATAACGACTTGAGTCGAGTAAGCCCAGACTAAACCCCATTAAAAGTCACCAGCCCCGGAGCCGTGACGATTAATTTTCATTCACTAGGAGACATACCTGCTTGCTCATATCGTCCAGCATCTCCGCAAGGTGCGGCTGCCTCAGCTCTACTATGGTCTTGGTGTTGATCCTGGCGACGTTGGTGACCTGCTGCCGTGTGGTCCAGATCAGGTCGGCGAGGAGTTCGCACCACTCCTGTATAGTGTTCAGGTTGGACTGCATCGGTACACCGTTTCCACTCAACTGCTGCTCCCTCTTCCACCTGATGATGCACAGGATTCAAAATCATACATTACTTTATTCAATTTAGGCCCTGAGAAGGCACTTATGAACGTCATAGCTACCACCGGTTCGCAGAACAACCCACTCATCAGGAAAAAACAGGCAACAAACTCGATCTGGTTTATCTTTGTAACATATATACACCATGACTATTTAAAGAGTGACAACCTTCAAAATGGTGTGATAGTTAATGTTCATATTTAACATATAAAATAATAATATCAAAACAAATACTAATAAACAACAAAGAGAAACTTAGTTAAAGTTTATTCTAAGGTTCTCAAGAGTATGGGTACAAATCTAAATAAACCTAGGTTGGATGACCGGTGACAAAGCCTGCGACCGGCGTCCCGGAGTTTAATTATAAGTAATAAAACGGACAATAAACCCTTTTTTTTGTTCAAATTTGGAAAAATTATCCTTTGTTAGTTGTTTGACTTCACTTTGACTACACGTGACGGTCATTGGCACTGTGCTTTAACATAGACGGGTAGAGGATTGACTATATTTTTTCTAGATAGTTATGTCAAATATTAACCAGCTATTCTTTTAATTGATTTAAAACGAGTATCAAGTACTGAGTATCCTGTACAAATATTGCTAACGAGTAACCAGTCATAGAGTATACATAACATTTGGAATACATTACACGTCACGATCGTTTTTAGGGGATAAACAGAGAGGAGTCAATTCCAGACATCACCATCTTTGGGACTATGTTGTAAAACCTAACAGTATTCCCTAAAAAGCTATTGGTTTTTACTAAGCCTGAAACATGAGACAACCAGTTTCTCCCAATTTCTAGTATTTAGAACGTGCCGGTTTTTTTTACAAAATCCAACTTTTCAAAGTTCTTGCGGACATACTTTAGAGGTGGTAGAGCCACACTGAAGCTATTACCGGTATCAGCATGAATGGCTCGGCTCGCTCGGGGTACTACGTCTCTCTTCTCACAGAAAACTGACGTGAAGTAAACAGTGCTTGCATTGTTGCGTTTCGTTCGGTCAGTGAGAGCGCCCGAGCCCACCTCCTCTCTACCCCCCAATCCCTCCCATCGTCCCCTCCCCCAAACACAAGCTGGCAATGCATTAGTGACTCCCCTGGTGTTGTTAGTGTCTATGGACGGCGGTGATCACTTAACATCAGGTCACCCACCTGTTCGTTAAATTAAAAAAAAAACATTAAATTATCAAGAGTGTATTGGGAGGGTAGATTTAAGATACTGAATTCCTGAAACTTAGTCTTTAATGATTCACTAGGTCCCATATTGTATATAGGAAGAATTCAGACATTATACTGTGTTCTTGGGTATTACTAAATCACAATGGGAGCCTCACATTGGCGGGAAGATTGGGGAGTTTTTGGCGGGATCTTAGAATACCATGTAGTGGATTTCGTATTCTACTAGCGGGCTCGGCGGACGTTGTACCGACCTGGTATAAGAAAAAAAACCTTGACAAGTTATATCATCATATATATCATCATCATATAGCAGGGGAATCCGTTGAGTAGTTGACTTTATCGCAAACAGACAGACAGACAGACGTGGCAGAGAGCTTTGTTTTATAATACGTAGTGACACACACATGTTCATATATTACATAAGTATGATGCAACAATAAAAATAAATCACTGATATAAAGTGTTGACACCGGCAAATACTCAAGCGGATATTTGTGTCAAAGACAACAAAAAAAGGACAGAATAACACTCACTTAATCAGCTCGTCGTCGAGGACTTGGCTTTGGAGTTGACGGAGATTAGCAATATTGTCCTTCATATGGTCGACCAGTTCCATTTGCGACTGACTTATTTGTGCAACCTGGTTTAATCGAATCCAAATTAAATTTCATTTCATTATTGTCAACATGGAATGACTCTAAAACTCAAGGGGAAAATGCATAAATATCTCTAAAATAAATATATCTAAAAAACATATCTCGATGATTGATGATTTTAGTTCACCTCTCCTGCGCATGCGTACAACATCGCTTGTCCCACTTCAGACATCGCTAAACGCGTGTAGTGCTTACTAAAATAATAGTTTCTTAAAACTTTAACAACTTTATAGTAAATAAAGGTATCATGACATTTTTTTAAATAAGGACCAAGAATCTAAGAAATATATTTTTTTATAAGTATCGAACACTATAAAAATCTATCACTATCAAGATACACGATACGCGTATAACGACAGACGTCTAGCATTTTATGTATATACCATGTGATAGGTTAGTCGCTCGCAATATTTAAAGCGATGGTACTTCATGGTCACATTTAACATATAATATAATAATAATATTAAAACAAATAATAATAAACCACAAAGAGAACCTTAGTTAAAGTTTGTTCATCTTTCAAAAGTATGGGTACAAACATAATAAACTTAGGTACAAGGACCGATGCCAAAAGTTGCAAGGGGTGACCCGGGGTTAATAACCTTCGATAATAAAAAGGGCAATAAACCTTTTTTTTTTGTTCATGCTTCGAAAAATTAACCTTTATTAGTTGGCCATTTGTCGATTGACACTGTGCTTTAACATAGATACTTAGACGATTGAGTATAATTTTTGTATGTTTCTAGATAATTAGGTCAAATATTAAGCACCTATTTTTTAATAGATTTAGAACGAGCCTGACATGTAAAATAGGAAGCGAATGCGATGGATAAGTGTCTCACCAGTGCGTTTAGTTTCCTCTCCGTCTCCTCGATCTGACTGCGGAGGCAGGCGACCAGGTCCCGGCGCTCATTCGTCATAGACTGCTGGAGGTAGTTCATATGACCTGGGGGAGAAACCTTTATGACCATGTCTTCCATAAATGAAGCGTCACACCATCAGAGTAGCATATTGTAAGAGATGATTTATAAAGTCGCTCCAGAATGAATTAAGCAAAATTACGACAGGAATTAGCTAAGGCATAATGGAAATTTAAAGCATTACAAATTTGTTCCATAAAATAATGAATGGTTATTTATTTTATTACATAAATATTCATTTTTATTAAATACAAAATTCAACTAGCCGCAGGCGCGGTGTATTTGGAGGCATTTATCAAAGTGTGCTAGGTCATCGGCGTGTGCCACTAATGGTACTGGTGCAACTAGTGAACGATAAAACAATTTGAATCTTATGTTAATACAGATAGGGTTGCAAATGTTTTTGAGTATTTCGTTAATAGTGCAAAGTTTGTGTTTTGTGTCGCCACGTGTCACCATGCTAACAATCAGGTTTACCCTCGCCTATAGTGTAGCATACACATCAATAATTAATTATTATAAGTTCAGATACATTTAGAACTGCCTTAGCGGCGTTCGCTCTGCTCCTTTTATACCGAAACTAATCAAGTAGTAGAGGGTGGTATATAAGACCAGTACATAAGTATATATTACTAACGTAATCGCCAGATAACCTACCTCTCCAAATCCCATACAATGAAAAATACACAAAGCATAGCAAACCCTCCTCCGCCCCCAGAACCCTATGGTGCTTACATAATACTTAAATGACCCCTGAATTGAAAATTTATCATTTACCGGCGCATGCTTACGATCTCACCTCTAAAGAATACACAAAGCATACCCCGCCCTCCCCCACGAAATCCCATGTCATGAAAAATAAGTAAATTGTCTTACCTACTCCCCAAACCTTATAGTGCATAATATTAAACTTGAATGTCCCTTAAATTGAAAATTTGTCAACTACCCGCGCATGCTAAGAGAGATCCCACTTCTGGAACATTAAAGCCTTAGCATTCCAAATCCATCCTTAGCAAGTGTGAATCACAAGTGTGATTGTGGTGAACCGTTGTAAAAACGTAGAATTCGTCTCTTGGAAATACGGTCTCTCTTGAATTATAGCAAACTACCTTTTACCCGTGGCGTCGTTAGCGTTAATGTAGATTATACCAACTCTCTATAACAGCACTTTTTTGGGATGTTATTACCCTATGTCCTTTGCTGTATTACTCACAACGTGTATGCATAATTGAATGACAATTGGTTGAGTAGTTAAATTAAGTAACAAGACATTATCCGTATTAATACAAAAAAGGTAAATATGTGTTAAATACTTGCTTTAAAAAAGTTTGATTACTATAGAGTATCGTACCTTTGTTTACAGATGGGCCTTATTTAAATTTAAATGTTCTTTAACAGTTGTTTAAGTTGACAGTTTTTATTTGATTGTTGTGATTTATTGTATTTCTATTTGCCGGCGACAGACGTTTCGCAATAAATTATGAATTTCCTGGGTATAATTAATTTGGAAGACATAAATAAATTACACGTAGTATTAAGTAAATCATAACTACTACTATATGACACTATTGCATTTGACAATTTGTTAATATCACATTATACTGTTATTCCATCTCACGCACTATGACCTAATATATTAATCTCACAAATTGCTTATTTTAATAATTACCTCATTTTCTTGTAACTAACATGTCACAACAATGATAACCAATTTAACTTAAAATAAATAAATTTTATGAATGAAAATATTATTCATAAATTGAAATTGTCCACAAAATATCTGTATGTAATGGAATGTTTTTGAATGATGAGACATTGAAGGAATGCTATTGAGAGATGCATGCATAAGAAACTTAAACCAGATATTTAACTAGAGACCGTTTAGACACACTTTTTGTAATAAAGTATTTTAAATATGAGTTCAAATAGGTTTAACATTTTAGGCACTGCTCAGTAAAATTCGTGTTAAACCCATGTTCATTTTTGTTTTTGTAATAAGACTAAGGGTTAAAGTTAAAATTGACATAAGAGAAGTATATGATAAACACTCACCTTTGTTCTTGAGGCATTCGTGCCACTGGAGTGAGAAAGACTCAATGTTCGCTTGCAAACTCCTAATCTCCTCTCCAGCCATGCTGACCTTCTGACGGACGGTCTGCAGACCTGTGATCAGCTGGACAACAATACACCATTGTTATTCCATCATTGCAATAAGAAAATCTGATTAAAATTTAACAACATTTGTATCTGTGACTGTTTTTTATGTCCTGCTTTGATAATATAAAAAAATCCTAAAAGTAAACCGCAGCGCCATCTAACGGGTCACATTGTGAAAACTAAATCATTCTTGAGTTCACCTGTAGATAGATATTTGTCTAGGTTTTTTTTATTATTAAGGCGGTATAACGTTCATCGGGCCCGCTAAATCCTAGTAGTCAAGTGCTACGTCACCTACCGGTGTGAATCTAATTGCGAATGTAAACCATTGTTGGGAACCAACATAAATTAATGAATTCAATAACGTATTGGCAACACCGCGTCGGATGTGGTTGGAGGGTGGCGGCGTTCCATAGGTTCTGTATGCTTCCTAATTTTGTATGGTGCACACGTATTTTCATTGATATTAAACACGAGTTTGAGTAAGTTTTTACATTTAATTTTTATTCATCACTCTTCGACCAGCCCAGAAAAACAATTAAGGGTGTAATCAACCATTCTTGAGTCCACTTGTACGCACACAAATAAATTCATCAAAAATCCAGCCGTTTATGAGGAAATTCTTTCAGTGTTTGATAGCTCATTTATCGAGGAAGGCTATCACGCTAAGACCAATAGAACCGGAGCTCCAACGAACAATGTTACAAAATCGGGGTTAACGTACGTATTATTTAAAAACATTGTCACCTTCTACGTAAACGAAGTCGCAAGTTAAAGTTAGCGTTAGTCCAAAGTAACAATTCCGCGCGGACGAAGTCGCGAGCTGAAGTTATATATATTAAGATTGACTCACCTCGCTGTATTTCCTCTCGGTTTGCGGTTGTGCGACGTACTGCGTCCCCATCGCGTTCTGTATCACCTCCATCTCGAGAGCCAAGCAACGCCGCATGTATGCGTATAGCTCGTGGGGAGCGTGGCTGTGACGAATATCACCACCATAAACAAACACTAACGACACTACTGGCTGCATTCACTAACACAATAGCGACTTTACGAATTTGTTGTAAATTATTGAAAGAACACACAATTCGCTTAAATCGTGAAAATACAAATGGCTTCAATGGTGAAAACACAACTGGCTTCATTCCTATACACACAATTGACTTTATATGGCTTAACTTATGAAAACACATGTCGCGTCATTCTTGAAAACACAAGTGGCTTCATTCTTGAACATATAATTGGCTTCACTCGTGAAAATACAACTAGCTTCATTCGTTAACACACAATTTACTTCATTCGTGAAAGCAAAAGCGACTTCATTTGTGAAATCACAATTGGCTTCACTTGTAAAAACAATTGATTCTTAAAAAAAATTATGACTTTACTTCCTAAATACAATAATGCCTTACATTACATTACGATCACACATACACATAGCAATTATTAGAAATAGGATAAGAAAAAAATCTTTCAGACTTGCAAATTGAGTTATAATTTACACACCTATACTGTAAATGGAAGTTCTTGGCAGCTTCTAGGAGCTTCATTTTGGTAACAAACATATCCGGCGACAGCATCAGATCGGCGTGGGTCTGGATCTCCTGGACAAGGTCATTAACGAAGGTCCTCTGCTGATCTTCGGGTCCAGCCGCCCTTAAATGCAATATTCAATAAATACAACATACCAGACTCTTTGGTTTAATTTTATATGGGGTCAGTAAACTGGCTACAGTTTTTCTGATGACAGAAGTATTAGAATTCCAGATCAGCAGCATACATATACTGATGGCTCCTAATACAAATCACACCAATCTGCATCCACATAATCCTATAAGAGAAAACTACCGCAGGGTCATATACCTCTACTCGGGGGGAGGTATGGGTATAATCACCATTTAATGGTGACCCACACCATATTGGCAATTGCAAACATAACAATCTGTATAATTAGTTGCTGGCAACTGGCAGCACTGGTATGTCACTTCTCTTTAAACCTATACCGAATAACAAAAAGTTTAGGAATGCAATATATCATGCATTCATTAGTTTATTACTTCCTTCATTCTTTTGTTTATCCATTCATTAACTCCTTTAGAGGCTGATGCAACTCGTGTCCGCAGGAAGTGTACCTGTCATTCCCCTGCACGTCTTCCCCGGGTGCTGATAAAAAGTAATAAATGTTTTATCCGCTGCACTATTCCATATAAATTGAACCTCACAGCAACAAATAGAGTAATCAATCAACCGACGATACTAATAGATGGATACTTCATTTAGCCATAGGATTAAATTAAAATTAAATCCTCTGATGTGATCTGCAGCCATTTTGCAGCAGTAAAAGAGATGCTAAATAAAGCTATTAATTATGCGACTCACCATATTCTGCTCTCAATCCATGGCGCCAGACAATGACGCACTTCTATTGGGAAATGATCCACGTAGATCATTCGAACCTGTAACCAATTCGAACGGTCGTACTCCAGTAGTAATTTTTTTTACCAAGCCTTTCGAGATGTATCCGTCATCTATTGTAAATATTGTATATAATTTTTTTTTTTTATATATACGATGATATTACATATTACCACCTGTATACACAATTGGGGCAGGTGTTTGTGGGACATATAACTAAAGGATTTTTATATATTAGGTTTTATTATCTATGCTTGCTAATTTGATCTATCATACAACTATCTATGATGCATCAGTAAGAGATCCACTGCAGAATCATAGGTCTATGAAGGGTATGGGCATAAACACCACACCAGCCCACAACGTATTGACAATTTCAAACACCAAGGAATTCAGAGTTCTATATTTTCCCACATACGGTGGCACTAAAAGAATATTTCTGAAATTCAATTTTGTTGTTGTTTATGTTTAATTTTTCGCTGTTCTGCTGCGATATCCCGCGCCACACTACACGGCTCACTCGCACTATTACTTCCCTTCCAGCTAAGCGTACTTTCTGATATACATTATGTCTGTTAATAACTCTACTCCTAATTGTCACAGATTATTAAATGCGAAAACATTTTTTCCAATCTGACTGATATTCCCAGAGGTTAGGAAATTCAAACTGCCAATTTCTTGAGTTTAAAAACATTAGTACACTATAGAAGATAATTACCTTTTGCAAGCTCTCCTGCGGCAACTGCTGAGCTCTAGTCCAGAGCGACATCTTGATTCTGAAACACAAAATCAATGCGTATTGTATAGTCGATTAATTTAGCACAAAAATTATTAAAGTTCAACTTTAAATCAGGACATCCCTATAATAATAAATTTATAAAAAACTCACCTTTTCTATACTGATGGATTCAATAAACACTTCTTTCCTGAAATGATGACAGGAATGTTTATAAATTACATGTAATTTGAGACATTACTTTGCAAATGAGTAGTTTGTACAGTTTTAACAAAATATTTAAATGAAGCTGCATGTATAACATGAGTAGATATGCTGATATAATTCAGTACTATAACCTTATTCCTAAGACTATTCAAAACATAAAGGAATCAATATGCTATTATATAGATATGTGTATATGATCATTTGGGGCATTTCAACAATGCAGTTTATACTGAATGTCCCTGAAACTAAATTTACAAAACACAAGACCAAAACAAATACAAAAAACATTTATGTCATCTAGTAAAATACTACTTGGACATTATGTTTCAGATATGATGAATACAACACAGACCATGAATTTTGAAATGTCACAAAAACACTCTGGAATGTTCTAATAACAGGACCACCATCTTGGAACAACGAATTCATTACAAAACAGTTTAGATTTGTACCGCATTAATAACAGGAGTAATAATCTTGAATAACGAGGATTTGTTACCAGAATTGTGAATAAGGAAGAAATACTAAAATAAATAATTAAAATAAGTAAACAAAACACAATCAAACAGGATAAAAATTTAAAGCCTAATAAACAAATTCTATTTACTAACAATGTTTACTGCTACATATGAGCAAACAATTTTTTTACACTATTAATTTTTTTAGGGTGTTACTTATACATTGTATTTCAAATTAATTTTACTATATTCAGTATTATTAAAGAGAATCAAACTAGATCCTGGGTAATGAAGCTAAAATTGGTATGTTTCGTTGTTAAGTTATTTAACACTAAAAACAACAGGAAAAATCATAACCTACATATTTAATAAATTATCAATATAACCAACATGATTAAAGGTAGATAAGAA
Organism: Antheraea yamamai; assembly: GCA_036509395.1. Taxonomy (NCBI): domain Eukaryota; kingdom Metazoa; phylum Arthropoda; class Insecta; order Lepidoptera; family Saturniidae; genus Antheraea; species Antheraea yamamai. The sequence goes on from AP028452.1 coordinate 1,265,409, forward strand.
AGATTATGTGATTATGATAAGCGTTTAGTCAAGTTTCATCCTTATCTAGTAATCAATATGACAGAAATTGTAGAAATTTGGTGCCATTCGGCTTTCATAGACAAAATTGGCAAACACAGATAATAAAACCTAACATATAAAAACCCTTTAGTTATCTATCCCAGAAACACATACGCCAATCTTATAAAGATGCTAATATGCACTATCATCCTTTGTACTTAAAAAAAAAAGGTTTAAATACAATATTTACTAGGGACTGTAATTACTTGATTCCAATTATATACTCCATATATTACAAAGTATTTTTTAATTCTATTTTGGCAACCAATCTTCTACATTATTACTGATATCGCAAGTGTCTCCTCATAATTTCAACCTTATAACAAAATAGTGGCTCCCTTGATAGAACTTTCCATGGAGTTTTTGTGGCATCTCAAAATTTATGTTCCTTGGTACAATCTTCCGTCCAATTCACATTGCACGATAAGCAAACTATACTATGTAAGATGTCACAAATAGTACAAAATATAGAGTCAAATAACACAAAATTATTAATCATTACATAGTATAAAATAAAGTCCCCTACCGCGTCTGGGTGTTTGTCTGTTTGCGATAAACTCAAAAATTACTGAACGGATTTTCATGCGGTTTTCACCAGTGGATAAAGTGATTCATGAGGAACGTTTTGGTATATAATTTGTCAAGGATTTATTTTTAATCAGAGCGGGACAATGTCTGCCGGGCCCGCTAGTAAAGTATAAAAGCAAGTACATGACAGACTAAGTTCGCGACAAAAACTCTACAAAGTTTTTTTTTTCGAACTGACTACGCTGTTGACCTAGCAAGGTCTTAACAGCTTCACCGACTACTGACTACTAAGACGAGCGCTTAAGGCACTCAGCCGGTTCTATTTGACAACTTGCTCAAGGGTGCAATCTACAAAGTATTATTTTTATAATTTCTCAACTGCTTAGAAATATTTATATTTAGTATAACTGTGTATCTATTTACATCTTTATATTTAAAACTATGTAATGTAAGTTAGATCCATCCGTCAGAACCTACTTTTTTTCCGGATAAACAGTACTCTACTTTTTTGTACCATGACATTGCGTATGTACAATTTTATGATGATCTGTTGAGTAGCTAAATCATGACAGTTTGACAAACAAACTCACATTTTTATTTATAATTAGTGACCCGCCCCGCTACGCAGGGATGCAATGTAGATGTCCATTTTAATGAAAACAAAATGTAACAAATACATATGTAATGTATTCAGTTGGATAAGGAATAATACTGTATTGTATAAAATAGCTTGGTAAATAATTAGTGACCCGCCCCACTTCGCACGGATGCAATGTAGATATCCATTTTAATGAAAACAAAATGTAACAAATACATATGTAATGTATTCAGTTGGATAAGGAATAATACTGTATTGTATAAAATAGCTTGGTAAATAATTAGTGACCCGCCCCGCTTCCCACGGATGCAATGTAGATATCCATTTTAATGAAAAGAAAATGTAACAAATACATATGTAATGTATTCAGTTGGATAAGGAATAATATTGTATTGTATAAAATAGCTTGGTAAATAATTAGTGACGCGTTAGGATAAATGTGATATATTTTAATGAAAAAAAATGTAAAAATACATATGTAATGTTTAGTTGGATAAGGAATAATACTGTATTGTATAAAATAGCTTGGTAAATAATTAGTGCCCGCCCGCTTCCACAGATGCAATGTAGATATCCATTTTAATGAAAAAAAATGTAAAAATACATATGTGATGTATTAGTTGGATAAGGAATAATACTGTATTGTATAAAATAGCTTGGTAAATAATTAGTGCCCGCCCGCTTCCCACGGATGCAATGTAGATATCCATTTTAATGAAAACAAAATGTAACAAATACATATGTAATGTATTCAGTTGGATAAGGAATAATACTGTATTGTATAAAATAGCTTGGTAAATAATTAGTGACCCGCCCCGCTTCCCACGGATGCAATGTAGATATCCATTTTAATGAAAACAAAATGTAACAAATACATATGTAATGTATTCAGTTGGATAAGGAATAATACTGTATTGTATAAAATAGCTTGGTAAATAATTAGTGACCCGCCCCGCTTCGCACGGATGCAATGTAGATATCCATTTTAATGAAAACAAAATGTAACAAATACATATGTAATGTATTCAGTTGGATAAGGAATAATACTGTATTGTATAAAATAGCTTGGTAAATAATTAGTGACCCGCCCCGCTTCGCTCGGATGCAATGTAGATATCCATTTTAATGAAAACAAAATGTAACAAATACATATGTAATGTATTCAGTTGGATAAGGAATAATATGGTATTGTATAAAATAGCTTGGTAAAGAACAAATAATAAAAATGGCTACTGTGGGTTATACTCTATAGATAAATATTTTCCATCACAAACTTTTTTATCGATCTTTTTAAGACATATAATTCCACAGTCCATTATTTTGATCTATCTCGAAATGTATAGCCCGTGTTTGCGATTTAAGCGCACAAAAACAGACAGCGGAAGGGACTTCATTTTATACTATGTAAAGATATTAGTTTGGTTTCCAGCAACTACGTATTTCTAATTATTCTTCACCAAACTGACTTGAGTGTACATAAAGAACAACTATATTTCGTAGTTATGCAGTCACCTGTATACTATTTAGCTATATTTGAACCTTGTAGGTCAAAGAACTATATTTTTTTACTTCATATCAAATTTTATATATATTTTTTTCTTGGCATCTGCACATGAAAAACATACAATTTTACAATCCTTCCATCACCTGTCGATATTTCTTCTAAGTTCTGTCATAAGACAAAATACAGTTAGAAGATCTGTTAGTTACAGTATAAATAGTTGAAATTATATATTTGAACCAATTCAATATCATCTAATTTACAAGTATACTTGTATGAAGAGAATTTTCTCTATTTGCATCCATTCACAAACCAGTATTTGACTTAACCATATTTTTATTGGCGAGTTGTTTTCCAAGCTTTACAATATACATAATTATCACTGCATTATAAATTGTTTTAACTTGGTCTATCAATACCTATTATTGTTCTTTCTACTCTGACCTAACATAACAAATTACACTTTTTTTTTTTTTTTTTTTTTTTCTCGGGAGAGAGAGTGAATTCTGTGTGATTGAAAGTAAACAAAAAACAAAAAAAAAAGAAGAGCGCCAAAAAAAATATACTCTCTCCCGGGCGGCGCCGGTGTCCCGGGCGGGAGAGAGAGAGACAGAGAGAGGGACCCCCCCCCGGGGGGGGGAATATACGATGGATTCCCGGAAGGGGGGAGACCCAAACAACCAACAAGGGGGGGGGGTCGGCTGGGGGGGGGGGGGGGGGAGGGCGGCAAGAAAGAAACACCCTCCCCCCCCCCAAAAAAAACTATAGTAACATGACCAAAGAAAACATATCTTCTTTAATTATCACTAATAGGTATATAGATAAGAACCGAGATTTTAACCAGACATGAAGTGACTTCATTTCGATTGCAAATATTTCCTTATTTATTATATTGTGTAATGTTGATGACATTTTACATGATACAACTTGGTTACTGTCCACAGGTAAAGTGGATCAAATATATATAATCAAAATCTTCTTTTTTATTTTTCGAACTGACTACGCTACTGGCCTTATTGGCTCTCAAAGCTTCACTGGACTACTGCACTTCTCCGCTAGGCAACAATCTTGCGGTGCCTAATAAAAATTCCAGTAACATTTTAATAATGAACACTAATAATATTAATATCAATTAGAAAATATTCAAAGAAAGTTTCTTCGCTCTATGAACTATCGTCATTATTTTCATTACAATGCCTATTACGATGTCCTTCTAAAAAAAATTCTTTACCGACTCTTACAATAAGAAGGTTACTCAATCAAGTGTTACTATTTAATATATGCCATAATCAATTTGATTGTAATTAACTCACTAATCAAATATATTTTCATGTACCCAACATTTTATAGAAATTTATATTTTTGCCAACTCACTAGCTTTGTTTTAAAAAGCCATAAAACAGTGTATCCTATCTTCAACTAGACTTATATCTTTATATTTTGTTATTGAGTTGTATGATTTGAAAGCTTGGATTGTCTGTTGCCTTTTAACTTATTTTATTTTAACTTCATACTGTATTTTAAGTTTATTCATGTTATTTTTTATGTAATATTGCTTACATGTATTTCTGAGTACAACTGTTGTTGCCCTGAATAAATAAAAAAAAAACACTGAAATCATAGGAAAAATCTCTTAGAACCCACTCAGTAAAGGAAGCAATAATAAAGATAAAGATGCAAGACAATTGGATCACTGTAATGTTTTCTATAATATAAGCATAGATAAAACCTCTAATGCTTCATTTTACCAAATTTCTGTGAAACAATAAACATTTCAAAAAATTTAGTAAATATTTATTACTACATACCTGAAAAGGCTTGAACCTATTATACAGTTATACAATAATTTTCTAGTTCCTGGCGCAATTGTATGTTAAGCCGGTTACTGTTAAAAAAAAACTATTTATGATAGCTATAAACACACAAAGGAGTTTACAAAATAGTCCACATTATTTTTATTGTCATGTGTCCGTAAATGACAATACTTGTTTATCTTTTCATCGAGGTTTTGTTACAAAAACTAAAATTTCATACCACTGATTTTATCTCAAGTCTTTTTTATTCCCGGAACGCGATACAAAAGTTATTTGACTCACCGTATTTTTTATTTAAGAGCATGATTAATATCACAATTACATCAGTAGCCAAGATGACGGTAATATAAATTTTTAATTCAATTTATAAGATGATAAATTATGTACTTACACTCGCCGTGCTCACACTAATTCCATCATAAATATTCAACGCATGATTTTTTCTAATAATCACAGAAGAAAAGAGTATAATAATGATTTAGATAAAAAACGTATTAAACTGTCACTTCAGTATCCAATTGGTATAGCAAACTATTCGGGTCCGGCTAAGAATGGGTCCCTTGAGGATACCTCTATCGAACGATGCCTGGCGACGGATTCTCGTAGCTAGATTCCAAGAATTTTGACGTTTACGCAAACATTGAGAAGTTATACGGCACGTTTCGTACACACACATATACACGATTTTAATTTTAGCTGCATCAACAACTGTCAACAAGTATGACCTTCGCGTTTTACCTGCTTGGTATATCGATGAAAAACAGCCCTCTTTAACAACTATCGAAATATCTTCTCACATCGTTACATTAAAGTTAACGAATGAGTTTTTTTTTAACTAAAAAAGCACCAGCCGGCGACAATGACACTAGACAGAGACGGAAAACAAATTAAAATTATTTGTCGTTTCGAGGAAATTCGGAGCAAAAATACTTATCCCTCCCCTCACCTCAGTTCATTTGTCATATCCAGGGATACCAGTGTTTATGAAGGATTTTACAAATATAATGTCTTCAAAATCTTAACTAGGATCAATGAAACTTCACCTAGAGAAATCTATATTAAGCTTACCTTGGCACACAATACTTTCTTATCTCGTTTCTAGACTGTAGATTAGATAAACATTCAATTAGCAACGATGACTTGGTTTTAAATATATTATTCTTCACGTCTTATAGATAATTTACTTTTAGGAATCAATCAATAAGTACTACAAGTTATGAAGAATAGTATGTCTCATGGCTTGTTTTCATAATTTTATTATTTAAAACAGCGAACAGACTGTTAATTTTTTTTTATAATATCACATATTTAATTATTAAATTTATAAGACACTGCAGACTGCTAGAAAAGTTCACATATAAGTCACCGTAAGTAACAGTTTTGAAGCATCTTTACTTTATCTTCTGTGCCTTAATGTTTAGCACAGTGATAATAAACTCTACTACTAAATATGAGACCGCAAATTCCATTTCCAAATGAGATTAACATTATAACATTACTATTTTTATGTAATAAAGTCTTGATATAAAATCAGTATACGGGTGTTAAACATTTATTTATTCGGTAAGGTGTTTGGATACCCCAATACAAATTGTGTTCAATGTGAAATAAACTGCAGCTCTGTCAGTATACGATCTAAAATAATCAAACTTGCAAACTATAATTATGTAATCAAGTTTATTGTTGTGTAGAGTTAGTTATTCCTCATTTACAGCATTTAATGGGAGTTATCACACAAAGCCCAAAGTCAAACAAGACATCTTCTGACAACATCTTTAAATATGTAACAATTTAGACTTTGACGGTAGTCCTTACTTTATTTACACGCTGGATCTTAAATTGTTCTTTGGAATTCAAAATAATTTCTGAACAAGAACATAATAATTTATTTTCACACCATCCGATTACTTTTTCTCAGGTCACCCTAAAGTTAGGTCTTCAAGCTGTAAATAGATGTCACTACAAGCTTACCGTTTCTGTTAACGTAGAATGTGTTTATTTAACCTTTTAATTTTAACTAGAAATGATATATTCGTTTAATTAACACTACAGAGTGTAGTGAAAAAACCAATTAGTAATTTGCGTCGACAAAAAAATCCTTAGGTGTTTTAGCTGGAAAACAAAGGTTGTGAGAATATAAAATTCTTTTATTTCTCTATGTGTGGAGATAACATATGCTATTTTAGTACGTCATATCTTAAATACCGTAAAATTCGTCGTTGTTGAGTTTATACTTTGATCGTCGTCAATTCAATCCTAGGTTTATAATAAAGCTTAATCTGTGCACGATCTATTATACAAGTATTATACAAACATATGTATTTTTGTCGCACAGGAACAGTCCTCTCCCACGAAAGAAATTGTTCCGTAAGTCCTAAACTATTTTATTCTGAACTAGCTGACCCGTGCCCACTTCGTTGGGCGGTAATAGGCATTATCAAGCTACAACTTTTCTATAGAACTCAATCATATATATCTCATAATTAAGGCAGCGTTCGTAAGAAACGTTTTCGTTCTACCATTTTTCTCCGACTCCCCAGATATTTTTTTTTTTTATATTATAGGAGGCAAACGAACAGACGGGTCACCCGATGGTAAGTGATCACCGCCGTCCATAGACACTAGCAACACCAGGGGAGTCACAAGTGCCTTGCCGGCCTTTTATAGAAGTATACGCTCGTTTCTTGAAGGTTTGCATTTCATAATTGTTCGCGACTACCGCCGCTGGGAGTATTCAAGGTTAAGGGAAGATATTACCCACTACAACCTCACAAACATTACCTCTTTATAATATTAGTATAGATTATAGATAATATAATTAGTTAATAACTTCTGCCCGCGACTTCGCACGCGTGAAATAGTTGTTTTGGGCAAGACGCAGCGGAAGCTCTCAAAAGGAAAAAGGCCCCGATTTTAAAACATTTTTCATTGTTGCTCCGCTTCTATTGCCCTTAGCGTGATGATATATAGCCTATAACACTCACAAATAACGTGGCTTTTTATTGGTAAAAGAATTTAAAAAATCGGTTTAGTAGTTCTTGACATTACCTCCTACAACGTCACAAACTCACAAACTTTACCTCTTTATAATATTAGTATATAGATTATAGCCCCTGCCCGCGACTTCGCCCGCGTAGTAATAGTTACTACTCTGGGCAAACGCTAACACACAGCAGAAGCTCTCAAAAAAAACACCTCGATTTTGAAACATTTTTCATCTGTGCTCCGCTCCTATTGGCCTTAGCGTGATGATATATAGCCTATAACCATTCTCGATGAATGAGCTATATAACACTGAAAGAATTATTCAAATCGGACCAGTAGATCCTGAGATTACCCCTTACAACGCCACAACGTCACGTCACAAACTCACAAACTTTACCTCTTTATAATATTAGTATAGATTAAAGAATATGATTAGCAACATCTATTGGAACACGCTGGTTAAACGAAACTATAATTTGCAGTGAGTATTTTATGTCAAATGGATTATAGGCCTATTTGCTAATCTATAAATAGTATCATCATCAGCCTGTAAATATCACAATTGATCTGCCCTCGTATGTCACAAACTGTGGTATGTTCGGAAAAGCTTATATACTTATCACTACAATTTTTTTTAATCTCAAACTATTAACAAACAATTTAATTGTAATAATTTATCTTAGTTTTTGGTATTTTTAAGGTAAGGCTTTGCCCCACAATTCCACCTCCCCTAGCTATGGCCCTGCCCATTGTGTTATATGCCTCTTCCCGATGGAAAGAATAAGCATACCTAATCACCACGCTAGCCCACGACGTATTGGCGATTTCAAACTCGGAAAAATCCACAGTTCTATATTTTCCCACATACAGTAGTACTACAAGAACATTTCCCAGGTTCCGGTTTCCATCAGAACTCAATCATATCTCTCATCGTTAAGGCAGCTTTCGTAAGAAACGTTTTCGTTCAACCGTTATTACTCCGGCTTACTTTGCAAATCCGACTACCACAAAAAAGTCTTTTCATTTTTCGGGTAAATATATAGCCTATGTCACTCACAAACAACGTGGCTTTCTATTGGTAAAATAATTTTCAAAATCGGTTTAGTAGATACAGATATTACCCCCTACAGGCTCACAAACTTTACCTCTTTATAATATTATAGTATAGATATAAATAAGTATCAATTGCCAAATGTATATAAGCATATCATTTCAGAACAGCAACACCTAATTGGGTAATCGACTTGAAATTTTCTCGACGGTGCGATCTTTTTTCAAAAGAAATTAGGATAAATACAATAAATTTTGTTACTTTTAAATACAGTGAAACTTGATTAAATGGGACCTCGATAAATGAGAAACCTCTATTATTGAGAGTTGCAATGAGGTCCCGGTACTTTCTCATTAAATTACCTCTATTAATTGGACTTTTCGAACCTGGTTAAATGCGATCTGATTTCTAGGATTTATAAGATGTTTACTTTTATAATTAGGACTCTGTAACTCAATTCCCTCTATAAATGAGATAAATTAATCGGGTTGGGACAGGTTTTGACACTTTTGTTTACAAACATTAGAATGTCTTTCGCACACGCTTTGTTTATCAGTATTATCTCAGGTTTTGACCTAAAAACAAGTGAGTAAAAGTGTACAAAATGCTCAAACGTAAATATAAAACGTTATCAGTATCTGAAAAATTAAAACTTCTATCAGATTATGATTGTGGAAAGTCGCGTGATGAACTGTGTAGGGAGCATAGCATAAATGGAATAGCCGTACATTTCGACCTCTATAAGCGGGAGCCTCTGTAAATGAGACAACTATAATTTCAAACCTGCCTAATTGGAAAACTGGATTAATGGAAACCCTCAATAAATTGTACAACATTGTTGGTCCCTTGAGATCCCAATTAACCAGGTTCCACTGTATACAGTTATGTAATTGTTACTTAATAAAAACAAAAGTCGAGACAGTCATAAGGACTGCCGATAGAAGTGAAAACTCAAAACATTTTCATATCTCTTTGGACACGGAGCAATAATTATATCATCATATATATTAATACGTGAAGCCAAAACTTTGTATCCCTTTTTAAAAGAATTGCGTGAATGGATGAACGTGAAATTTAGCATAGTTAAAGTTTATATGGAGGAGAAGTGCAGAAAGCTATTTATTTTATATAAAATGCATTAGAAGTACATTAAATTAATTAAAATATGCATTACTCACACTACTGCTTCAATTTTACACAACATATACACACATGGAAATAAAAAAGACATTTTGACGTCCGTCAATAACGGACTTCAAAAAAGGTTGCGAAGGACGTTGCTATGCTCGACTGTATTTTTTAACCGACTTCGAAAAAGGAGGAGGTTACTACGTTCGGTTTATGTATGTTAATCGATATCTCCGCAAATTATGAACCGATTTTAATGATTCTTTTTTTATTTGAATTAGTTATATTCAGCGGTGGTCCCGTATAAATTTGAAGAAAATATTCAACCTCTAAGGGGGTGAAATATCGTTTATTTGATTTTCACCCACTTCGTCTCTACGTATTTTCGTGAAATTGGAACCGATTTATTATACCCATTACAAACCAGATATATTTATGAACACTAAAAATGGGGAAATATTTTTTTTTACAAAAAAAAAACCACCTTCGATGTGAAAAACTAGTAAGGCACTAAAAAGCGAAAAATAACTTAATTATTAAATTAACCGAATTAAATAAAAGATATTGATATTTGAACTACCTAATTATATATTTGAAGTCGATGCCATTGATAAAAGAACCCTAATAAAGTTCAAACTTTAAAAATTCAATGAACTATGGTCGAATGTCGACCACTGGGCGCCCACTAGTATAGTTTATACAGTTTATTAATTATTATTAATTAATTGATCAAACATATGATGAGCGACATAATCTCAATACATAAATATTAGATGTACACAGACCGCTATACTACACGCCGCCAGTCTGACGCAAGCGCAAAACGCTTGGTCACGCTTTACTAGCATGTCATGACGCGAAATCATAACTTTATCTCCTGCCAAAGATACCATTCAACGCGCCTAAAGAAGTTTTTACTTCAAAAAAATATTAGACAGATGCTACCAATTTTGCACCACCGAATAATTAAATTTCCGGCCGCAAATACACAAAATCGTTACATTGTTTTTACCCGCAAATGAGAAAAGCCTCTTGTACATATTCTAGTTCCAGTTATCTATATTTAATAGTATAAAGAGGTAAAGTTTGTGAATTTGTGACGTTGTAGTAGATAATCTCAGGAACTACTGGTCCGATTTGAAAAATTATTTCCTCGTTATATAGCTTCTTTATCGAGGAAGGTTATAGGCTATATATCATCACGCCAAAAGCAATGGGAGCGGAACACCAATGAAGAATGTTTCATAATCGTGGTTTTTTTCCGCTTGAGAACTTCCGCTGCGTGTTAGCGTTAGCCCAAAGTGACTATTCCACGCGAACGAAGTCGCGGGCAGAGGCTAGTTTATTATATACTTGTCTGTTATTAATTATATATTAGTATTACATAGTATAAAACAAAGTCCGCTGCTGCGTCTGTCTGTTCACGATAAACTGAAAAACTATTGAACTAATTTTCATGCGGTTTTCACCAGTAGATAAAATGATTGACGAGGAAGGTTTTTATATATAATTTGTCTACATTTTTTATGTTATCAAGGCGGGACAACGTTTGCCGGGGCCGGTAGTATTAGTATATAATCTATACTAATATTATAAACAGGTAAAGTTTGTGACTCTGTGACGTTGTAGGGGGTAATATCTGGATCTACTAAGCCGATTTTGAAAATTCTTTTACCAATAGAAGGCCCCGTTATTTGTAAGTATCATAGGCTATATGTTAACCATAAAAATGAAAATATTTTTTGTGGTAGTCGGGCATGCAAAGTAAGTCGGAGAAATAACGGTTGAACGAAAACGTTTCTTACGAACGCTGCCTTAACGACGAGAGTTATATGATTGAGTTCTAGAGAAAAGTTGTAGAGCTTTATATTTCATACAAAAAAGTCACCGACAGCATATGTCTAACTTTTATATTTAAGTCACAAACAGTAGCTTTTTATATTTACAAAAAAACTTTTAATCGTTAAGTGATGTTTATTGGTCATATTATCAATAACTATTTTTTTTTTTTTTTTTTTTTTAAAAGGGGGAGGAAAAAGAGGGGGGGCTCAGGGAAAAAAATCGCCCCCCCCCCTAAACAAAACCCCCAGCAAAAGGGGGGGGGGGGGGGGGGCGACCTGAGGTGGGGGGGGGATGAATATTTAACAAAAAAAAAATAACTCACAACCAAAATAAAACCAATCATAAAATTATCAGAAAAAAAAAAAAGGACCGCCCCAGGGAGAGGGGGGGGGGAGTAATTCTATATACGAGATATAGGCACTTATAACTAAGTGTATCCAATAGCAAATATCTTCGCGACTGTACCAACACCACCCTAATTATAAATATGGTTATTTTAATTGAATTCTAAATATAATTAAAAAATATTATAAATGTGAAAGTCAGTTTGTTTGTTACGCCCTTATGCCTTATGTAGTCAATCGAACATGTCATTTTGTAGTCTTTATCAGGAGTACAGAAAAGAAAAGAACCACATAAGGTACCCAAGATGCACACCTAACATCGAAAATGAGTGCATAATTTTGGATCATGCACTCATTTCAAATAGTCTCGCGTCGTTTACGTCCTTGTAAAAACGACTTTAAATCATTCAAGGAAGGTTGAATTTGCAAAATCATACGTTTATCGCATAACTATAACCACGCATGTATATTGGGAAGTTTTTGCGGGACGGTTTTGAGCGCTACTTTTATTCGAGACATCTTGGGTTTTTATGTCAAAACTGTTCCCGAGAGCCAGGTTAAATCTTCATTAAATCGAGCAAAGCCGTAAGTGAAAACTAGTTTACTTATTCCTACCACATTATTTTACATTATCATCAATTATATCAATTCTCATGACCGTCGCGTCGCGTCGTGTTGGTTACGCAACGTTGTCAGATATACCAACATACAATTTTGTATATACGTATTGTTTTAATATATCATTTACTAGCTTCTGCGTGCGACTTCGTCCGCATGGAATAGTTAGGTACTTTGGGCTAACGCTAACACGTAGCGGAAACTCTCAAAAAGAAAAAAATCCGATTTTGAAACATTCTTCAATGGTGCTACGCTCCTATTGGCCTTAGGGTGATGTTATATAGCCTATAGCCGTCCTCGATAAATGAGCTATCTAACACTGAAATAATTTTTCAAATCAGACTAGTAGTTCTGACGTTTAGCGAGTTCAAGCAAATAAGCTCGTCAGTTTATATAGTATAGATTTGTTCCGTAAATAATGCATCAACAGTTATTACTTGATCTTTGATTGAAGAAAGCGTTACATTGCAGCGATCCATAATTAAATATTATTATCATCATATATTGTGGTCAATAATTATATTTTACAGTTACGTACCAAAAGTGTTAACCGACATAAGGTTCAACCGTCAACCAAGGACGCGTTTTCAAATATATTTCTTGTTTTAGTGACTAATATTTCGCTCTGTTTATTACTAGTTTCAGATTTAGCCCTTTCATGTACATCTCGCGCAAATAAATCAAACGTTTCTTGTTGCAGTGAGACGTGGAGCGACCAGTCAATTCGGAAGTACAAAGTAACGTCTTTAATTTTATGTACGTGGCCTATGTAATAATGTCGGGTTTAGAAGTAGCTCGATGTCCTGAACAGCTTCTAAACTTTCCAAAAAATCGCTACAGTATTCCTCTATTTGAAGGTTATCTCAACATACCGTACACCGTACACCAGGTGGAACACCCGCCATAGTGACACGTTTGGGCGTGTCGCGTTCCGGGATCAGCCGGTGTATATCCAGCAACCGGGGGGGGGGGGGTTCCCTGGTGGGGGGGCGGGGTTTCAGGCCGGCATGACAGCGGCGACCGGCGATAGATAGTATGTCTTTCGGTGGTCGCCATTGTTTTTGGATTGTACTGTCTTACCATCAGGCACAGTACAGTCACTTTGCCGAGCTACAATAAAAAAAAAACATACGTAGTTCACAAATAACTGTCACCTATAAGCTAGGGTCTGATATTTCGGCACGTAAATTTAAGTGATTCCTTAGTGTATAAGGGACACCTAAATGTTGGTAAAAAGTAAAAACGTATAAGTGACCCCCTTAAAGCGCTAATGGATCACTTAGAAGATAGGAATTGTTGGTACGGGCATTAAAGTTTAATTTTTAAGGGTGAGGTACTAGGTTTTGGTATCAAAAGGCTGTTATACGGTGGATCAATTGTAAACTATGGTAATATCTGAAATAAACACCGCTCTCTGTGGATCCGCTAAAAATGATTGCAACTTTAATGTATTTTAATAGAAATACTAACTTTTGCCGACAAATTCGCTTGCGTTAAGGTATTTTTGACTTATTGGGAACAGTACTTTTTGAAGTGAAACTTCTAATACGACTTTCAACAAAGTTGCGTTAAACGTTTAACGCTTTAACGCTACCATGGAGGGGTTATGAAAGCACTGTTGCGTTAAACGTTTACTTTAGTTATCGTAATCCCATTGTAAATGTTATAGATTTAGATATTTCTCCACTCGAAAATGATAATTAAAAGATGCGATCAATTGTGAATTGTAAGCGATGTTAATAGTTTGTCTTAAAGAAACAATATGATTTCACTAAAAATCAATTTCTACCCCTTCCTATTTTCATTTCCACATTACGAAGTTTCACTTCTTCCGCGTGGAGGGACTCCACGCACTATTATTTTTTAGAAATGTCTGTCCGTCCGTTTGAAAACGTATCACTGTTAAAGTCATCAATTTTATTTACAAAATTAAACGAACGATTTACATCAATATTTATTTTTTACTTTGTTATGTACATTTGATAAATGAAATAAATAAGACTTCCAATTTTTTTTTCTGTTTAAAATACATTTATGAAATACAAGACCAAAAATAAGCAAACTGAGTTTTGAACATATTTTATGTACAAAACACTACATTTGTATTACAAACTAGCTGTGCCCGCGACTTCGTCCGCGTGGAACCTGATGTACGAAACAATGACTAATAAAGTCATTTGAACGTATTCAGTCCTTTTGCTTATCTACTTTTCTCTCATACTTAAGTCGCGACGCCATTAAAATTACAATAACTTTTGATAGAGTGGACCGATTTTAATGAAACAAAGACCAAGTTACTCCCGAGGATATGCTTTATGATTGTATGTGATGCGATGCGTGTTCATACAAACAGAAAGACAGACATTTCTAAAAATGATTGAAATGTATTTTATAACTTATTCCTAGATACCTGCCACATTTTTTTTACGAAAATCGAAACAGTACAGACACGTTAGATTTACATTCTTATTATATGTATTGATAACCATAAAAAATTAATATATCGGACAAAACTATATAAAAAATATTTAAAAAACTATCAGATAATTAATTTAATCACTATCATCGTTAAAAATATCTCTACTTTTCATTCATATTTACATTTCTGCTAAACACGACAAAGTGACTGCACTTTATCAGATGTTAATTAAATGCAATTCAAAATCAATGACCATTGACTACGACCCATCAAGTCGCTGTTGTCATGCCACCCTGCAAGCCTCTTTCCAGCTAGATATATACTAACTAAACTTGAAAAACGACAAACCAAGTCACTGTGACTGGAGGATGACTTTTTTATTGCGATTAATATAAAACTTCTTGTGAAATTGTGATCCGCACCCTTTATGTGTGAAGATGCCATGGTGGATGTAAACTCTGTGTCGTATAGTGTTGAAAACACTGGATCTCGTACGATCACCGAAGTAAAACAACATTGGGCGCGGTCAACATTTGCATGAGTGAACGCCTGGGAATACAGCGCCACATTGGTATGTTGTCGCATTGTTTCAACTAAAATGTTTCTATGAAATACAAAAGATTCACTTCTATTGTGTATCTTCACGACACAGCCTGTTTTTTTATCAATTATATACAAAAAAATCGTATATTTTCTCTTTTTAAGTTTATCTGTTCATTCAATACTTGATGCAGTAGCTAAACGCGGCGAGAGCAGCTGTCATGTAACACTAATGGCGACCTTGGTATAATGTATTAGTCTGACCGCAACCGCTGTACCGCGCCTTAGGTATTCGCGGGGAGGTGGGGAGTGGGAAGGAAAGAGCATCAACTCACATGAGATTCGTAGTGTCAGACAGTTCTTACGATTTCAATGGACATTTTTTTTGAAGCTGTATATTTACGAATTTAATTATATCCAATCCGTTTTTGTCCAATATAATTTTTAGGTGTAAAGAGAGGACCAACATAAATGAAATAACTCTTTAATTCTTGGAGATATAAAATGAAATTTTTATTTTTCAAGTTTATCTGCTTTTCGTTCCTTAAAATATTCGGCCACTTTGAAAATGACAGTCTTCATATGTCGAGATAATGAACGATCCATCTTTAGATATTTTATCTCATGTACGTCGACACAGACAGTTCGTTTCGCTCCCCGTCACGCCGTGAGCATACCAGTGGCGCGAAACAACGGTTGCGGACAGACTATAGCAATTTCCCGCAGCTTCGCACACATATTCGTTACAATAATTGTTTTCAATTGTTGATTTTGTATCAATATATATACGAGTATAAATGTATTAACTTTTTGTTTTCTTTAATTCATATGACTTACCTATTTCATACCTATTTATTACTTTGTTTATTATATATATATATATATAATTAAATAAATATTACGAACTAACAAATGAACTAAGTAAAAATGGCTATGTGGTTAAGTTATACGCGGTAGAAGTAGGAGCGAGAGGTATACTAGCAAAATCTCTCTACAACCTTCTGAAGGACCTTGGCCTGTCGAGAACTGCAGTAAGTTCTATTTTAGAACGAGTATCAAAGGCTGCACTAACAGGTTCCTACCAAATTTGGCTAGGCAGGGCGGGAAACTCGAGCAGTGAAGGTGAGCGTTGATGCGCATCTCAAAGGGGGCCTCCTTAAACCTACACCTGGGTCGCAAGTCCTGGGAACTGCTCTGAGTTTCTCCCTCTGCCACACGATGGACCCGGCACCCGCACGGTGAATCCATGGAAGGCTAAGAAGTTCGTCTCGTCTTTCTCTAGATATATGTGTATATACACATACACCTATATATTATAAACTTCACAGTATACTTTATAGTGTTACTATGTTCTTATTATCATAGTGTTAAAAGCACTTGGCCACAAGTGAAAATCAGCGCTGGGGTCACTTGCATATGTGGCAGCCAACGCATGCTGAATTGTGCGTCATTGTAGCAACACCATGGAATAATTTTGACATGTTTGATTTCTTTTATGTTATACATACATTTGGAACTTTTTTTTCAATAATAAACCATCCATGTATTTGCTACAATAAATATATTTTCTTAGAAGGGATAATTAGCTGGCTGATTATAGGCACGATGACAGTTTTTCATACAAACTTTCATCCCTTTTTTCATCCCCCCAGGGGATGAATTTCCAAGAATTCTTCCAAGAGTTTCTCCGTGCTCACCTACAGTATAAATGCACTAGCATGCATGCAAAGCTTTACGTTCCTAGCCTCAGTAGTTCCGGCTTTACGTTCAGTCAGTTATTGTTTTAAATGTATACTAGCGGGCCCTAAGACATTATCCTGCCTTGGAAACAAAAACAAAATTCTAGGAGTCAACCGCAGCGCCACCTACCGGGTCTAATTGTGAATCTAAACCATTCTCGGATCCACTGGAACACGCACACAAAATTTCATCAAAATCGGTCCAGCCGTTTAGGAGGAGTTTAGTGACATACACACGTACAGAAGAAGAATACGCAGAACATAAATTTAGGTATAAATTCATATTATACTAGCTTCTGCCCGCGATATCGCCCGCGTGGATTATTTACTTTGGGCTAACGCTAACACGCAGCGGAAGTTCTCAAAAGGAAAAAGACACGATTTTGTAAAATTCTTCATTGGTGCTCCACTCCTATTGGTCTTAGCTTGATATATAGCCTATAGCCTTCATCGATAAACGAGCTATTTAACACTGAAAGAATTTTTCAAATCGGACCAATAGTTCCTGAGATTAACGCGTTCAACCAAACAAACAAACAAACCCTCCAGCTTTTTAATATTAAGCATAGATGTGTAACATCGAGACTTGAGGATAAATAAATGCCAATTTTATATTCCTATAAACATATTTCAACTTAGTTTTGTATTATACACTTGGCTTAAGTCGTGGTGGTCTAGTGGTCTGACAGGTGGAATATCAATCCGAAGTCCGCAGATTCCTACCCTGGCATATACTGAGGATTTTTTTCTGATTTCTCACACATTTACTAATTTAAACCTGAGGAATGTTCTTGTGGCAACACCGTACGTGGGAACAATGTAGAACTGTGCATTTCTCGGAGTTTGTAATCACTAATGTTGTGTGCTGGTGTGGTGTTTATGCCCATATCTTTGGGAAGAGCCCTATGACCCTGTAGTGAGTCTCTTACAAGCTAATAACGATGAGTTGACTGTATCATTCCCAAGTCAAAACTTTAGGGCTGATGAAGGCTGTACTTCCTGTGGTACGTGGTGGTGGTGCGGACATTGAATCAATACTCCACCAGTCACAACACTGAACAACCACGACTTAATAATGTCAAAACTAGAAGCAACATTTATTATATCTTAGATCTCACTTCACTTGCGATAAAAAATTATCGAAACCACTGGAATGTCTCAAAATCACTTAACAAAACACACACAAACACTTGTTCCGAGAGCAGAGTAACATAGAGAAATGGCTAAATATCCACTTCAGAATGCCAAATTCAGGATATGTACCACGCGTAACAAACAGGCAGACGGTCCATCTGACGGTGATTGGTTACTGTAATGGTGGATAACTGCAACACCAAAGGCATCACTATTGTGTTGCAACACCAAGGGCATCACTGTTGTGCTGCAACACCAAGGGCATCACTGTTGTGTTGCAACACCAAGGGCATCACTGTTGTGTTGCAACACGAAGGGCATCACTGTTATTTTACAACACCAAGGACATCGCGGGCAACAAAGGGAAGGGAAAAGGAGGGAAAGGAGGGGAAAGGAAATTGTTTTTTGCAACACCAAGGGCATCACTGTTGTGTTGCAACACCAAGGGCATCACTGTTGTGTTGCAACACCAAGGGCATCACTGTTGTTTTGCAACACCAAGGGCATCACTGTTGTTTTGCAACACCAAGGGCATCACTGTTGTGTTGCAACACCAAGGGCATCACTGTTGTGTTGCAACACCAAGGGCATCACTGTTGTGTTGCAACACCAAGGGCATCACTGTTATTTTACAACACCAAGGACATCGCTGTTGTTTTGCAACACCAAGGAACGGTGAACACAAGGGATCACGGGGAACACAAAGGATAGGGAAACAAGGGAAAGTTTGAACCAGGGATAGGGAAGGGATGAGGGAACAGACATCACCAGGAAAAGGCATCACTGTTGTGTTGTAACATCAAGGGCATCACTATTGTGTTTCCGACTTTGAAGAGAGTTTCAGTCTCTTTTCGAAGAGCCTCAAGTCATAGCCCAGAGGGAAAAACTGTGCTGGGTAATCCAATCCATAACGCTCGCGTACACATAATAACTGTTCTAGAGAACCTTACAGTTGTCATTATTTTACTGTGTATATACGTTATACCAAAATCTTCCGAGTAACTCTATAGAGAAGAATAGTACATAGCTTATACTAGCTGGTTTACGAGATATCATTCTCGTGGAATTGAATTTTTAACTCACAAAGAATGTGTTTTAACCAAGATTAATCGCAGTTTTTTTAAATTTTATTGCTCTTTTGCCACCAAACCCTAATATCGTTTTTTTTTAGTTATATATTATATTGCAATCTATCTTATGACATTCAGCAATAGTTTCGTACTGGAAAATAAGGCTTCAGTGACACGTGTCCATTTACATATCCGCGTCTCTGTTATTATTCTATACTAGATCGTATGAGTTCTTACATGAGATAAATTTAAATATTACTGCTTGTCTTCTACGAAAAAGCGTAATGAATTTATGAAACCCATCAAATTTGGTCCAGCCATTTTCGAACAAACAATCAAACTTTAATTTCATTTATCTTTATACATATAATTCTTCTGCTTGTGTATATATGATTGAACTCCCTAAACGGCTGAATAGTCGTTGATAAAAAAAATTATGTTCAGGTGAATTAAAAAATAGTTTAAATTCACAATTGGACCCAGCAGGTAGCACTGCGGTTGATGACCGTGGGGGTGATTGCACTTTTACTTAAAAGTGAACGTGAGAATGTCAGGAACAAAATAAAAGGGTTATTGTCCGTTTTATTATCGGAGGTTCTTATCTCCGGGTCGCCCCTTGCAGCTTTCGGCACCGGTCATTGCACCTATGTTCATTACGTTTGTGTTTATACTTTTGAATGTCTTAGAACAAACCTTAAGGTTCTCTTTGTTGTTTATTAATGTTTGTTTTGATATTATTATTTTATACGTTAAATGTGACCATGAGTATTGAACCTTTCACCTGGTAGAGATCATGATTGGTATATAATCTGGATTTGTTGTTTGGAGCCGATATTAAACCATTACTTTTGAATGTCTTAGAACAAACCTTAAGGTTCTCTTTGTTGTTTATTAATGTTTGTTTTGATATTATTATTTTATACGTTAAATGTGACCATGAGTATTGAACCTTTCACCTGGTAGAGATTATGATTGGTATATAATCTGGATTTGTTGTTTGAAGCCGATATTAAACCATTTTTTCTATCACAAAGTACATAACTACTGGGCTGAATATCATCAACTCGGAGAAATTATTCACATCCAAATTGGTAACATTAAGTCCACATCAGCAATTATTCCCAACACCCCAAGATTCTTGCCCAAACTCTTTCCCAAATGTATCGTTGCTGTTCACAACAGTCTGCTGTTCCACCACCATGGAATCCGTCTCCGTCGATTGGCTCTGATCTATTTCAATTTCAACCACATCATTCGCAATCATGCCGATGAGTTCCGCATACTTTGCCTTCTGCTCCTCGGTCATGCTAGCCGGGTTGTGGTTCTTCAAATGGTAGTTTAAATGGCTGCTCTGTTTGAATCTCTTCTCGCATATGCCACACTGGAAGGGCGCCACGTTCGTGTGAGTACGCATATGCTGTTTCAGGTGCACCGACTGGCAGAAGCTCTTCGAGCATACTACACAGCGGTACGGTTTAACCTTCGTGTGGATCCGGAGATGCTGGTCCAGGCCGGACTTCTGTGTGAAGGATTTAGGGCAGAACGTGCAGGGAAACGGTCTATCGCCGGTGTGCATTCTCATATGTTGCAGTACTCCACCCTGAAATCAAATTTTATATTACAATCTTAATATTTGATTGAAGGCGTTGTTTTGCGGAAATCCTTACCATTAAATATGACCATCGTGCACTTTTAAATGATTTTTTTATTGTAGCATGACAAAGTGACTGCACTATGCCTGATAGTAAGCATAGTACAATCCAAAAATAATGGCGACTACCGAGAGACAAACTATACATCGCCGGTCGCCGCTGTCATGCCGGCCTGCATGAGTGTCTCTTCACGTTATCTCGTGTTATGTACTATTAAAATCGTTAATCAATACGTAGTATAAAACAAAGCTCCCTATCGCCTCTGTCTGCCTGTCTGTTAGCGATAAACTCAAAAATCACTGAACGGATTTTCATGCGGTTTTCACTAATAGATAAAACGATTCATTAGAAAGATTTTGGTATATACTTTGTCAAGGATTTTTTTATAATCAGGGCCGGGACAACGTCTGCCGGGCCGGCTAATATATATTAAAATAATAGCTGAAGCAGCCACGGGTTATTGTGGCTCAGTTATTACATCTTGAATTATGAAAATTAAAACATCCCGCCATCTATGAGATATCTATAACAGTCGGTCTAGTTTATAGTTCGGTATAGTTTTCTGTCAACAAACTAATTTAAAGCGCCATCTGTTCGAGACTGATGAAACTTACAGTTAATAACAATAACCAACATTGACAATCGTTTAATTTGTAATTAAAAAATATTGAGGCCATTAATCGAAATACAAGTTATCCTATCTCTCAAGTTGGACCAAATTATACATAAATGCCAACTTTTATGAAGATCCGTCGAGTAGTTTCCGAGTTCATCGTGGACAAACACCATAACACTTGATTTTTATATATCTAGATTACAAAATAAGACGGAAAACTGATGTTTACCACGACCATAGTTTCATTCACTACATTTTCTTAAAAATTAATCAGAATACTAAGTTTCACTTCTAACGTGTGAGGAGTGCACACTCTTAATTTTTTTTACTTGGAACCTTTCATATGGAAATTGAAAGGAAAATCATACTCACCTGCTGAGTGAACCTCTTCTGACATATATTACATTGGAACGGCTTCAACTTGACGTGGGCAGTTGCACTGTGCTGCGCCAACTCCTCGCCCGTCTGGAAACCCTGACCGCACGTCTGGAATCATAAGGATTATGTTCAGATATCTTAATAGAATTAATATTCCATGCTATCCCATCTTATCATATTCTTTTTCCAAACTTGTTATCGCAAAGAGATCATATTTTGGAATCATTTGACTTGTATCTATATCAGGAATAAAAAATCTTGGGGAATTAATTTTAGCCTAAGGAAAAGTAAAGGGGGGGAAAATAAAAGGAAAAAAATTGGGATAACCCCCTCTCCCTTTAAATTACCATCTTATAATTTAAAAAAATAAAAAAAAAAAAAGGGGGAAAAAAGGAAACAAAAAAAAAATTAAAAAAAAAAAAAAAAAAAAAAGAAAAAAAAAAAAAGAAAAAATGAAAAGGGAAAATGTTATAAAAAAAAAAAGGGGGAAAAAAGGGGAAATATAAAAAATGGGGGGGGAAAAAAAAAAAAAAAAATATTTTATTATAATTCCCAAAAAAAAAAAAAAAAAAAAATAAAAAAAAAATAATTATTTATTAAATAATAATCATAATTATTATAACAAAAAAAAAATAAATTTTTAAAAAAAAAAAAAAATAAAAAAAAAAAAAATAATAAAAAAAAGAGAGGGGGGAGGAAGAAAAAAAAAAATTTTAAAAAAAAAAAAAAAAAAAAAAAAAAAAAAAAATAAAAAAAAAAGAAGGGAGGGGGAAGAAAAAATAAATATTAAAAAAAAAAAAAAAAAAAAAAAAAAAAAAAAAATAAAGAAAAGGAGGGGAAGGGAAGTAGCTTTGTTTCTTTTTTTTAAAATTTTTGGTATTTTAAAAATTAAAAAAAAAAAAAAAAAAAAAAAATAAGGGAAAAAAAAAAGAAAAAAAAATAAAAAAAAAAAAAATAAAAAAAGAATTGTTTGGAAAGAATGGGAAAAAAAAAAAAAAGGGAGGGATTTTTGAAGAGTTATAGGGAATTATAAAAAAAAAAAAAAAAAAAAAATCATTAATAAAGGAAAAAAAAAAAAAAAAAAGATTAATATTAGGGGGGTAAAAAAAAGATGGGAAGATGAAGAAAATTTCAAAAAGTATTTTCCTTTCTTTATAAAAGGGGGGGTGGGAAAAGGGGGGAGAAAAGAAAATATGAGGGGGGGGGGAAAAAGAAAAAAAATTTTGTTGTTGGTAGGGAATAATGATTTTAATTATTAAAATTAAAAAAAAAAATGGAGAAATAAAAAGTGATGAAAAAAATAATAAAAAATGAGGAGGGGGAGAGGAAGAAAGAAAAAAAAAAAAAAAGGGGTGGTGGAAGGGAGAAAAATAATTTTTTTTTTATAATTTAATGGGAAAAAAGGAAAAAAAAATATATAAAAAGGGAAAAGGGGAAGGGGGGGGAGAGAGGGAAAAGGAAAAAAAAAAAGAAGAAAAAGAAAGAAAAAAAAAAATAAAAAAAGGAAAAAAAAAAAGAGTATAATAGAGAGAGATAAAGAGTAATACAAAAAAAAAGGGAAGAGGAAAAAGAAGAAAAAAAAAAAAATAAAATAAAAAATAATAAGAAAAAAAAAAAAAAAAAAAAAAAAAAAAAAAAAAAAAAAAAAAAAAAAAAAAAAAAAAAAAAAAAAAAAAAAAAAAAAAAAATAAAAAAAAAAAAAAAAAAAAAAAAAAAAAAAAAAAAAAAAGGGGGGGGAAAGGGAGAAAGGGAAAAAAGGAGAAAAAAAAAAAAAAAAAAAAAAAAAAAAAAAAATAATTTTTTATTTTAATATACAAGAGAATAAAGGGAAAAGAAAAAAAAAAGGAAAATAAAAATAAAATAAAAAAAAAGAAAAAAAAGAAAAATATAAAAATTTTTATATATTTTAAAATAATAAATTAAATAATAAATTAATTAATAAATATAAAAAAAAGAAATAAAAAGAAAAAAAAAAAAAAAAAAAATAATATAAGATTAAAAATGTAAATATATAAAAATTTAAATTATAATATTAAAATAAAATAAAAAAAAAAAAAAAGAAAAAAAAAGAAAAAGAAAAAGAAAGAAAGAAAAAAAGGGGAAAAAAAGAAGAGAGAAAGAGAAAAGAAAAAAAAAAGAAAAATTAAAATAAAATTAAAAAATAAAAAATAAAATAATTAAATAAATATAAATTAATATAAGAAAAAAAAAAAAATATAATTATACAATTTAAAAAAAGAAAAAAAAAAAAAATAAATTAATCATAAAAAAGAAAAAAAAAAAATAAAATAAAAATAAAAAAAAAAAAAAATAAAAAATATAATTTTAAAATATATTTATTAATAATTAATAAAAAAAAATTAAAAAAGAAGGGGGAGGGGGGGGGAAGAAAGAAAAAGAGAATAAATATTATAAAAATAAATTAAATAAGGAAAAAAAAAAAAAAAAGAAGAGAGAAGAAGAGGGGAAAAGAAAAAAAATTTTCGCCTTAGCCCAAAGTAACTATTCCAAGTGAAGTCGCCGGCAGAAGCTAGTACTTTAATAAGTGTTCACTCATAGGCTACATATCATCACGCTAAGACCAATAGGATCGGAGCACCAATGAAGAATGTTTCAATACCCTTTCCTTTTGAGAGCTTCCGCTACATGCCAGTATTAGCCCAAAGTAACTAACACTACGCGGACGAAGTCGCAAGCAGAAGTTAGTACTTTAACAAGTGTTCAGTCAAACCTAATTACTCAACAGTACCTGGGCTATTTACAAGCCTTAGCTTACTATTCTTCAGCATCATCATCTTCTTGCCCTTATTCCAGCTAGGTAGTGTCGGCACACCATGTTTTCCTCTTCCACTCTCCCCTGTCAGATGTCATCTCAGTATTCACAACTTTTATACACATATAATTTTTCACACAATCCGTTCATACCTTTTTCGTTCTTCCTCTACTCCTATATCCATCCACCACCATGTCTCAACTTTTCTTTTTTACGTTCAGCAGTTATATTAAAAGTATAGTAACCTCACAGCTGTACGGAGCAATGTCCTCCCCGATGCAGATGAGTGGTTTCTCACAGACCTGACACCGGAGCCCCTTACGCCTTCGTGTATGCTCGTCCCGGTAGTGGACCGAGTACTCGCAGCACGAGAAGAATATCTGATGGCAGACACCGTCCCCACCCATTGTCGTCGACGGACGGAGGCATTCGAATGGACCCCTGCATCCCAAAATACTTTAACAATTGCTGATATGTCTATACCACACTGTCTCGAGACTTTTTGTCGGGTCTAGGTCACTGTAAATGTTCACTACTTAAAGTGAATATATTAGTCTCGAACCAGTTGTCGAGTCGATTTTTAAAACCATATACAAAATTAGCAGATACTATTTAGTCAGGCAACCGGTTCCAGTTTAGTACCACTCTATTACTGAGGAAATTGTCAATTGAAAAAAATATTAAATTCTTACAGTAGTACTACAATAACATTCCTCAGGTTCTGGTTTTCTCACGATGTTTTCCTTCCCCGATAGTGTTACCAATTTAAATTAGTAAATGTACGCGAATTCCGAAAAATTCGTTGTTACAAGCCGGGGTTAGATTCTGCGGATATCTGATTGATATTCCACCAGTCAAAGACAACTTCCTACTAATATCATAAAGATGAATGTGAGTTTGTTTGTTTGTTAGGCTTTGACATTTTAACTATTCAACAGTGTGATATGAAATTTTACATACAACTGAAAAGGACAGAGGATACTTTTTCCAAGGGTTAGATGGAATCTACACTAATTTTTTCTTCTTTTAGTAAATGGCGACCTGCGCGAAGTGCACAGTTCTGCCAGTGTCATGTGACTGGAAAATGAAACGAAGAAATAAGGCTGGTCCAAACTTGCGGGGTGTACCCGACTGGATCGCGACCACCGTACACCAGGTGGAACACCCGCTATAGTGGCACGTTCGGGCGTGTCGCGTTCCGGGATCAGCCGGTGTATATCCAGCAACGGGGGGGGGGGGGAGTTTGGGGCGGGGAAGAGGGGGGCGACGAGGGAGGGAAAGTATGTTTGGGGGGGGCCGCAATTTTTTTTGGATTTTTTTTTTCTAACAAACAGGAAAAAAACAATTATTCGGAGAAAAAAAAAAAAAAAAAAAAAAACTTGGATCTTTACTTAACTAATGTTGTTAGGGACAGATGAGCTACCATATTTCATATTTCTATGTAAATGTTCTTTCTATGTCAGTGTTAATATTATTATGAATAACGATCGACTTGTACTTGAATTTAATGTATGTAAGGTAATTTGAATTCAACCGCCATTATTATTATTATTATTATTACCAATAAATAATATTGTACGGAATACAGAAAACATCGAGAAAAATGTGTTATTTAAAATAGTAATATATGGTTAAACGGTGTCGCAATTACGGCGCGCAACGCATACTAGTTATAAGGATAAATGTATAAATATAAACCGGGACAAAGACGTTTGTCACCGGCTAGTTAATATGATTATGTAAATTGTGAAAAGTAATACAGTTCACTGAAAGATCAAAAGTCTGCAAGTTGTTTTACTCAAGAAACCTGAGACCAATACCTAACAAGTCATTGCCATTGAGCGAAGTTGGAAGAGAAAGCTAGTATTAAAATAGATTAAAAAAAAACTTACGATATAGCCTGCAACTCTTTCCTTGACTTCTTTTCAATAACTCTAACTTTAACGTCGCTAGTCTTTTCCATTCTCTTTCTTTTAGGTATCGGTCCGTCTTCAGACTTTATGATTATATAGCTTACATCGTTTGATGCAAGACTCATTATACTAGTGGGTTCTAGAGAGGATAGGATCTCCTCTGTTTTAATCTTCACTTTATTCTCGTCGATGTACAATTTCGAGTTCGGTACTAGCTGAAAATTAAAAGCAAGATATTATTATGACTCTAAAACTAAAACAAAAAACAAGAAATGACATCCGAACACTGAAGAGAACATCTGATGCATTCTAGAATGTTCTCTCTCATTTATACCGTGTAGTAAAAAGATTTTTTTTTCTCGAACTAACTCCATTATTATTCCAATAGATGGCATTGGTCTGAACAACTCATGTCCAGAGAGCACATCTCGTGCACCGGCAGCGTCCGTAACCGTGACCATATGACATATATACACATGGTGGAAGGGTTTTGTTTTTTTCCCTTATCGAACTGAATCGAGTAGTCTAGTTCGTTTTATTTCCGATATACACGTATGTGTTTGTGAATCATGCAATCTCGATTGTATGACTCACAAGCGAATATATGTATGAATAGCTTAGAATAGTATAGCTACCTAGCTACCTGTTTTTTGACCTCAGATCGGGATTTTTTGGTAACAGCCCAAGCCGAGGTGTGCCGTGCACTCATGAGTATGTTGCCTAAACAAAATCGGATGAGTGCCTTAAGCGCTCGCCTTAGTAGTTCGGTGAAGCTGTCAAGGCCGCAAGGCTACTAGCATAGTGAGTTCGAGAGAAACAAAAAATGGTCTGATCAGGTTCTAACTAAATTACTATGTGTCGTATTTTATTAACTTACATAACTTTTTATTGGTACCTTTAAATAATTTTTTAATATAAGTAAATTTTTTTAAAGTAAATAAAACTATTTAAACAACCTATTTTCAATATGAATTTATTTCTGAAAGGTTTTGAAATTTTTTTTTCGAATACCTCGATTATATTCGAAGAGATATATATATTATTAAAATAAATAATATTTGCGACAATTTGGATAGATTAGATTGAATTTGTGATAATTAATAAAGTATACTATAATGTAGGTGGTAGAGCCACGCTAAAGCTATTACTGGTTTCAGTATGAATGTGTCGGCTCGCCAGCGGTACTACCACCCGACCCACAGAAACACCCACGTGAACTAACAGTGCACGCATTGTTGCGTTTCGTTCCGTCAGTGAGAGCGCCGGATACCCAACTCCCCTCTCCCTCCCCACTCCCCCTTCTCCCAAACACAGGTTGGCAACGCACTTGCGACTTCTCTGGTGTTAGTTTGTGGTAATTAATAAAGTGTTTTGATGAGGTGGTAGAGCCACGCTAAGCGATTCTGGTTTAGTATGAATGGGCGGCTGTCCAGGATACCCACCCGACCCAAGAAACACCCACGGAAGTCAGTGCACACATTGTTGGTTTCGTCCGTAGTGAGAGCGATGGATATCCAACTCCCCTCCCCTCCCCACTCCCCCTTCTCCCAAACACAGGTTGGCACGCACTTGCGACTTCTCTGGTGTTAGTTTGTGGTAATTAATAAAGGTTTATGATGCAGGTGGTAGAGCCACGCTAAAGCGATTACTGGTTTCAGTATGAATGGGTCGGCTCGTCCAGGATACCCACCCGACCCACAGAAACACCCACGTGAAGTAACAGTGCACACATTGTTGTGTTTCGTTCCGTCAGTGAGAGCGATGGATATCCAACTCCCCTCTCCCTCCCCACTCCCCCTTCTCCCAAACACAGGTTGGCAACGCACTTGCGACTTCTCTGGTGTTAGTTTGTGGTAATTAATAAAGTGTATTATGATGCAGGTGGTAGAGCCACGCTAAAGCGATTACTGGTTTCAGTATGAATGGGTCGGCTCGTCCGGGATACCCACCCGACCCACAGAAACACCCACGTGAAGTAACAGTGCACGCATTGTTGCGTTTCGTTCCGTCAGTGAGAGCGATGGATACCCAACTCCCCTCTCCCTCCCCACTCCCCCTTCTCCCAAACACAGGTTGTTAACGCACTTGCGACTTCTCTGGTGTTGCAAGTGTCTATGGACGGTGGTGATCACTTAACATCAGGTGACCGACATGTTCGTTTACGTCCTATGATATAAAAAAAAATGTATAATGATTTTGCAATAGATATAGTACATTATAGTATTAGGTAAATAAAGGTATTTATGGTATAGTGTATATATAGATTTGACTAATAATGTAATAGTTTCGATAGTTGTTTGGAATAGTGTTAAAAAATTACTAAGAATCCTAATTTATATAGAATAGCCGAGGTAGTATTTATAAATCTATACCAATATTATAAACAGAGGTAAAGTTTTGTGTTCGGGGAATCCCTGGTACTACTCATCCGATTATGAAAATTCATTCACTGTTAGAAAGGTATATTATCCCTCAGCGCTATAGATAATTTTTTATTTTGGCAAATATATATATTTTCAATAATTAAACACAAGAAATGTAACTGAAAGCGGCAAGAATTCTGTATGGCGAGCGCTGCTTGAATGGTTTGAAATAAAATATATAACAAAAATATTAATAAGAAAGTATTACAAAAATGTCCGCGACACCATATATCTAGGTTAAATATCTCAGCCAAAATGGTTGACCTCAACCAGTTGGTTTATACGTTAATATTATGGTAAATTTGACAAGATTACATGTGGATGCAGATCTCACGTATACTTTATAGAATAAACAACTAAATCAAATTTAAAATTTAATTTACTTTTTGGTGAATTTACCAGGCTCATAGCATTATTAAGCTCTTGATAATCTTTAATATCCTTAAAGTAACTTTGATGGTATTTCTATCCACAACCTTAGTGTTACACATTACATAGGTTACATATAGAAAAGATATAGATTTACATAGATACTAACGGGCCCGGCGGACGTTGTCCGGCGTTGATAATAAAAAAAAATTCTAAACGTCAACCGCAGCGCCACCTACCGGGTCCAATTGTGAATCTAAACCATTCTCGGATCCACTGGAACACGCACACAAAATTTTATGAAAATTGGTCCAGCCGTTTAGGAGCAGTTCAGTGACATACACACGTACAGAAGAAATTTATATATAAAGATTAATATTTTGGATATTATTTTGTCATTTTACTATCAAATCTAATACAATGACTTCTTTTTATAACAATCTATACATATAATAAGAATGTAAATGTAATGTGTCAGTAAATTTTCGTGAAAAAACTTGTTGTAAGTGTCTAATAGAATACATTTCAATCATTTTTAGAAATGTCTGTCTGTCTGTTTGTACGGTGTTCACAATATAACCTCAATAAGAAAATCGTAAAGCATGTCCTCGGGAGTAACTTAGTGTTTGTTTTATCAAAATCAGTCCACTCCATCAAAAGTTATTGTAATTTTAATGACAACGCGGCGTAAGTAAGAGAGAAAAGTAGACAGGTAGATGGACATCCAATTGACTTTATTGCTCACTGTTTTTACATGAACTTCCACGCAGACGAAGTCGCGGGCACAGCTAGTGTTATCTAAAATTAAGAAAAAGTCATCCAGTATTTGAGATTCTGTTAATTCTTTTTTATACTGCTCCATCCATACACATTTTAAATTGTGTAAACAACTAGCGGGCCCGGCAGACGTTGTTCCGCCCTGATTATGAAAAGTAAAATAAACTCTATTGTTAACGCCCCCGCAACCCCCCTTGTGGATGGAATTTCGTAAAATCTGTTCTTAGCTGACCTCTACTCGGCGAAAGGAATATTCCTACCATATTTCAAGTCGCTACGCCTTATGGTTCCAGAGATATCGTGATGAGTCAATATATAGGTGGGAATCTCTTATAAATATATAGATTAAAAGGGCTTAATATCCTGGTTACATGCTATGCTTTGTTATATACTATGCTTTTCCTCATAACATTGGCATATATATTAATATGAATAAATTTAAGCTCTAATTAATTGTTGCATTTTACTTACCTGTAGTAGATATATATGTGTACATATATGGTATTTATTTACTAACTTAGTTGTTTAGGAACTTACTAATCCCAATGGTGTATCGCCCATTGGTTCTATATTAGACATAAATGGTGGTGGGTAAATCAACTTCAAATCTTTTCTTGTTGTTGTATTATCGTTGGAGTTGTTCTTAATGTACATGACACTGGAGGAATTGTGGAATTTTCCACAGAGGCCAAAGACAAAATTAAAAAAAGAGATAGGTGAATAAGCTCATACCTTGTGGTATTTCTGCAGTATAGGCCGGTCTTCGGTCCAAGTTTTAGGGTTTCCTGAAGCATAGGCTTCAATATGCTCCATCCTAGCATGGTTGGATAGAGCCAAAGAGCTCATAAAACCTTTTGTGCAGATTCTACAGTATACCATATCTTCTACATCATCTTCTAGTACCTCTCTCTGTAAGAAATATGAATTCCATATTCTTATCACATAGTAAACATTAAAATCACTGTTGAAACTCAAGAGAAGGTGTATAAAACTAATTATTATAGTGGACGCTACTTTGGACTTCCACTTGGAAACTTTTAATATTTAAAGGCTATTATTATAGGTTGGATCAATATGTGAACGATGTGACGTCTGGAAATGACCTCCCTCTCTGTGCATCCACTAATAACGAATGTAAATATTTATGTTCCTATAAAAATATATGACATGAAAAGATAAACCAGATCGAGTTTCTTGCCGGTTCTTCTCGATGACTGGGCTGTTTTCCGAACCGGTGGTAGCTTTGACGTTCATAAACGCCTTCTCAGGGCCTAAATTGAATAAAGAATATTTTGATTTTGATTTTGAAAATTGATTGAACACTACTACGTCTAACTGCAACAAAAAGCAAACCAATTTATCAATATATATGTATATTTATATATTATATAATTAATATAAATATAATAGTTATCAATAAATTAATTAAAAATATGTTTGCAGATTGACGTGTAATCACGACAATCGATTACATGTGTTTCGCTCCATCACGGAGCATCTTCAGATCGATGTTGACTCATCCGATGCGAGAGGTTGATTTGCTTTGAGTTGCAGATAGACGTAGTAGTGTTGAATCAATTCCAGGCGGAAGTGTAAAGTAAGGTCCACTAAAATACTTAATGATGGCCTTCATCAATAAAAAAATATGTATAAAACTATAATAAGACCAATTGTGTTACATGGACGAAGAGACGGATAGAAAAGATTACATATGGCAGAGATGCAAATGTTAAGATGGATGTGTGATGTAACTAGAATAAAGAATGAATGGGTATGGCAGAGAAAGTTTGCAAATAGCACCACTGACCGAGAAGTTGAGGAGTAATAGGTTAGTATGGTATGAGCATATTAATCTAGAATCTAGAAATAATGTAATCTTCTCGAATATAGAAATAAAACCAAAACTGTTTGGCATATAGTAAATTTATTTACTATATGCCAAACAGATTCTTTAGAATTAGGTAAAAATAAAATAAATGATAATTCACATAATTTAAATGTCGACGGAGTACATATTTCCAAAAGTACAGAGGTTGTAACTGTTTTCCAAGATTATTTCACTAATATACCTTTACAAGTAACCAAAGATATAACTTCATCAGCTCAGGGTGCAGCAGCTTTTTTAAAAAATATAAGTGTACCTATAGATTCAAAATTTAACTTCTTATCTCTTAGTGCAGGTGAAATAATAAGGGCATTCAAACAATTAAATTTAAAACACACTAAAGACATAATATAAATCCATCACAGTGGTAAGTCTTTAATTGTCACTATTTCACCACATTTGGCTAAAATATTTAACCAGTGTATAGCAAAAGGAACTTTCCCCAATTTAACGAAAATAAGCAGAATAGTTCCTTTGTTTAAATCAGGCTGCGAAGTAGTCTTGGAAACTATAGACCTATTTCTGTACTTCCCTCCTTATGTAAAATTTTTTAAAAGATTATGCTCAACCAATTAGTAGACTATTTCAATATCCAGAAGTTTCTGAATGGTCGAAAGTTTGATTTCACGAAATTTAAAATCTACTGCTGACATGAGTGCAACGCTTATAAATTATATATTGAGGGCCTGGGAGGATTCACATGATGCAATTTTTGTGTTCTGCGATCTGTCTAAGGACTTTGATTGCGTTGACAATAGTACGCTTATTCTAAAATTAAAACATTATGGTATTTGTGGATCTTCTCTTGACCTTCTAGTCTTTTATTTAAAAGATAGTTGTCAGAAAGTAGCATACAAGCATACAAGGGGTAAACTTTGCAGGATCCTTTGTACGAATTGGTGTCCCACAGGGCTCTATTCTAGGACCATTCTTGTTCTTAATACACATAAATGGTCTGCCGCTAATGGTCAATAACTGTGCTGACATGGTGCTTTTTGCAGACGATACTTCAATTATATTTAAAGTAAAAAGGACAGATTCAGAGGTTGGGCATGTAAATAATACTTTAAAGGAAATTTCTCATTGGTTTGCATTAAATAACTAAATAAATACAGGTTAAACACAATGTATGAGAT
Source organism: Antheraea yamamai (assembly GCA_036509395.1). Classification (NCBI taxonomy): domain Eukaryota; kingdom Metazoa; phylum Arthropoda; class Insecta; order Lepidoptera; family Saturniidae; genus Antheraea; species Antheraea yamamai. The sequence continues at coordinate 1,298,702 of AP028452.1, forward strand.
TTATTTTGCCTAATGTGCCACTAGTTGATAGTAGCATCAAGATCGAAGGGAACTTTGTAGGGTTAGTTGATAATACTGTATTCTTGGGTATCACACTAGACTCAAAATTATAATAGGGTCCTCAAACTAAACAATTGGCAAGCAAATTAAGTTCTGCTGCATTTGCTATACGTAAGATCCGCCAGCTAACTGATATTGCCACTGCTAGGTTAGTCTACTGGCTATCATGAATCCCTTAATGTATTGGTGATATCTGCATGAAAATCCGTTCAATAGTTACTTATCTACTATACTTCAATAGTAATTTATCGCGAACAGACAAACTTAGCGGAGGACTTTGTTTTACAATATGTAATGATATATATTTATTTATTTACAATAACTAATGGAACAATAAAGTACTCACGGGTATAATATGGGAAGACTTGAATGTCATGTAATTAGAAAACTTAAGTATGAAGGTGGATGAATATACGAGTAGAGGAAGACATTAAAAAATGGTGCGCTAGGTGGTAGGGCCATGCTAAAGGTACTAATTGTTTCAGCATTGAATGGGTCAGCTAGCTCGGGATAGTACCACTCTCTCACAGAAAACCGACATGAAGTAACAGTGCTCACATTGTTGCGTTTTGTTCGGTCAGTGAGAAGCCGGAGGACAATCTCCAATCTCGCCACCCCTCACCTCCAAACACAGGCTGGCTAAGAACTTACGACTCCTCTGGTGTTGCTAGTGTCTATCGGCCGTGATCACTTAACATCAGGGTACCCGTCTGATCGTTTGCCTCCTATAACATATGGATTGTGTGAAAAATGATATGTGTATAAAAAGTGTCAATACCGAGATAACTTTTGATAGACGAGAGTGGAAAAGGAAAACATGTCGTGCCGACAGTACTTAGACGGGATAAGAGTTAGAAGTTGTTTTTTTTTTCCAAACTGACAACACTATTTATGTAGCAAGGTCTTAACAGCTTCACCGAACTACTAAGGCGAGCGCTTAAGGCACTCAGCCGATTTTATTTGACAACTCGCTCAAGGGTGCACAGCTCACCTCGGCTTGGGATGTTGCCTGGTACATGCAATTCGCGACCTATCTGAGCTAACCTAAGCTAACTATTCATACGTATATGAGTTGTTGAAACATATATGTGTATCAAGCATACATACCTCAGCAACTCTTATATATAGATATATATCTGCTATAGATGCGGAAACTTGTAAATGGCCATCATTTATGTTTAAACATGTAATGTATTTTTTTTGTCTAGCTGTAAGTTTCCCTAAGAATTTAAAATAAATAAATAAAATATTTCGTATTGGATAATTTGGGAATTAGAAGAATAACCTTCATCATTACTACTACCATGCTATGGTTCATCACAATGTTTTTCTTCACTGGGAGCTCCGACTTAGTTGCAAGAATTTAAATCGACCTCCTTGACGCTGTGTCCGAACACACTATCAACAAGACCAACATTGCTCAAGCAAGAAACAATTAGACTTTTGATACATGCTAGTGTATAGTATCAGCCTTTCACCAAGACCATACATTCAAATTATGTACTGAACTTGGACATAAATATTCTTTAATTTAGAAAATCCTTCATACATTTTAAATATACAGTACGAATTAACTATACACTACGCCTTTCGCTTCTGTTAATGTGTTACTAATGCTTTGCTGTCCCTTCAAACACAAGAACAGTCAAACAAAAACAGGATCACTCGACCAATTCTGTTTGTCAATAACCTCACTTATTATCTAAATTCTTAACAGTATGAATAACATTAAAAAAAGAACAGTTTATACCGACATATGGGAACTCACCTTTAGTTTGGGGAATGGGACAACGTTGACATATTTTTCTGATGGCGCCGACATCCTTAGTTAATTAGTCATCAGAGTTCAATATCTAAGACGAAATACGTAACATTATTTCCAAACTTTAGTTAATGACAGCAAAAGGAAAGTCAATAAATCGTGGGTAATAAAGCAATCTTTCTAAGAACTTTTAATGTAATTTTAGAATACTAATAACGTCTAATATTTCTCAAATAAATTTATGTGTAAATATATATACATTCAAATAAAAACTAAATAGCGGGAATGTAAAATTGTCAAAAATTACTTTTTATAAAAAAAAGAAAATCCTAGGTTATGGCGTCGATGGACTTAGAAAAAGTCAATATGGTAATGAATATGCACTTTTAAAATATTTCCAAGGTATGCTATTAACAATGTAAATATTTATTATTATTTACAAAGACGCAAGAAACCTAAAACAATCATAAACTTCACCCTCAAAACACAAATTTCTTTCCTTTGACTATAGATAGGCGCTTGTTTTTTTTTAATTAAAAAAAAGAACGATTAAGAAAAAATAAATGTCGCGGACTCAAAGTGCAAATTAAAAAAAAGCAAATGCTCTACATACCCAAAAATCATAGATTTACAAAAATAATTCATAAACATTACAAATCTTGTAAAATAACGCTTATTATATAACGGAGGTGTGGCTCTTTACGTGCAATAAGACGCCATTTCGTTTTCCAGTGGATGCCTTGTTATTCGATGGGTGTAACAAAATATTTAACATGTACCAAGGTTTTTTTTAAATATCAAAACCTATTTTGAAACTACTATTTTATATTCAGAATTATGCAAGAAAATAATTTATATTTTGATAAAATAAAATAAAAAATTATTCGACTAATTTATATTTCCTTGCTTATATCAGACCATAAGGATGTTTGTAGTCTATGGAAACCAAAGTTTTATCGATATTTTGAAAACTCTCAAATTTTATTATTTAAAAATAATTTGAATGGCCAAGGCAACTACAATAAAAGAGGCAATTAAAAGATGGGAAGAAAAAACCGGTCAGCAAGCAGCCACAGCCACAGAAGTCAGTTTGATATTTCAGTGGCCTCCTATTGAAAAAATGGATAATTCACTATCTTGCCTCGTTAATTGCGAGTAAGCAGTAATTGTAGTTTTTATACATTTTAGTATAATAATTTAATATTATTATCAAATATTTCGTTTCAGGAAATTAAGTCTTTCGACAAATATGATTGAAAAAGTCACAGGTTTAAACAGTTTAAAAAAACTTCGAATTCTATCATTAGGAAGAAATTATATTAAGTCATTTTCTGGCATGGTAAGAGTTGAATATGTTTGAAATACGTGTTTATAAGGAAAGACAAAAATATAAAAAACAACGATAATACCGGGCCATTAAAAATGAAATAAATTTTTGGCGGGGTCTTGGAATGTCATGTAGTGTTTTTTATATTTTATTCATAATCTTGTGTTATTTGGCTTTCTATTTTGTGATATTGGTGGTGTTTTACGTAACATAGTTTGGTGTTTTTGCACAAGTAATACTACGGAACATGGATTCTGAATTGCCACCAAAACTCCCTGGAAAATTCTAACAAGAGGGCCACCATCTTGTGAGTACATTGAAATAATCGCAAGAAACTTGTAATATCATTACTTGCTTGACAATGGCAGTAATAATCTACTAGAAGATTAGTTGGTAAAAATAAAATACAATGAAAAATGAAAGCAAAGCTTTTATTATAAATTTGAAACAAAAAAACAGGCGGTTACACAAGGTGGTAAGGCTCTTAAATACTAAGTAAACCTAACTTAACGAAAATAAAAAAAAATATCGGACCCCCTCATGACACAATTTTCAATTAATTTTACACGACACCATGGGCGCGTGGTATTTCTGGGTGATATTGAATTAAATATAACCTATACATTATGAGGAATAGTGATATATCTATATATATATCATCATTTGGAAAAGTAATGGATACACAATAGAATCAAATTATGAATCAAAAACAAAGAACTACCATTAACTTTTGAAAATGAATTCATTTTTGTTCATAATTCATCATCAACTGTACTAAATATAATTGCTACATCAAGTTGAACTACATCATCGTAACCGCGGAGATATAAGTCATGGATTACTTTCATGTCCAAACAAATTTTCTTATTTTGATTTTACAAAGCATTTTTCGCTCATTTTTTTTGAATCATCATTTGAGTACACCATAAAGAAATACTAAACATTAAAATATTGACATTGACGGAACGTAAGAAGGTTGAAGGATGTTCGAAACGTCTTTTTCATTTACATGTGTGTATATGTTGTTTCAAATTCAAGCAGTAGTGTGAGTAATGTGTATTTTAGTTAATTTAATATGATTGTAATGCATTTTATATAAAAAAATAGCTTTGTGCACTTCTCTGCCATATAAACTTTAACTGTTCCAAATTTCAAGTTCATCCGTTCGCGCAATTTGCTTAAAAAGGGGTGCAAAGTTTTGGCTTCACGTGTTAATATATAAGATATGTTATAATATCATTGTTGAATGTAGAATAAAAAAGAGTAATTGGAACGTAAGAGTAAAAAAAAACATACAGTCGAGCATAGCAATCTCCTTCGCAACCTTTTTTGAAGTTTGGCAGTATGGATTAATTCCTTCGCCTGTCCTATTGGACGAATATTATTACTACTTTTTTGAAGTCCGTTATTGACGGATGTCAATGTCATTTTTATTTATATGTGTGTGTATATGTTGTGTAAAATCGGAGCAGTAGTGTGAGTAATGCATATTTTAATTAATTTAATGTACTTATAATGCATTTTATATAAAATAAATAACTTTCTGCACTTCTCCTCCATATAAACTTTAACTATGCCAAATTTCACGTTCATCCGTTCGCGCATTTCTTTCAAAAAGGGATACGAAGATTTGGCTTCACGTATTAATATATAGATATACCAAGACGTAATTAGACCATATTTATGGAGTTAAATATAAACACTCTATTTTAGGGCACTACCGAATTTTATTATGACGCTCTCCAAGTCAGCCTAGGCTTCTACACACTTAATAATAAACTTTTCATTATTTTAAAATTTTTAGGAATCCCTTGGCGATACCTTAGAAGAGCTATGGATTTCATACAATTTAATAGAAAAATTGAAAGGAGTTAACGTCCTTCGTAACTTGAAGGTATTGTACATGAGTAATAACTTAGTAAAGGAATGGAGTGAATTCAATAAACTACAGGTATTAAGTATTAATCTATACTAATATTATAAAGAGGTAAAGTTTGTGACGTTGTGACGTTGTAGGGAGTAATCTCAGGAACTACTGAACCGATTTTAAAAATTATTTTACCAATATAAAGCCACGATATTTGTGAGTGTTATAGGCTATATATCATCACGCCAAGACCAATAGGAGCGGAGCAACAATGAAAAATGTTTTAAAATCGGGGTATTTTTTCCTTTTCAGAGCTTCTGCTGCGTCTTAGCCCAAAATAACTATTCCACGCGTACGAAGTCGCGGGCAGAAGCTATTAACTAATTATATTATCTATAGTAATATTATAAAGAGTTAAAGTTTGTGAGGTTGTAGGGGGTAATATCTGGGGAGTCGGAGAAAATTGGTCGAACGAAAACGTTTCTTACGAACGCTGCCTTAACTATGAGAGATATATGATTGAGTTCTAGAGAAAAGTTGTAGCTTGATAATGCCTATTACCGCCCAACGAAGTTGGCAAGGGTCGGCTAGTGATGTTATATAGTTTTAAATCCCCTGATAAAAATTTGACACTTCGCAACGCTTCTCCGCCTAAAGCCTTGTTCGCACTAGGCTAGCAATTTAGTCGAGTACCGACTAATTTAGTAGTTAAAATACTTGCTACAGCCTAAAACTCGTTTACACAACAGTCGAGTACAGTACACAAAAGAATGGTATTTTGCAAAATGAACGTACAACGATATTTTGCGGCAGCTAATGAACTCAACTAAACCGATAGTTTTCGGTTTTGTTTAGCAGATGAACGAGTAAGAAGTGACGCGTGGTGGGAGGCGTAAATAGATAGAACGAAATGGGTCTTTACGTTTAGTTACTAAATTACGCCGTACTCGACTAAATTACTAGCCTAGTGCGAACGAAGCTTAACTTCCCTTTTATCCATAAACCGTTTTTTCTACATAAATTAAATTAAGCGTTACATGCATACAGGAGCTCCCACATTTAGAAGATTTATTGTTTGTCGGTAATCCACTATACGATGCTTGCGAGTTAGATACATGGCGGAGCGAAGCAGCACGACGTTTACCAAATCTGAAGAAACTAGACGGCGAAACTGTTTTACGTGAAGACGAACCACCCTTAACAGTTGCTGACATGCAGGTATTTATTTGTTCATTCCTTTGAACTGAATCTTCTTAATGGAGGGCTTTGAAATTCTGATCGGCTTCTTTTTTGTGTGAAGAAAAATGGTAACACTGTCGGGTAGCGTGTTGCAAACACCGTTTCTCGTTCGAATACCGAAGTAAAGCAACGTAGGGCGCGGTCAGTACTTGAATGTGAGACTGCCTGGGAACACAGCGTCACGTTAACTTTTTGGATTTTTTAAATTAGAATATTTCCCTGTAATACAAACGTTTTGCTTCTATAGTTTGTATTTATGATATAACCTGTTTTTTGTTTTATTAATTCTCTTTTCAATGGTTCGTCGCTAAAGTACGGGAACGAATTGTTGCAATTGACTATTTTTACAAACAAAGACTCAAAAATTAAATTGATACAAAAATTATAACCCACGCGCAATAATGCCATTTCTTTTTAACTTGTGTCATTTCGTTACATAGTAGAACGTGATAGATAGTATAATATAATAAAGTATAATACAAGTCTAACTTGGGTTTGGTAATTCAATACTTTTTACCCGACTACGGCAAAGCCAAAAGGAAGGATTATGACTTTAACAGTCTATGTATGTGTTTATTTACGCAAAGCACGACCCCAGCATCCGAATTGAATTATAACGATATTAACGTGGAAGTGGCAGAGGATTTCAATAGAACCAAATTAATAGGAATATCTAACATTATTCACAAATCTTTTCACAGACTCAACCATATTATACAACAAATTTTAATTTATTAAAAGAAATTTGCAGTGTTTATGATATTTTAAATATATTTCACGCAAGTTTACATGATTTATTACTCCCATTACATAAAAAGATTATGTATATAACTATACTATAAACTACTATAAGTAATTGTAACGTTAATAAACCCCGATGAATTTATAGTTATCGATTAATACAAACAACTCTAGTAAGTGTTTTGTTATAATTTCAGCCTGACGGCGGCGACGGCGTTGAGACTCTCGTCAGTGCAGAGACAAATGATTAGATCTTTCCAGAAATATGTTTGATTAGAAATAACATATTTATTTATTTCACTATTATTACAACTTTTTCATTTGTCACAGATAATTATGAATAAAAATATTTTGTTTCCCGCTCATTGTCTATGGTTTTAATGGCGCTAATTTTGAAACGAAATTTGTACCAACCAATACCGATGCGTGTTCATTATCATTTAGGCAGGCACTATTATGTTATTATAAGTAGTCCGGTGAAGCTGTTAAGACCTTGCTAGGTCAACAGTGTAACAGTTCGAGAAAAAAAATTATACTCCTATGCTATAACAATGTAAATATTTTTGAAGTGAAACTTCTTTATCGGCGTTGGAAAAAATTTACCGTCACATTTTTCCGTTACGCGCCATCTTGTTTGTATTCATGTCTATGATAATAAAATCCCTTTGTTTAAACTTTATCTAATTTAACTTTATTTTTTAATATATTAATGAAATTGTTTGCCATAAAGAAAGAAAGGGTTTTTTTTTTTTTTTTAAAAAACTAAAAGGAGGAAGGAAGAAAAAAAATTTAGAGAAAAAAAAGAAGGAAAAAAACAATTTTTACTTCTGAGGGGAAAAAAAAAGAAAATCATTTTTTTGTTGGTTGATAAACCCAAAAAATACTTAACCAATTTTAAAAATTATTTCACCTACAGAAAGTTACCTTATCAGCTAGGAACGTGCTGATTTTATATTCAAAGAAGTTTACATTTTTGATATGAAACATCTATAAGAGAGGTTAAACCTGATTGTTGGCGTGGCGAGACGTGGCGACGCAAAACAGGAACTTTGCAATATTAACTAAATACTCAAAAACATTTGCAATATACAGATAGGGATCTGTATATACATAAGATTCAAATTGTTTTGTCGGCCACTCGTTCTACTAGTGTTACGCGGCACTCACCGACGACCTAGGGCCCATTGATAAATGCCGCCAAACACAAACTATGTAGGTGGTAGAGCCACGCTGAAATTATTACTGGTGTCAGCATGAATCGGTCGGCTCGCCCGGGGTACTACCATCCCCTCTCACAGAAAACCGACGCGAAGTAATAGTGCTTGCATTGTTGCGTTTCGTTCGGTGAGTGAGAGCGCCGGAAACCCACCTACTCTCCTTCTCCCCCAAACAAAGGCTGGCAGCGCACTTACGACTCCCCTGATATTGCAAGTGTCTATAAACCGTGGTGGTCACTTAACATCAGGTGACCCACATGTTAGTTTACCTCCAATAATATTTAGAAAAAACACCGCGACTGCGTCTAGCGGTGATTTCCTTGTTTTTATTTCATTAGACAACTCGACTTATATAATTTATACAAAACAATTTCGATGATTCTCATCTGCCAGGCGTCCCGTGACGGCTCAATTTTTTTAAAATAATGTGTAGTTTAATGTTTGTGGTAACGACTTGGTTATTTTGTACAAGTCAATTGAATTAGAAATAATAGCACGAAATATATGTACGTTTTAAGACGTCCTAAAAATAAAGCGACCAACCAAATGTTCTGATGAACATTGAATGCGGAAGATTTTATAGGTATAAGGTTATGAATTTGAAGTTTTTTCGGTACAGTAAAAGGGAATTCCTCTTTAAAAAATAGCAACTGAGTAAAACTATTAAGTAGACTGAGATTCTTACAAGTAGCTAAATACGCATGTCGGACACATCTAACATTTTACGTGACTACATTACTAACAAGCTGTCCCCGCGACTTCGTCCGCGTGAAACCTTATGTAACAAAACAGTGATTAATAAAAGTATTCTAAATGTATCAAGTCCATTAACTTAGGTATCTAACTTTTGATAGAGTCGACCTTTTTTTTCTAACTGACTATGCTGAAGACCTAGTAAGACCTTAACAGCTTCACCGGACTACAAAGGCCAGCGCTTAAGGCACTTAGGCGATTTAATTTTGATAACTAGCTCAAGGGTGCACGGCACACCTTGGCTTGGGCTGTTGCCTAGTTCATGTAATTCGCAGTGATAAAATCGACCGATTTTAATTAAACAAAGATCTAGGATCTAGAACTCTAGGATATGTTTTATATTCTTTTCGCGTTGCACAGGTTCAGTGGACGGAAGAAACGGCCCGTGTGTGCACAGCTGTCTCCTGATAAGATGGGGCCTGGTGGCGGCGTTTTCTACCGCTGGGGTTGCACGATGAAGTCTATAGAGATCTCGTGTAGTCGCAACTATAGCCGCAGATGTACACCGTGGGGTTTTATTCCGTGCAAATCGGACATAACCCACTCTTTTCCCCAGGAGAGCGGTATATACCTAAGGGATTTCCATACGTTAAAAAAAATGGATATACTTTATAATCTTCTTGGTGAGGTTTTATCATGAACGCAATACTTTAGTAGTGATGCGTGTACCCAAACAAAGTGAGAGACATACAGATATTTCTAAAAATGATTGAAATTATTTTATCACTTATTCCTAGACTTGCAATAAATTTTTTTCACACATAATCTAAAAGTACAGACTCGTTACAATTACATTCTTATTATATCTATAGATTACTATGCAAAAGTTTAATGAATTTACACTATTATAAGAATATGTTTGCCTTCCTAGACAATCTTGGAAATTTCCATCCGATTCTACACATTTTGGCAATATAGACTATATTTTATTAAGTTTTATATTGTACAATTTCATCTTATGGATAGTCTGAAGTAATCTAATATAACCTAAAATAAATGCTGTCATAAAATGTGGACTGTGATAGAATTTTTGGGCTCTTTAAATAATGTGTTTAGTGTTTTTTTGATTATTTACTTTTATAAAACTTCGTGACATAATTGGACATTATAAACCCCGTTGCTACTGTAGCGCCACCCTAATTTATCACATTCTGACGGACACTATTTCATACACAGCTGGTTTTCTTTACCTCTATACTCCATAGTCTTCACTAATAAATAGTGATTCTGAGATTTTGGCGGGATCTTGGTCTGCCATGTAGTGGATTTTATTTTTTATTTATAATCTTGTGTTACTTGACTCTATATTGTGTAAACTTGGTGGCGTTTTATGTAATATAGTTTCTGGTTGCGCCGCTTTATGTATGTTTGAAAATTCCCGCATTATGGATTAAATTATGCCACTTTGAAGCCCGACCAATTAATTGCGATCAGGTCACGCCACCTTTCTAGTCTAGCCCAATCACCTTTTCCTGGCACATGCTAGTTCGGTATCGCGACGCCCGCGCCGCTAGTTTCGATTGCGGCCGCCAGTGTTCGACTGTTGCCGCCATTGTGTTAATTCGACTGCTATCGTCGTGTAGTTTGCGCGCCGCACAGTGTTGTTGTGTCGTACCGCGCCGCATGCTAACATTTTGAGTTTTCGCATGGTCGAGTGAGAAGTGGACGCATCGATACATACGTGTCGACATACATTGTAAACAATGAGTGTTGTGTGAAAGAAGACTCGGTGGAGAGAAACGAGAATCACCTAGCCGGCTGGCCACGTGGAGACTGCATCGCCGCGAGGTATGTGCCAAGTTTCCTTCCTACCCTTGTCTCCCTAGTCGTAACTGATCGCAATAGTTGAATATCAAATATAGCACCCCCGCATATACAGTCCACTTAATTTGGCATAGAATCCCCCGCACACGCACGCAGCGCATGCCACCCGGTGACGTCGACATCGCCGCGGCGTCATCAGTTTGTTTATTATGCATAAGAGAAGTGAGTGGAAAATAATACCACGGACCATGAATTCTGAGATGCCACAAAAACTCCATGGAAAGTTCTAACAAGGTGACCGCCATTGTGTTAGTTCATTGAAATTATATCAAGAAACTTGTAATATCGATACTCACTTGACAATGGCAGTAATAGTCCACTAGAAGACTGGTTGCCAAAAATGGAATGGAAGAACTAGTATTACTATTAAATATTCAACAATGGCAGTAATAATCTAAAAGAATGGTTGCAAAATTTTAAGTTAAAAAAAATAAAAGCGATTCTAGAATTTGTTTGACAGTAGAAATATTTCGTGTTTGTAACACAGAGATTAAAAGAAGAGTAATTTTTTTTTTTTATTGTAGTTCGGCAAAGTGACTGTACTGTGCCTGATGGTAAGCACAGTACAATCCAAAAACAATGGCGACCACCGAAAGACATACTATCCATCGCCGGTCGCCGCTGTCATGCCGGCCTGAAAGCCGTTAAAAAAAGCTGTTAAAATACATGAAATTACTAGTAACAAAATATAGATAGAGACAGACAGATACCGAACAGTAACTGCCTTGTCAGTGTAATGGAAAGTAGCTTCCCGTGATTGCTTTTACAAATAAAACAAAACAGTCGCAAAAATAATTTTATTTACACAACTATTTTATATCTATTTATTGTACAACTTCACAGAAGGCATTTCTTATATAATAATCATGTCTTGTATTTAGAAAAACTACGAATTTCTCTTTCCATAATACCACATACCACAGTACACATACTGCACTAACGCAACTTCCACCATATTCTTCAACCACAGAGTATACGAATTTGTTACAGATAACAAATTAAAAAAAAATTAACCATTTTAATCATAATTTCTCAAATTTAATTTTAATTTGTCATTGATAAAACCACAGTAGCTTATTAATCATATTATTTTAACACCAAGTATATAATATACTTAATTTATCACGTGAATTATTCAAGGGCCATTAATATATATTTTTTAATTATACAAAAAATAAAGGCAAAGGTAATTGTTATACAGCCATATTTTTAAAACATGACAGAAATATTCATAATACAAATATTAGCAAACAGAAATACCTATTTGTATATATTTGTTGATTGTTAAAAAAACAAGAGTGACAATCAATCCGACAACCTTAAAATCAGAAGAAAAGCTAAACACAATGTAGTGATGAAATAAATAATATTCACTATCATAATGCCAACTTTAAAATAACATGTCGGAGACAGTTAGATCGGGGATACAGTGAGGCATCAAAGTCATTAACTGTAACGGTATTTTTAGTAAATTAAGTGTTCCAACTCAACTCTCAGAATCGCCATTATTTCGAGGTAGGCTATAAGTAACCACTCACAATTGTGTAAACTGTACATTTGTTTGCTTTTTAATACCAAAAATAAAATCTAACATGACACCTTAATGACTATAATTTTATTAACTCTTTTGTAAGTTAATTTTAAAACTTTAGTAAGTAAATTCGCATATCTTTATTATACTAATTTCAAAAAAAAATACACATTTTTACGTCTTAAAGTTCAATGCTAATAGTCTTATATCAAACAAATAGAACCCTTATCAACCCCATCCGGACTTTCATCCCCTTATAGAAATGAGGATTTTTCGTAGTAAAATCATAAGATACGACGTTTATTGACTGATGTGGGTTCGAAAATAGTTTTATATAAAAAAAATCAACCCTTATCAACCCCATCCGGTCTTTCATCCCAATTTAGAAGTAAGACTTTTTCAGCAGTAAAATCATCAGATATAGCATCTATTGACATGGATTCGAAATAAAAAATCTGAATTTTTTCCTGTGAACAGAAATATCATAAAACTATAGGCTTGTCGTGTTGTCCACACTCATTCAACTAGCTAAAACACTGGATATATGTTAAAAAAAAACACAACTTACACCTTTTTTCAGACAATTTTCCACTTCTGATGACAGCGAGACCCATTACACTGGTAAAACACTGAGATTTCGATAGCACAGAACACTAAAATTAACATAACATCACTAGTTTCACTGTATTGATCTCTTGTCACTCGGGACCATTGTCACTATGTCATTCACATTTCCAACCGGAGTAGTTTTGTTGACCCATTCCGAGTACAGATGTTGAGCAATCTTATCCAAATCTCAAATTCTGAGCCAAACGTGTGGCTAGACTACATATATATCCTGCGCAAATGTTGAGCCGTTGTGATCGCATTGCACTGCGGACAGATTTTCTTACTCTTCAACGATTGGAGCCAGCAGACCTGGAAAATGAAGACCGTATTGTACAATTAAGGGCTCCTCCATTAATCACGTAATTTTTTTTAAATCCCCCTCTATCCTTGGTGAGATGTCGCGCGATTTATCTCGTAGACAGTGCCCACCCTAATCACATTGAGATGTTTCAAAATATGTATTTTGAGAGCAAATATATTAGATTTATTCAAAGACAATCTATTTTTACACTTTACATCAAACAACACTTTAAACATCTTTACGTCCACCCACTCATACATTTTGATATATAGAAGAATTGAGTTAGATTTCGGTATATTTTAGTCAAGAAACATGTTTTACTTGAAATTAATCTGACATCGTCAAATTTTTAAACAATTTTTGCTCAAAAAATAAACGTTATATTCGCTGAAACACCCTCTCCCTTCCACGTGAGATTTAGTGAGATTCAGCTTGACCCACTCCCACCTTTAAAAACCACACGTAATTAATGGAAACTCCGCCTATGTAAAATATATAAATGTGGGTTATGTTTAGGAGATAGACATTGATGTTACAACTATATAGATACGTCATAAGCGCTTAGACAGCGCTTTGTTAAAACTTGGCTAACTAGCTTATTTTTGACGGCTGCCCCGTCATTCCGTCCGTATCTAAGCAACATATAACTCATATAACTATTTAATTTTCACCAACGGATACAGAGAATATGCCATCTTACTTCCACATTATATCCAAGTCAGTGTGGAGTTACTATATTACTTTACGTATGTGTGCGTTATCGTCCCATTTGTTCTGGTAAAATATCATGTAGGTAACTTCATTACATAGTATAAAACAAAGTCCCCTACCGCGTCTGTCTGTCGGTCTGTTCGCGATAAACTCAAAAACTACTGAACGGACCTTTATGCGGTTTTCACCAGTGGATAAAGTGATTCACGAGGAAAGTTTTGTTATATAATTTGTCCAGGATTTTCTTATAATCAGGGCAGGACAACGTCTGCCGGGCCCGCTAGTTAATTATAATATCATTGGAGCTAGATATGAAGTTCACAATGGTGGACTTTTCTTTGGTTTTCTTCAACATGCCCAATTATTCAATAGGACATTATTTTGATATATTTCTTACCTCACAGTAGACGTGCCAGCACTGTATGGAGACGGCAGGCGAGATATACGGATCGAGACATATCAAACATTTAGCCTGCAATAGAAAACAATACATGTAACTTTATTGGAATCACAACAATCATAATCTACGATTTATTTTTCCCAGAGTATTACCTTATACTATACTAATATTCATTGTGGCCAAGTGAGTTTAAAAACTATCTTCTAATATATAAAATTCTCGCGTCACAGTTTTCGTTGCTATACTCCTCCGAAACGGCTTAACCGATTTTGATGAAATTTTTTGTGTTATCCGGTATCTATGAGAATCGGCCAACATTTTTTCATCCCCCTAAATGTTAGGGGTAGTCCACCCCTAAATTTTATTTTTTATTTTTTAGACAAAATTTTTAATTTCTATTTTTTTATGATACAACATACAAAAATACATACAATCCTCAATTTTCACCCTTCTACGATCAACCCTTATTTTTTAATAGCCATTTTAGTAATAGGAAATTATTTATATGGCAAAACAACGTTTGCCGGGTCAGCTAGTAATTAATAATAACAATATAATAAAACCATATATGTGAAATTTGTAATATATATATACGGTAAAGTATATAATAAAAATTTTGATGTGTCATAAGCATTTTCTCAGAGCCTATCTATACTAATATTATAACGCTGGGGGGTTTGTTTGTTCGATTGAACAAGCTAATCTCAGGAACGACTGATCCTGTCTGAAAAATTCTTTCCGTGTTAGATAGCTCGTTTATCGAGGAAGGCTATATATCATCACGGTCTTTACTTAATAGGAGCGGAGCACTAATGTTTTTTTTTAAACGTTAGCCCAAAGCAACTAATCCACGCGGACGAAGTCGCGGTCAGAAGCTAGTACTTTCAAGGTCTTACCATCTGAGGACGACCTCATTTGATGTTATATGATGATGCACAGTCTTATTAAACACATTAGTAACTAATCTTTACCTCTTTATTGAATCTATTTACCTCGTGGCTATTATGCGGCTTTTATGTGGGTAGTCAGAGATAGAGACAGATAAGTGAATTTGATTCCAATGTAATACACAACAGGGATGACGTTTCTTTGCAAAAAAAAAAACGATTTTTGAATCGATCCGAATCGTGATCTGTACAATCGATTAGTGAAAAAATCGAGATCTACGGGTTCGAGTATTCGAAAATCGGTCTCTCAATTTTTTTTTCTTTTTTTTTAATTATAAATTATTATTAATCAAATCAGAATTTTATAGTGTCAGAGATGAATTCACTGGATCGATACAATGTTTAGTATCAATTAAAATAATTGATTTTTCTATGTCTAAAAATCGATTATTCAAATGGCAAACACATCAAACATAGATGAGGGCTGGTTGTAAAGTGACAAATTGGTCGTCCCATCTTCCAGACTAAGTAAAACCAGTAACATCTTTTTTTTGAAGTTATACTTCTTTAGGCGCGTTATGAAAAAATGATGAGAGTGAAATTTTAATTTTTGTGACACAAAATTAACAGTATGAAGCTGTCTGCTTAACCGCTCATTAAGTCTCGAAAAAAAAGCTACCAACAAAATAGAAATTGAACCTCGATATTAGTCGCGCATGTTGGTACGCTCATCGCTTTGTGTTTTTTTTTTTTTTTTTTCTACAAACGTAGATTAAGGCGAAAGATAAAATTTTTGAACAGATTGTTATCTTGTTACGCCAAAGAAGTATTATAACTTCTAACGCGTGTACATAAGTACACACACACTTTTTTAGGTAATAGTGGTAGGTTTTATAACAAAGTCCTAAAGCATATTACCGATTTGTCGGATTATGAGTTTAAGCACCACGTCAAGCGGGTTTTAACATCAAAAGGCTATTTATTATAGATGGAATACATTTAATTTAAATAACCGGAGGCGCCGCACAATGGAACCCACCATTTCGAGACTAATTCATGTTTTTTTATTTCTACCGACACTTCTAGTAATATACATATATTTCGAGCAATCTATGATTTGGGACCTCGTGAATCATTAAAGACTAAGTTTCAGGAATTCGGTATTTTAACTCTGCCCTCTCAACATATTCTTGAGAATTTGATGTACGTCCGGAAAAACTTAGATAATCTGGATTTAGTAAAAGACCGACATAATGTAAATACCAGAAACCATAACAAACTGGTCACTCCATGTTTCAGGCTTACTAAGACCAGTAACAGTTTTTTAGGTAATAGTGTTAGATTTTATAACAAAGTCCCAAAACACATTACCGATTTGCCGGATAGTAGGTTCAAGTGTTATGTCAAGCGGGTCTTAATACATAAAGGTTATTACAGGGTGGATCAGTATGTGAACGATAGCGACGTCTGGAAGTGACGCCTCTCTCTGTGCACCCACTAAAAACGAATGTAGCTTTATGTGCCTATTATGTTGTAATAATAAAAAAAATACGTTAGTTATTATGAAAAGATAAACCAGATCGAGTTTCTTGCCGGTTCTTCTCGATGACTGGGCTGTTTGTCCGAACCGGTGGTAGTTTTGACTTTCATAAGTGCCTTCTCAGAGCCTAAATTGAATAAAGAGTATTTTGATTTTGTGGGAATGAATAAAAATAAAAATGTTTTGTGTTACGTTTGATTGTAATTGAAGGATGGTAAATGAGTCGTTCGTTTGTTTGTTTTTTTTAAAAAAAAATCTAAGTGTAATAACTGGTGTCTTTTGATTGGTCAGTGGTGGAAAATGATTATAGGACTATAACTTGTAAACTGTGTAAAAATGAATTAAAGATTGTTTCTCCAGATTCCACTGTGTTCTCAATCATCCCACATATATACCAATAGTGTGGATCAAATGGTGATGTCTGGAATTGACTCATCTCTGTGCATCCATTAAAAACGATTGTAATGCTTTAAAATGTCTGCCACAAATTTTGTGAAAACGCAGTGTACAGTGATACTGGATACTACTTTAGAGTGATATTTTACAAAACATCTATAAAAAAAAGCCATTCAAATTTAAGTAGCTCTTATTTCTAATCATCTTTTGCACCTGGTACCTGTATATTTGACACGGACTCAAACTCTGTGAGTGCACAAACGTTCCTAAGTAATGAAACACTCTAGATTGAGTTTATATAATAAAAACTAGCTCACGCTTGCCGGTGGAATTTTACTTTGGGCAACGTGACGAAAATCCGACTTTGGAACATTTATCGGTGCTCGGGTCCTATTGTTTTTTTTCGAACTGACTATGCTATTGATCTGGCAAGGTCTTTACAGCTTCACCGGACTACTAAGGCGAGCGCTTAAGGCACTCAGCCGATTTGGTTTTAGGTAACATACAAAAGGGTGCACGGCACACCTCGGCTTGGGCTGTTACCTGAAAAAGTCGCGTCTGACCTAGCTAAACTATTCTAAGCTATTCATACACATATTCATTTGTGAATCATACAATCGAAATTGCATGATTCACAAATGCGTACGTGTATATCGGAATGAAGGGGTCCTATTGGTTTTAGCGTGATGTTATATAGCCTATAGCGCTCCTCGATAACTGAGCTATCTAACACTGAAAGAAGTTAATCAAATCGGACCACTAGCTCCTGAGATTAGCGTATAATAATATTATAAAGAGGTAAAGTTTGTGTGTTTGTGACGTAGTAGGGGGTAATCTCAGGAACTACTGGTCCGATTTAAAAAATACTTTCAGTGTTATATAGCTCATTTATCGAGGAAGGTTATTTTTTTTTTTTTTTTTTTTTTAGGTTCCCACCTATTTTGCTTCGTTTTGGCATGGGTGCGACGGATTGGTGGAATTTCCTTCGCGGGGGTCAGCTGACGGATTTTCGATTCCCCAAAGGGGGGTTGCGGGGAGGGGGGGGGGGGGGTAATCAGGGCGGGACAACGTCAACCGGGCCCGCTAGTAGCCTATAAGGTCATAGGCTATGTATCACGCTAAGACCAATGAAGAATGCCTCGAAATCAGGTTTTTTTCCCTCTTGAGAGCTTCCACTGCATATTAGCGTTAGCCCAGAGTAACTGTTCCACGTGGACGAAGTCGCGGGCAGAGGCAAGTATCAGCATATAAGTATAGATACGTTGTGTCTAATTGCTTTGAGAACATCTAACTGTAGCACTATTCTGACAATTTATAGAGTTATTGGAATGAAAAAAAAGTGTAATATTTCTAAAGGTAACTTGAGTTATAACTGTCCTTGCAACAGTTTCATACTAACAAAACCAATAATCTTTTGAAGGAAGAAAAAACAAAATATTTTCTTACCTCAGCCCCTCCATTTTGTTTCCTCTCCAATTCGCGTATTTTCGCTTTTAAAGCTTGTATTCGAGTCTGAAATAACCAAAAAGTAATTGTAATATGGTTTTTTTTGGCGGGTTCTTAATTTGTCTTGTAGTGAATTTTAGTATTGAAAAAGCGTGCGGAGCTGCGGGTACAGCTAGTATAAACTAAAATTACATAAATTACTTTTTGTAAAGTCAGCTATCTGCCAGTGAAAGTTTCGTGAAGATCGGTCGTACCGTTTTGGAGATAACACTGCGGGTATTGCAGGCAAGGCCACGGTTAACAGCTAGTCTAAATTAAAATAAACGAAATTACTTTTTATAAGGTCGGCTATCTGGCGGTGAAAGTCCCATGAAAATCGGTCCAACCGTTTGGGAGATAGCATTGCAGACAAAGCCGCGGTTAATAGCTAATTTAATTTAGAGTAGCCTAAGTAACCCGCTGTAATTTTAGCTATCTGCGAGTGAAATTCCAGTCAAAATCGGTCCAGCCGTTTCGGAGATTAGCCGGAACAAACAGACAGACCGACAAAAATTTTAAAAATTGCATTTTTGATATCAGTTGCGTGTATATTTTCGTACCCAATCAGTATAAAAATTTAATTTTGATATTACATACAGACACTTCATTTTTATTACATTATAATTATTAATAACATTAATGATTAGATGTCTTCCTAATAAGATCTTAGAATATAAACGTATTACGTAAAGAGTTCCATAATACAATTTCTTGCGGAACAGACAAGCGTTTATTTTTTGTATAGTCAGAAAATCTTATTTATAATAATGGCAATGTATATTAAATGTAATGTAAATCTTAATAATAATATTTTAAGTTATTGTTTCATTAGTTCCTTATACAGTGTAAGTGAACATTAAGGTAGTTATATGTTGAGTTAAGGTTCCAAATGTGTTGCTGATGTCAAACCTAATTTGGCACGCTCTTTGTATTTATATATGTAATGTACACGTTATATGTTACTTTTAGTGGCGTGCGCGTCGTACTTACAATTGTCTTTAAAGAGCGTTTCTGTAATTGTACATAGTCTCACTATTCTATAATTCTTTAATACGATTTTAAAAAACGCGTGCGGATTTGCGGGTACAGCTAGTTATATATATATATAACTAAAGCTCCGCACGCGCTTTTTAAAAATGTATTAAAGAAATCTAAAATTGTGAGTGGGTGTGTACATTACAGAAACGCTTTTTCAAAAACATTTGTAACTACGATACGAACGCCATCTAGTGTAACCTGTAACGTGTACATTAGATATATGAATACTAATAGTATATCGAATGGGGAGGGATTTATCATCAGCAACATAACTGGAACTTCAACTTACTATATACCACACTCAGTGCTCACTAACACTATATAAGAAAGTAATGAAAATTATAAGCTATACATTATCGAACAATATATCTTAAATCTTTTATTATATAGATATAATATGCCCGTATTGTCGATATACTTAAGTTATTGTTATACGTTGTTATAATCACTGAGTTATGTAGAAGCAAATACGCGGTAAACAAAACAATATGGCCGCCAAATTGACCAAAAAGATGATACAATTCATATTACATACAAATATATGACTTTCAATTATGTATATTTATTCTTGGAGTCCAATAAGGCACACGTCTCACGCGGTTGTAACATATTTTTGATCAATTTCACACGGACGAATGCACAGGTAGCAGTTAATCACTACATAGTGTACCAATTCAAATAAAAAAAGAATCATTAAAATCGGTTCACAATTGACAAAAATATCGATTAACATACAAACGAACATAGTAGCCTCGTTCTTTTTCGAAGTCGGTTAAAAAGAAAATCAAAAACTACCATTTTCATGTCGTTTTCACCAGTAGATAGAATAATGATTCATGGGGAAGGTTTAGGTATAATTTGTCAAGGTTTTCATTTTATTATCGGGGCGGGACAACGTCTTCCGAGCCCACCAGTTATCTGCCCGTAAAAGCCCCGTGAAAGTCGGTCCAACCAATTAGGAGATAGTAGGATATTGCGGACGAAGTCTTGAGTAACAAAATAAAATAATCTAAGTTACTTCTTATAAGGTGAGTTATCTGCCAGTGAAAGTCCCGTGAAAATCAGTTCAAGCATTACGGATAGTCCACAGCGGCCGAAGGCGAATAAAAAACCTAAATGACTTTTTATGAGGTCTGCTATCTACCAGTGAATATCCCGTGAAAATCGGTCCAACCATTTTGGAAATAGCAATGCGGACGAAGCCGCGGACAAATAAAATAGAATATGTCAACCGCTATAATTTGGGCTATTTGGCAGTAAAAAGTAAAATTCCCGTTAAAATAGCTCCAGCCGTTTTGGAGATTACCCGGAACAAACAAACAAACAGACAAAATATAATAATCTAAAAATATAGACAAAGTATAAAAAAAATTTTTTTTGGTCATTTGTAGCCATATCCATTCATCAAAAAGTTGTTATTTTAATTGTACATACACAAACTTTATTTTTATAATACGTAATAGAGAACAAATAAAAAAATGGAAATAAAAGTAGTATAAACTTTTTGAATAGGAAAACAAAATAAACTTTGAAAATGTTTGCGATAGAAACTTACCACGTTTAACCATGGCAACGTATATAATACTAACGCTAACGAAATCTTGCGAAAGGAAAAAAGTGCCCGATTTTAAAACATTTTTCATTGGAGCTCTGCTTCTATTAGTCTTAGCGTGATGATATATAGCCTAAAGCCTTCGTCTATAAATGAGCTATCTAAAACCGAAGGATTTTCTCAAATCGAACTGGTAGTTCCTGAGATCATAGCGTTCAACCAAACAAACAAACAAACACACTCTTCAGCTTTATATATTAGTATAGATAGGAATATAAATCTAATGTGTCTGTAATTTTTAGATTTCTGTAAAAAAAAAACATTGTTGCAGGTATCTAGCAATAAGTAATAACATACATTTTAATCATTTTCACAAATGTCTGACTGTCTGTTTGAACAACCGTTCAAGTACTGCGTTTAGGATAAAACATTTAGTCTTGGTTTCATTAAAATCGGTTCATTCTATCAAATGTTATTGTAATTTTAATTAGGACGCTAGTTAAGTACGAGACAAAATTAAATAAGTAAATGAACTTAATACATTCAGATGACTTTATTAGTCACTGTTTTTTTTCAATCTTTTTTTTTTTTTCTTTTTTTTTTTTTATATCATAGGAGGCAAACGAACAGGTGGGTCACCTGATGTAAGTGATCACCACCGTCCATAGACACTTGCAACACCAGGGGAGTCGCAAGTGCATTGCCAGCCTGTGTAGGGAGGGGGGGGAGGAAGGGAAGAGGAAAGTGGAAGGGGAGGGGAGGTGGGTCTCCGGCGCTCTCACTGACCGAACGAAACGCAACAATGCAAGCACTGTTACTTCACGTCGGTTTTCTGTGAGAGGGTGGTACTACCCCGGGCGAGCCGACCCATCTATGCTGAAACCAGAAATAGTTTCAGCGTGGCTCTACCACCTACAAGAGTAGAGTCCTTTAGAGTTTTTAGAGTATACATACCTCAGCGCTCGCTTCGACTATCCCATTTGGTTTACGGCTTACTATCTCGGGCTTTTCTTTCGTATTTTCACTTGTATCCATCGATAACTGATTATCCTCTTGTGGATCCACGCCCGGCAATGATATCTCGGACTGTAACAAAATCGTTCAGATTAGAGACGACAGGAAGACGTTAATTTTTTTTTAAATGTCTTCTTATGGTATGCTCTGAAATTCTGATCGACGACGTTTTTGTGCGACAATGTAGCGGCGGCGGTAAACACTGTGTCGGGTAGAGTGTTAGATAACGTCGGGTGCGGTCGGTACAAAGATGGGTGACCGTTTGAAGACACGCGTCACATTGATTTATTGTTGTACTTTTTTTAATAAAAATGTTTTCCTGTTAAAAAAAATTCATTTCTATCCTGTGAGTTTACGGTTCACCATTTTTTTTTTTAATAGACTCGGTAGTTATGTTATATCTTAATACATAAATTTCTTCTGTACGTGTGCATGTCACTGAACTCCTCCTAAACGGCTGGACCGAATTTGATGAAATATTGAGTGCGTGTTCCAGTGGATCCGAGAATGGCTTATATCCACAATTGGACCCGGTAGGTGGTGCTGCGGTCGACTTTTAGATTTTTTTATTATCAAGGCAGTGACAGCGTCCGCCGGGCCCGCTAGTATATATATAATTAAAATTACAGACTCAGTGTACGCGTATCACGCAAAACTACTCAATATATAGCTATATATCGTTTTATTTATTTTGACTTCTTAGATAGCATTTACCTAGAGAAAATACTACAATATCTTCATTTAGTGTAGAGTTATTAAAGTTTTTTTTTTCTTAATTATGGTAAGGCGTGACTGACGCATCTGCCGGTGTCTTGTTTTAAAAGTACATAATAGTAAGGTACTACTAAATTTTGAAGTTAGGGAAAACATCGCGAATAAAAAAAAAAAAAAAAAACAGAAAAACAGAAAATTCTGAAAAGGATCAGTAGCAATGTAATTATCGAAGGAATAAATAATAGTTTCAAAAAACTAAAAAAAACACGCTTTCATAAAAAATCCAACTAAAAAACAGAAAATAAAATTTAATAAATTTGGATTAAGAATAGTGTAAATTAGGAATAGATGTATATTTTTGTAAAAAAGTGACAAAAAAAAAAATTTATAAAAATACTGATATCTGGAGGTGCTGATATTAACAGTGACGCGTCGCATGTTTTCATTGTTTAGTTAAATTTAATTAAGCTCTAATTATTTGTTACATTATACTTACTTGTACTATATATACTTATATGATAAAATATACATATTTATTTACTAACTCATATGTTTAGGAACTTACTAACCCAATTGTGTATTGTCCCTATGTTCTATGTTAGTCATACGGTGGTGGTCTAAATCAACTTCAGATCTTTTGTTGATCCATTATCGTAGAAGTTAAGCTTTATGTACATGACACTGGCAGAATTGCGGAATTTTCCACAAAGGCCAAAGACTAAGATAAAAAAAAAAAAATTAGTTAAATTTTTTTAACTTTTTTTTTCGGATTATTGCATTGTCATCGACCTTTGACAGGTGTGCAAAGTTTGAATTAAATCAGATCGTTCAAAGTAGGACAAAATCGAGCTCAAAGGGGTCGGTTACATACATACATACATACAGGTGGAGCTAATAAAAGCGTGATAAAAAAGAAGGAGCTAAATTCTGACACTATTTCTCGTAATAAATGAAGCTAGCGCATGATAAATGTCTATATTAAGAGTATGAAGTATGATAGTTATATTAGTAGGTAAAGGGACATGACAGAACAATAACTGACAAAACAACACGGAGTGATCGTAATTACTACAAGAAAAAATAAAGTGATTTAAATCACCAACTTCGTAACCACAGAGTTATTAAAGTTTTACATTACTACAAATTTTTTAGAGCACTACAAAAGACACAACTAAATAAAGTGTGTAAGCGAAGCTAGTTTTGCTTTCAGTGATTATTATATACTTTTACTATTAATCGTACATAATATACACTACATACATAAGACAATGACCTTGTGTATGAATAGAATAAGGTTTGTACATTTTTTTTTTAAACTAGTTCGGCAAAATGACTGTACGGTACCTGATGGAAAGTACAGTACAGTCCATAAGTAACGGCGACCGTCGGTGTTAAATAACAACGGCAGTCGTCGCTATCATGCCGACCTGCACATGTGCCTCTTCACGCCACGTTTGAAGGACCCCGGGTCATAAGAGGAAGGGAACACACTGACTGGGAGGCAATTCCACATCAAAATGACTTACATCTGGTGCTATCCTCGATGGTGAATATTGCGCTGGTCCATAGAGCTCCGTGTCCTCATCACCGTCGACTATCTAGAGAAAAATAAATGCAATAAGAACACAGTGTGTTCAAAGAAATAGGCAATTTTGAACTTTGTCGAGTAATTCGAATAATGACGTCAGCCTTCCAGAATTATCCACCCGCTTGAATTGAAAGGCATATAGAGTGCGGCGTGGTACATGAGAACTGACTTCTATTCAGGATATCGGATTGAATATGAAGAAACAATATTCGAGTAGCATTATAAGAAATATCTATTCTTTTAATATAAAATTCTATTTTCGTGTGTACGTGTCTGAACTCCTCCTAAACGTTTGTACAGATTTAGATGAAAATTTTAGTATGTATTTAGGTGGGTTCAAGAACAAATTTGATTGACAATTGGACCCGATATGTTGCACTGCGGTTGATTTTTATGGTTTTTTTTACTGTCAAGGCAGGATAACTGTCGGAACTGCTAGTATATGTATATGTAAGCATAGATAGGATAGTTAAGAAAATATTTCTCTTCTGTTTCATAACTGATTTTCTTTTTGTTTAGTGTTTTTTCCTTTAGTTTTTTTTTCAATTTCTGATTGATACAGTAACAACAAGTAAGATTTGATTTTGATTATCCATTTTTTTTTCGGACGCTGGCCCACGCATTTTAAATTGTTCATAACTTCTTTGTATAGATGGGAATAAAAACATAAATGATGGACAATCGATGGGATTTACGATATTTTGAAAATATTACTCGAAAATGAAGAGGGGGGGCAACTCCTCGGAGCTCTGTGCATTAGATTAATTTCTATCGATTGTAGCCTCAACAGAGATAATGAAATGACGTGGAGATATATGGGATGGAGCTCACCAGAGCCTGGTCGTTGGAGGCGCGTCGGACGCAGGTGGCGGCCCGTGCCTCCGCCTCCTGCAGTGCGGTGGCCCGCACTCGCCACTGCCCGCACCACTGGTACTCCGCCCCAAAACTACCACCAGATGGCTCATCGTTCTGTAACAAGAAAGACCTTAGTCAGTCCTGGTTTTTTTTTGTATGTAACAATATAGCGGCCCGCTTGTTAGAACTTTCCAGGGACTTTTTGTCTTATCACGGAATCCATGTTCCGTGGTATAAAAACCTCCTTGATTTGTTTAATTTTAATTTATATTTAAAACAAGAAAGGAAAGATTCTCTGTCAGTCTTGTAAAAATGCTCTTATCCCTCGAGAATATGTTTTTTTCTTGATGATAAATAACTTTTTGGCAACGGAGGACCGACGGGAGGAGGCTTTGCCCAACTCTCCCGCCACCGTAGCCGGACCTGAGCCCATCTTCTCATTCCACAGGTCCGGCGAACGAGGGGAGGCAGCTGGTGTGTACCCAGTCTGCCTCCCTAGAGGTAGAAGCCCGGCGGCCAACTTCCTCCGGGCGGACCGTTGGGGCGGCTCTACAAGGTAGAGTAGCGAGTACGATCCCTTGCCGCCCCAACAATTACGGTCTGTCGGTACACCGTGGGGTTTTAGTCCGTGCGAATCGGACATAACCCGGGAGGGTTGCGTATCCATAAGTGACAGCACCACGTAAATAAAAAAAAAAGTGGTAGAACCACGCTCAATCTATTACTGGTTCCAGCATGATGGGTCGGCTCACCCGGGGTAGTACCACCCGACACACAGAAAACCGAGGTGAAGTAACAGCACTTGCATTGTTGCGTTTCGTTCGGTCAGTGAGAGCGCCGGATTATCCGACTCCCCTCCCCCTCCCCTATTCCCCTTCTCCCGAATACAGGCTGACAACGCAATTGGGACTCCTCTGATGTTGCAAGTGTCTATGGACGGTGGTGATCACTTAACATCAGGTGACCCACCTGTTCGTTTACCTCCTATGATATATATAAAAAAAAACTCGTTTTTAATGAAACCAAGACTAAATGTTACTCGAGGATATGCTTTATGATTCTCTTGGTGAAGTTTTAACGTGAACTTTTAGCAGTGATGCGCGTCCAAATAAACAGATGGACAGACATTTCTAAAAATTAATGATATATTTTGTATTACTTATTGCTGTCAGACACCTGCAACAATTTTTTCCACAAAAATCTAAAAAGTACAGATACTGTATATTTACATACTTATTATATGTATAGATAAAGACTACTAAGAATTCTGTTTTGATATAGCTCTGCTTACACTCACTTCCACATCAATGCTCTCGTCTTCGGAGCTGGTATCGGGTACATCCTCGCCCACTTCTGCCCCCGTTCGCTTCAGACATCTTAACACGTGCCTCTGGAGCTTAGGAGTCGGTAGTATAGTGAAGCATAGTGGACATTCACCGTTCTGGGGCGGAGGGGTGCTCCTCCGACGGGCTCGTAGCCTCCTAACGCGGTTTGCGTGCACCCTCTGACAATTAAAATGGTTTACAAACAATACATACTAAAACTGCATTAAACACAGAATCATTTTTAATAGTGCACAATAGTCGCTACGACCCAAAGAAAAATAGTGTGCTATAGATTTTAACTCTCTCTGTCCGTCTCTTTATATATAAAATCAAAATATACTTTATTCAATTTAGGCCCTGAGAAGGCTCTTTCATAAGTCAAAGCTACCACCGGATGAGAAGAACTGATAACATACTCTATCTGGTTTATGTTATAATATTATATATTTTTATAGAACATAAATAGTTACATTCGTTTTTAGTAGATGCAGTTTTTAGAGAGTTGTTTTTATCTATTGGTAAAGACCACATGAAAATCTGTTCATTCGTTTTTGAGATTATTGAGGACAGACAGACAAACATACATGGCAGAGGACTATTTTTTTTCTTTTTTTTCTCGAACTGACTATGCTATAGACCTAGCAAGATCTTAACAGCTTCACCGGACTGCCAGAGGACTTGGTTTTTAACTGACTTCGAAAAAGGAGGAGGTTACTACGTTCGGTTGTATGTTTTTTTTTATGTATGTTAATCGATATCTCTGTCAATTATTAACCGATTTCAATGATTCTTTTTTTATTTGAATTGGTTATATTTAGAGGTGGTCCCATATAAATTTGATGAAAATATTCAACCCCTAAGGGGGTGAAAAATCGTTTATTTGATCTTCACCCATTTCGTCTCTACATATTTTCGTGAAATTGGAATCAATTTATTATACCCATTAGAAACCACACTCGTGCAGCTGACTTTATAGCGAGCACACGTATTGTATTATCTAAACGCTCAATCGTTTTTTTTTTTGTTTCTACCCTCTTAATTTTAAGATGAACGAAACAAGTGAAGGTGACGATATAAACGAAGATCATTATAGCGTGAATGTTAGTAGAAGTGCAGAGAAGAGAATGCGGAGTGATAATGATATTGATGAAAGTAGCGATGACAGTTTTTTGACAGTTTGTCGGTCAAAATCGAAACGTTTAGCAAAACATTTTACTGAAAACCCTCAAGAGCATATGGAAGAACAAGCGGTAAAACAGAAATATCAAGTGACAGTAACTTCCTTAAAAGAATTACCAAAACAGATGGCGATGGCAAAATTACTAAGAAGTGAGTGTATAGAAAATATTTTACATATTAAATATAAAAATCCATATAAAATGATAATCGAATTTGAAAACAAGGAAAGCGCAGAGAAACTTTTAAAATGTGAGAAAGTTATAGACTTAGGATTTAGAAGCCAGTTAACAGATGAAATTAGTATATCTTATGGTATTATCAGAGGTATTGAGATAGAAATGACAGAGAAAGAAATTTCGGAAATAATAAAATCTGAAAAACAAATATTATCAGTGAGAAGATTGAATAGAATAACAGAGGAACGGGTTTGGGTGGCGAGTGAAGCTGTCAGAATAGCTTTTAAAAGTCCAGTTATTCCAAGCCATGTTTATGCATATGAATGTCGATTTAAAGTTCATCAATACATATATCCCGTGTCTCAATGTTCAGGATGTTGGAAATTTGGACACACAAAAAAGATGTGCCCCACCAAAAAAACTTTATGTCCAAGATGTGGAAATAACCATGTCAGTTGTGAGGCTACCGAATTAAGATGCGTTAACTGTAACGGTGGACATACGTCACTGGATCGAATATGTCCAGTTTTTACTAAAGAAAAGAAGATACGTGAAATCATGGGCAATAAAAATGTGACCCACAGAATCGCTTTGGAAACATACCTTAAAGAAAATTCACCGCCGCAAACTAAAAAATATCATAATATTATATCAGGAAATCCCTCCAGCTATGACAAGAACAAAAAAAACTCTGTAAATATTATAGAATGTGAACAAACAACTGATGACGGTAACTTAGACGTTAATAATACCATGGAAGTTGATGAAGAGATAGTGAAAGGACAACCTCGGAAGACACAGAGTATTCTAAAAAAAGGTAAACAAAATGGAAAAAAGTCTCAAGAAAAGTTTAGCGAAGCGAACCGAAACAATTGCGAAGAATATATCTCAGCTATACCGCAACAAGAAATAAATAACCGGAAGGAAAAGGAAGATAACCAAAGTTGTAATGAAGATAATTCGAACAAAGAGAATAGTTTTGAACTTACAAAAATTTTAACCAAAATTAAAAGAATATGTTTGGCAGAAGGTAGTTTTGAAAAAAAGTTAATATCATTTTTAAAAATAATTTTTGATGAACTAAAAATATTTATGTTGAAAATTTTAAACGAAGGAGAAATTTTACAAAAAATATTTGGTATACTATGTAAATAATGGCGGTCACAAAGGATCGAGTTATTAATATAATGCAGTGGAATTCACGAAGCCTTAAGCCTAAGTTAGGGTGTTTTGGTGAGCTTTTAATACAGGAAAAAATTCACATAGCTTTAATAAGTGAAACTTGGCTGAATACCCATGCAACGGTAAAGGTTCAAGGATATAATGTATATAGAAAAGATAGAGCAGACTCATATGGAGGTGTTGCAATCCTAGTCCATAAATCTGTAAGTAGCCAGATTTATCATGTTAATAATTTAAATTCAGGTATAGAAGTAGTTGCAATAAAATTAAACAACTTAAAAAGACTAGAATATGTTATATCGGTTTATTGTCCTTCATCGGTTCAAACACAATCTCGAGACTGGGATGCTCTTTTTGCTCTCTTTCCCTTAAAATCATTAATCGCTGGTGACTTTAATGCACATCACTCAAATTGGTCCTACAAAATAAATACTAGAGGCCTGCAATTACTTGATGCTGCGTTAGAAAACGATTTTACCACTATTAACAATGGTGAGCCTACAAGAATTAAACTGGTAAATAACATTCTACAGCAAACTTCTCCAGATATTTCTTTTGTTTCAACAGATATTGCAATAAATTTTCATTGGAGGGTAACCAATGAGCACCTGGGTAGTGACCACCTTATTATTATTATGTCCATAAAATGTCCTAGTAGCTCTCAGGTCAGGATAAATAGGAATTTCAAAAAGGCTAATTGGCATAAGTATCGTATATGTTTATTGGAATCTCTTAATAATTTACCTAGAATAGAAAACGACCCTATTAGTATTCAGAAAAATTATGATAACTTTATAAGTCTAATTAATAGTGCTGCTGATCAATCTATTCCCATAACAAAAGCTTGTTATAGTCCTGAAACAAAATTTAAGCCTAAACACCATATTGGAGCACAGTATTATCGGAGGCAGTAGCAAAGCGTAGATTAGCGTTGAAAATATTTAGGCGTAATCCTACACCAGAAAATCTTGCAAAGCTCGAAGAAAAAGTTAACGAAGCTCGAACTCTTATAAACCAGGCAAAATCGAATAGTTGGAATAGCTTTTGTAGTGAATTAAGTGAATCCACTTCTGTGTCAGATATGTGGAATAGAATGCGTTGGATAAAAGGTTATAAAAAAGTAGCTTACCAACCCAGTGATTACGAAAAATATGAACTTTAAACTTCTCTAGCTCCTGATTACGTATTAAATTCTCCCCCAAACTTGCATTCAGTTAATAATCTAATTGAAAAAGATTTTTCTTTACAAGAACTGGAAAATATTACGAAAAAAAAAGACACATCTCCGGGTTATGATGGCATCACCTTTTCCATGATATATAATATTCCAGAAATTGGTAAAAAATATCTATTAAAACTATATAATCATATTTTGAACTGCAATTACGTTCCAAAGCAGTGGCGTGACATACTTATCATTCCAATTCCAAAAGCTAGCATATCATGTAATGACAATAATAGCACCAAACTTAGACCCATCTCTCTTTTATCATGTCTGTGCAAAATTTTTCATAATTTGTTAGGAAAACGACTTGAATGGTTTATAGAGAAGAGATTAATTTTTTCGTCAAACACAGTTGGTTTTAGAAAGGAGCAATCATCTTTAGATTGCATATCTAGGATAATCAGTTACATCCAAATAGGTTTTTCTAAGAATATTCCTACTCTAGCATGCTTTTTAGATATAAAAAAACGCCTATAATAATATTTTCATTACTGAAGTTATTAAAACTTTGGATGAATTAAATGTTGGATCAAAATTTTGTAATTATTTTTGGCAATTTCTAAGTGAAAGACATTTGATAATTAAAAAATTATCAGGAGAACCTGCAATGCAAAGATGGGCGAGTAACGGTTTGGCACAGGGAGATCCTATTTCACCCCTTCTTTTCAATATAGTAACTTTGAAATTAAGTCAAACAATGCAAAACGTAAATATGTGCCAATATGCTGACGACTTTGTACTATACATCAGTAACAAGAATTTAAATATCAGCTCAAACTTTATTCAGGATGCACTTTCTGTTATTGTTAATTCATTGTCTCTACTCGGTCTGGAACTATCGAGTACTAAATCTAACTTTTGTGTTTTTAGTAGGGGACATAGAAGACAAGAATTAAATATTCTAATCAATGACAGTCCCATGGTCCGTGTTAATTGTGTAAGATATTTAGGTATGTGGCTGGATAGGTCTTTACTTTGGAATAGACATATAAATGAAACCGTGGCAAAAACAACTAAATATTTAAATTTATTAAAAACGCTTTGTGGTCGTTCCTGGGGTATTCACCCTAAACACTTGCGTAAAATATATATAAATTTGATTCGAAGCCGAATGGACTATGGGTGCTATTTCTATGGTAGCAGTGCAAAAACTCACCTCTTAAAGTTAGATCGAGTACAAAATCAAGCAATGAGGATTATCGGAGGATTTATTAAAAGCTCACCGATACATGTGATGGAATGCGAATTGTGTATTGAACCACTTCATTTGAGAAGATACTACTTAGCTAATAAATTTTGTATTAAGGCTAAAACATTTATAAATAACCAAAGTCTAAATTATCTGCAAGACCTCAGTTCTCTGAGCCATAGTACATGTTGGAATAGAAAAACAAAACCCGTACTTGTTCGAACATA
This sequence comes from Antheraea yamamai, assembly GCA_036509395.1. Classification (NCBI taxonomy): domain Eukaryota; kingdom Metazoa; phylum Arthropoda; class Insecta; order Lepidoptera; family Saturniidae; genus Antheraea; species Antheraea yamamai. The sequence goes on from AP028452.1 coordinate 1,330,616, forward strand.
TGACGAAACGAAGTCATTAAAAATTCTTTCAACCTATATTTCAAATGTATTTTCGTTAGATGTCTGGATTAATTATATTGATACCAAAAATTTCATTAAAATTCAGCTGGAGAGTATAAAAGAAGCAAAAAGAAATCAAAATTTAAGTATTCTGTTATAAGGTATTGTTGTAAGGTAACAAGAGAAATACAAGAAAAATATAATGGATTGGATTAAAATATATACTGATGGCTCAAGGAGTTCCGATGGTCTTGGTGCTGCATTTTATACTAACTATGAACAAAATACGGGCCTCTTCAAAATAGAAAATAATGTATCAATTATGACTGCTGAAATGTTTGCCATATCAAAAGCTCTTGAGTTTGCTATCGAAATTAGTTCTGATAAGTTTGTTATACTAACTGATAGTAAGAGCTCACTTCAGCATTTAGCTCGCTGCACCTCTGGTATCAGAGGAGTACCGATAGCTTACACAGTCCTAAGACAAATACATTATTTGCAACTCAATGGCATAACATGTAAACTTCAATGGGTTCCATCACACATAGGATTGAAGGGTAACGAGGAGGCTGACCGCTTAGCTAAATTAGCAATATCAAATGGTGTAGAAGTGTTTATTTATAACCATTATTCTGAAATATTAGGAAAATGTAAAAACCTATTTATAATATGTGGAAAGAATATTTTGATGAGAGATCTAAAGACAAGGGTATTTGGTACAAGACTTTACAGAGTCAGCCTCCTCGAATACCATGGTTCTGTGATGTAATAATGAAGAGGCCCTACGTCGTTTTACTACATAGGTTACGTTCTGGACATTATCCGTCACAAAAGTTTGAATATTTAATGAAAAAAAGTCCTTCACCATTTTGTACAACTTGCAGAATTGTAGATGACGTTCACCATTTTCTGACAGAATGTGGCAGGAACAATAATGTTAGAATAAATTTAATTAAAAAATGTAATTTAAATAAACTGGATGTCGGCATGTTCCATAGTATTTTAGCAAAACCTTCGAGTGAGGTTGCTAAAATGCTATGTGAAATGAGTGAAAGATGATTTTATAAAAGAAGATGTATGAAAGGCTTTAACATTAGTATAATTAGGTTACGATGGGGCTGATATGACTAGAGTCAAAAGCCCCTAAATTAAATAATAAATAAAAAAAAAAAAAAAAAAAATAGAAACCAGATATATTTATGCACACTAAAAATGAAATTTTTTTTTTTTTACAAAAACAATAAACCGCCTTGGATGTGAAAAACTAATAAGGCACTAAGAAGCGAAAAACAACTGAATTTCAAACCTGCATTTCAAATTTGTTGCAGGTAATAAAATATGTACGAGATGGGACACAAGGTGGACCAAAACTTTGTATATAGATGATATGAATTTAGGTTGGCATTGACTTCAAATATATTATTAGGTAGCTCAATTTTTTTTTGTTATATTATATCATGCGATCAGTCCTTCCGACTATGAGCAGATGAGTTGAATGATTATCATGCATGAGGAGATATTCCCCAATAGGAATATCTTCCATATTAATATATTGGCTCATTCAGCGCTGCCGAGATCCAGGGTTCTGCGCCGTTTCAGGCGATTCACACAGTCAGGCAATGTGAGCTGCACAGCCAACTGATTGGGATGGTTTATCAGTCTTGTCTTGTATTTATTTGCAAGTGCCTTAATTTCGTCCTTTACTTTTGGCATGTTCAGGTAATTGTGTACTTCACTGTTTCTAATGAACCAGGGAGCATTGCTTATTTGCTTGAGGATATAGTTTTGTGTCCTTTGAATCTTGTTTATGTTGGATTCGCAGCAGGCTCCCCACAACTGAATCCCATAGGTCCAGATTGGTTTTATAACAGCCTTGTAGATTAAGAGCTTGTTGTCAAGTGACAGCTTTGAGTTTCTTCCCAGAAGCCAGTACAGGCCCTTGTATTTGAGATTGACCTCTTTACGTTTCGTTTCTATATGTTTCTGCCATGTCAACCGGCGATCCAAGTGTAGCCCAAGGTATTTGACTGTGTCACACTGAGGTAACTCTCTACCACTAAGGTTAACGAGAGGAGATGTTTCTCTACGCAGGGTGAAGGTGGCTTGCACTGATTTATTAGCACTCACTTTAATACGCCATTTATCGAACCAGTTGCTTATTTCATTGAGGCTTTGCTGAAGTATTGTAGTAGCTGTAGTAGTAGTAGTTGTAGGTAGCGCAAATATCAATTTTTATTTAATTTGGTTAATTTAATAATTCAATTTTTCGCTTTTTAGTGCCTTATTAGTTTTTCACATCGAAGGTGGTTTATTTTTTTTTGTAATTTTTTTATTTATAATATGTAGTGATAATAGTATAAAAACGATTTGTGTCTTTGTCTGTTTGTTCAGGCTAATCTCAGAAATGATTGGACCGATTTTGATAGGGTTTTCACTGGCAAATAGCTAATATTATAAGGAGTAGCTCTAGAAAAAAATTAGGGTTCCACACATCATTACATAGTATAAAACAAAGTCCCCTAGCGCGTCTGTCTGTCTGTTCGCAATAAACTCAAAAACTACTGAACGGATCTCCATGCGTTTTTCACCAATGTATAAAGTGATTCATGGGGAATGTTTTAGTATATAATTTGTCAAGGATTTTTTTTATAATCAGTCCGGGACAACGTCTGCCGGGCCCGCTAGTATATAAATAAAGAAGCAGTATCCAGTACAACACACCACATGTGCACCTTCATACTGAATAAATTTTTTTTGCTAACTATCATATGGACAAAGTCATTGGTATCAGCTAGTAAATACTATAAACAATTGCTATGTGTTATAACAGGACTATTAAACATGCAATGTCATATCCTGTCAAGAGGCGGCCAGCTAGTAACCCACTCATACAAAAATGTAAATTCAAAATCAATTCTTATTTTGTAAGATTTTTAGTTTATTTACATTTACAAAATTTGAAGGTCTTGAAAAATAACTTAAAATACTAAGAATCGTTACAATTTGATTTAGCTAATTTGAAAATGACTCATATATAATATATAACTAGCTTCTGCTCGCAATTTCGTCGACATGGAATAGTTAGTTTGGGCTAACTAACTCCAACATGGATCGGAGGCTCACAAAAGGAAAAAAAACGATTTTGATACATTCTTCATTAGTGCTCCCCTCCTATTGGTTTTAGCTTATAGCCTTCCTCTATAAATGGGCTATCTAACACTGAAATATTTTTTCAAATTTGACCAGTAGTAGGAACCTTGTTACAATTTTCCACGGAATTTTTGTGGCATCTCATAATTCATGGTCCGTGGTATTATTTTCCATTCATTTCACTTATGCACAATAAACAAACTATATTACACAAAACAACACCAATTTTGCACAATATAGAGTCAAGATTATGAATAAAATATAAAATCCACTACATGACAGATCAGAATCCCACCAAAAAGTCCAAGTTTTTCTTAACCACTCTAGTTTTGAAAACCATAAGGGTTTAAGCATACAAACGAAAGTAGACCTTATGTAGCACAGGTCAACAAACATTTTGGCAGCATAAGTTTAAAAAAAATACTGGATTTATTACAAAATTTGAATAATAACAAATTATGTAATGTAAAATTACAATTTTTATATAAAATGTATTACTAAATTATTCTTTCATTCATAAGAACTTTTTTTTAACTTAACCATGAAGTTTACAATTTATTTATTGTATTTATACTTTTAGGTTAGAAAAAATATAATACATTAAATATTTAATTAAATAAATATTAAATTATTATTATATAAATATTTAAAATTAATTATTTAATCATTTAGACATATGAATAGGATAACTTTACTATTACTATACTTTATTATTATAGTTAACTTTACTATTTTTCCTCCCTATTTATTTCATATAAAACTTATTGTAAGAAAATATACTAAGACCTAGCTAGCTAAAGGGTTATACTTAAGATTAAAATAAAATCTATACCTATCAATTCAGTGGTCTTAATACCAAAACAAAAGCATTTGTTTTTCTAATATGCAAGGATAGCAGTTTTTTATGAAATACATAGCAACCTTCTTAGTCATGTTACATTGTAAAAATTAATTGATATTCATGTGAAAAAATGCATAAATATCATGTTTTGAGAGTCTTTCTCCTATAGTGGCCCTTTGTATACTAATCAGCCATACAATAAGATTGTTACAGTATATGCAGAAACCAATGAAATTCAAAAACTATCATTATACTTTTGAAATAAAGATAAATTTCAATAATTTATACTTATTACTGTATAAAATAATTTTCAAAACTGATTTAGAAATAAAACAATTACATACAATTATATTTTAATTTCAAGGTATCATAAAAGAATGAACACAAAATGAAGACTTATAATAACTAAAGATTATAATGATATTTGATGACCACTGCTCTGCATATACAGAGCACCTAAAACATTACAGAATTATGGTTTTGTTTTATAAAATAGAATATGAAAGTAGTAAATAAAATACACAAAACTATGTGTCGCAATACCCTGTACAACATATAAATAGGGACATCTTTCTAATTATCTACTGGAAACGACGTTCGAGTTTGTGAACATAGTGAACTGTATTAAACCTAGATAAACCAATTTCAATTGTGTTAGTGTTACAATTATTGATACAACTGAAAAATATTTTTTATAACATAAAGTATCTCAAAAATGCAGAACAATTACTCCCTAGCACGCATAAATAACTCAACATTCTCGCAGACTGTCAATGCGTCACGTGATGTTGCTACAAAGAATTATTAGCTATACAAAATTAGCTAATAGATCATAAGAAAAAACGAAATATATTTTAAATTAGCTATAATTATTTATGAAACAAGGTTAACAATTTCAAATATATGATAATATAAAAACTATATATAATTTTCATATAATTAAATATATTATTGTGAGAATAGATAATTATGTTCTATAAGACTCATAGGCATATATAGGGTACACATACTAAATGTCTTTGCCGATGGCGGGAAATTTAATTTTTTTTAAAAAAGCACGTGCGGCCGATCTGCCGGTCCGAGAGCTAACGGATTAATTTATAAAGAGTTTACACTGTATGTATAAATGATAATTATTCATTTATTTACAAAATACAATCAAGGAGTTACATACACAAGGAGTTTGTGAATGTTAAAACACTTCTGAAAATAATCCTATCATTGAGTAGAATTGGCCTATATACAGATATTCTTTATGGGATATGTACAGAGAGCGTAACATTTCTAGACAAATATATTCTACATGGCATTAAATGTCACCCTATGTGGTGTGTACCAACCTTTGGTACAACATTTAAAATAACATAACATATATATTTAAATGCAGCAAACTTTATTAAATCATGGAAATTGCTAAATATTAAAAATACATGTGTCAACAAGTCCGTGAATAGTCGAACTGTCTTACTTTTGAAATCGTTCCAAACAAACTAATATTTTTAAAATATTAAAATAACTATATCCTTCTTGAATCAGTACAGTACACTATGACACTGTCATAGTAAAATCTCCTCACTATGGTGTATGAACATATTATCTGTCAAATCCATAATGCGATTTAGTAGGTTATTGTAGAATTTAACACTATTTCTATTACTTTCATTGAATCTCAAACATATGATGGATAATATTGGTTTATTTCTATTGACATAACTCTAAAAAAAGTATAAATTTAAGATTTTGTGTATATATGAAATATGTTGAGCTTAGAATGAAGACAGCGAAATTACACTGATAAAGACTGAAAAATTCTAACTTACAGAGTACTTGTTAGTGGGATAAAAGCATTATTAATTTTAAAATAAGCTCACAACTTACTTGGTACACATCACTTCCCAGGCATCCAGATACGTCTACTTCCTCGTCTAAATCAGCACTCGTACTGGATCCCGGCACCGCTATATTCGTAGTATTGTTAACACTTAATTTTCTCTTCGAACCAGCATTTGATAACTTATTCAGTCTTTCAACTTCTAATGCTAAGTGATTTTCTAATTCGCCTTGTCGGACAGTACAACTACACACTGGACAATTCGGTAACTCCGATACTTTCTTCCTATTTCTAACACAATTTAATATAATACTATCGTCGTATAATTGGCCGTAAGACGAATTCGGGTTGTTGTTTACACCGTTTGAACCACCATCCATGTTATGCATCAAAATTGGTAACATCTCACTAAGATATTTCTGTTTGTCGCGATAAGTACGATTAATCTGACTACATCACGATATTGGCTGGGATAAATAAGTTTATGATACTTCTAACATATGAATGAAACTTCGACGATAATGGACGAACTTATTTTGCGGTAATTTAAGCGTTTATTTATATTTACAAGTAATTATTAAAATCAAAACAATTGTCATTATAGGTTTACACAACTTTCAATTTTGATTGGACCGGTCAGGGTTGCTGTGCTACAATTACAAATAATTCTTAATCACAAAATATTTAGAATTAATTTTAAAATGAAAAAAAGTGAAAACATAAAATAAACATTAATTCACCGCCAGAACGGAACGAGATTCATATGAAATAAGAGACATTCAAATTTTAACATTTATCTATTGGATGACTAAATTTCACGGTTAAGATTATTATACAAAAACCGTTAAATTCATAGATTTAAAAAGTAAAATAGTGTATATGTTTATAAATTCCAAAGCTTATGATTTTGAAAGAGGTTGGGACTGGTAACATAATGAAATCAATTATCAAGCAATTTGTAAACAACATAAATTCCTTGTTTTTTATTTGTCTCATATAAACCATATTATTTATATTTTGTATCGATATTAATAATGTATCGATTTTGATGATGACACTGGTAAAGTATACTGCAATGTCAATTGCAGTAAAGTAAACAAGTAGGTATGGTTACTTGTTGAGGCAATAACAATCCTAGTCAGTCTTTTTGACTGCTCCGAATATAGCCGTAAGTACGGACTTGCCCGTAACATATAGTCTAAGACTTTAAAAAATAATTTAAAAGTTAAATAGTATTATAAGAACCTAAAATTAGCATTTATATTTTATCCTTAAGTTGTCTCCATGTTATACATATAACATAGAACGCATTTATACCTAAAGTTATGTTCTACTCACCTACATTCCGAGCGATCAAAAAGTTTGGCACGGACTTTACATTATTAAAGTGTAGTTCTGTTTTAGTTATGTTGCGATTTGAGATGTTAGTCATTGTACCGACGCACGACGCCAGAAATGTAAGATATCGAAGTTCTTGGGTATGACGAATGTACTGATTATAATTGCCACAAAAACACGAATTTATTCAAAATCAGGTAATGTGGTAGTATAGTTATTTTGTTATCATTTCTATTTGTGAACTTAATTTTCTTTTCTACTTCTGCGTGAAACAGTTTGTTACACACACAGTTTACTATTTACGAGCGGCACTGACTTACTTGTTTCGGGACTATTTCAGTTACATTTTGTGCTAAGAACGTTACTTGAAGACATTATGAATTATCTAGTCTATGCAATTACTTTTTAATTGTATCCAATCATAAGGGATAAATAATCATTTCTCATTTTTGAATGATATATAGTCATAGGTCCAACTTGAGAGTGGTAATACTAGGCGGCAGGTTAGGCATCCCTACCACTATGTTGATTTCATGAAGATATTTTTTTCATCGAAAGCTTTGGCTTGTTTGCGAGGATTCGAAGAATTATCGATTGACGCGTTGTCCTAACACGTGAACCACCAACCTGTCATAACTTCGATGTGAGAAAAAGAACAGTTCTTAGTAGACCTGTCCATAATAATCACACTATATTTTTTTTTTGTTAGCTTTGGGTTTCTACATTTATCATTTCCACTAGTGTTTAGAATAGTTACTTTGGACTAACGCTAACTTTAACTAGCGACTTCATTTACTTGGAAGGTGGAAATATATTTATATAATACGTACGTTAACCCCGATTTTGAAACATTATTCATTGGTTATCCGATCCGATTGGTCTTAACGTGATGATTTATAGCCTATAACGTTCCTCGATAAAATCGGGCCACTAGTTCCTGAGATTAGCGCGATCAAGTGAACAAAATCTTCAGCTTTATAATATCGGTAGAGAAGTATAGATTTATACAGAGTAACTAACCTACACCATAGAACTGGCATTGTTCAATGAGTCCAAACATTTAATGAAAATAGCTTAGTTACCCAATATTCATAGTTTGTTAACTCCTGGACTATCCAAAACCATAACGGTGTTATTACAAAAAAGTTAAATACGTATTGAACCCTGGCTTTAAAAAGGTCTCATATTAAATGCACCGCGGTCGCTGAATGTTCGCCGTCTTGCTCTTTTGTCTCGCTTTGGTTTACGTTAGGTTAGACTTGTGAAAAAGGATAACGCGAACTTGCCTCGGGCGAGCGCGGTGCATTTATGAGGAAACTTTTTTAAACCAAGTATTTAATACGTATTTAACTTTTTTGTAATAACACGGTAAGGGTTTAACCTCCATACAGACGAATGTAGATATGATATACAATGCTCAACATATTGTTGACAGCATAATAAAAAAAAATACCATACTTATTATAAAATTTAAAAAACTTGAACAATAACAAATTGTTTAATGTAAAATTAAAATTTCAAAAAAATTGGCTAGATATTTAAAAACATCCACCATTTTGAGTTTTGTCTTAAAACTCAGCTGAAAGGTTAACATAGTTCTCACTTCCGAGATATTATCAAGACAATCAGTTAATTTACCTAACGTAAATCCAACGGGATATTAAAGCAAGATAATCAAATAAAACATAATATAAGTTACCACAGTATATTCCAGAAATGCGACAAACTCACGTCGCGTCATCGCAATGACAAAACTATTACTACGTCACATCCTTTATTCATCTCTTTTTAACATATCACCTCCTCTCGTATCCAAGAAGCTTATAATATCATTACCTACTCGACAATGGCAGTAATAACCTACTGGAAGGTTGGTTGCAAAAAAATAAATAAACAGAAAGCAGTTGTAATTTTATTTATATTTAATTGACACAGTACATACAAAATCTGTAAATATTATAAAACTAGCGGGCCCGGCTGACGTTATCCCGCCCTGATTAATTGTGGGTGGAATTTCGTAAAATCCGTTCTTAGCTGACCTCTACTCGGCGAAAGGAATATTCCTACCATATTTCAAGTCGCTACGCCTTATGGTTCCAGAGATATCGTGATGAGTCAATATATAGGTGGGAATCTCGTATATATATATAGATAAAGTCGATTTTCGCGTCTGTCTGTACGCTTATTGTGTATGCAAAATCAAATTCATTGTCGCATTTATAATATTTATTAGGAAAGACTAGCACAATAGTTATTTATTTCGAATTAAAATATGACAATGAGGTTCAATAGATGTATTGGTGATGTACTTTATATAAGATTCTATAAAAAAAGGTTGCGTTAACAGAGCTCTTGAGACAAGTTATATAGAAATTACAAAGACTCATACTCTAGTGAGCGTTACAACCATATCGTTCATACCCATTCTAACCTCAAATCTGCAACACACATTGTGGTGGCAAAGGATCGTACTACGCTACTCACCTTGGAGAGACGTTCCACGGTCCATCCTAATAGGGATACATACTAGGTACATACCAGCTGCCTCCCCTCGTCAGCCGGACCTATGCAATGAGGAGATGGGCCCTCAGCACAACTCCTCAGGTCCGGATACGGTGGCGGGAAGAGGCGGGCAATTCTCCGCCTTCTCCTACCTGTCTTCCGTTAGCGGAGACGACTGCTCAGAGGATCCAGGCCCTCTCCGTCGCTTCCTTCTGCGACATGACCTCCTCGCAGACGGAGGTCATCGCGTGCCACGCCTGTTCGCTGCCTAGTAAGACCGAAACCACACTCGGCAGCGACAAATCTTCTCTTACCGCAGCACTCACAATGCGATGCTGTTTCTCCCACGCAGCACACTCTCGAGTGGTACCTGAACCAGTAACACCCGAAACAACCATGGCCTATGTGTACCTGCACCAGTCGAAACGACAGGGAGCCCCACTCCCTGTTCAACCACTCCGGCAGGACCGGCCGGATGACGTTAATTGTATAACAGCCGAATCGCGTGTCCGCCGGGTCCTGCCTCCATCGCCCTACTGCCTTCTCCCGGCCCTTTCGATTTTTGGCATCGATCTCCCTGGGGAGCGGGGGGCTCCCAATTTCCTTCTTTGCCGCCGTGCATTCGTACACGGCGGCAAGTACCCTGGCTTCCAGTTCTCAGGGCAGGGAGCCGGCGAGCGCGAAGGCCACCGCGGAGGCTACGGTGCGGTACCCCTGAATGTACTATAATGCGCTGCGCGGCACGGAGCGTCCATACGTTTACGGCACCGGAGACGTCACCCCACACCCGGATCCCATAAACGGCCATCGCCCGCACGACTCCCATATTAAGGCGGCGACACCCGGCACCCGGTCCCCTTATATTGGGGACCAAACGGCTGAGTGCCGAGGGGCCCCACAATCCGCGGTCCGAGCCCCTTAAAATGGAGCTCGATCCGCCAGAGCACGTCCAGGGTGAGGCCCTGATACTTCATCTGGGTCCCCACTATAATACGGACGCCATCCAAAATTATATGGGCCCCAGATGGTGGCTCGAAGCCCATGAAATAGTAAGGCCTCGGTCTTCTCGAGGGCCACCCTGAGGCTGAACCGCCGGATGCGCCTGACCACGAGGGTTGTGGCGCCTGGCTCCACTTCCTCCCAGCTCCCCCCCCTTTTGGCTACGACTAGAGCGTCTTCCGCATAACCCGTATATGTAGGCGACCTCCCTATCGAACAAGCGCTCCTCCAACAGCTGCCGCACTGAAATACCAGAGTGTCACCCGTATCACTGAATGCAGCAGGCTGTTGAAGACGCTGGCGATGTTCAAGACATCGCCAAAAGTCTCTCTCTTTGAGATGTCGCCTCCACAGATAGCGACTTGAGGAGAATCAGGACGCCCGTTGTCGAACTTGCTTGGAAGCTGAACTTAGTAGATAACTATGACCGCTTTAAGATTGGAATAGTTATAACTTTGGCACTTCCACAGTAGAACATTACTTTACATAAAAATCTTATGGGGAAATCCCTAACGGATTCCCACCCCGCCGGGTAACTGAGGCTGGGTTATGTCCGAATCGTACAGATCAAAACCGCATGGTGGCCCATGGTGGTCAAGATGGTCACCCCCCCCCCTGATGAACTGTGGGAGTTGACGTTACATAACAACCTAATTTTCTAAAGCTCCCTGTGCGCCGGCTTTACTTGTCTTCCTGTTTGGACCTTGCTTCAGATGAACCGTCCTGACGTGGAGTTTCATGGAGTTCGACTGGCTGAAAGATTTCGAGCAGAACTGGCACTCGTATGGCTTCGCTCCGGTGTGAATCTGTAAAGGAATTAATAAAAGATTTACAAATAGCATATGCTGAGTCAACTCATATTTGTGAAATTGGGTGATATTGTAACGTGGTACATCTTTTAAGTGCAAACTTCCTTCTTTATTATCATACTAGCCTCTGCCCGCGACTTCGTTTGCGTGGAATAGTTACTTTGGGCTAACGCTAACACGCAGCGGAAGCTCTCAAGGGGAAAAAATAGCCGATTTTGAAACATTCTTCATTAGTGCTCCGCTCCTATTGGTATTAGCGTGATGATATATAGCCTATGATACTCACAAGTAACGTGGCTTCTCATTGGTAAAAGAATTTTCAAAATCGGTTTAGTAGTTTCTGAGATTACCCCCTACAACGTCACATACTTTACCTCTTTCTAATATTAGTATAGATTTCTGTATTCCCATTTGTTGTAAACCAGAAACGTAAGTGAATGTAATGTTCAACCAAGCACTTCTCATGAATCTCCACAAAGTAACGACTTCATCAATTAAAAACTGTTTTAGCGTATTTTGTAACTAACGTCGGCATGTATTCATTGCATACTTTCACTATTTTATTTTCTCAATTATCGAGGTTCATAGCACCTAACTGTATCTTGCAAGGTAGTCAATGTCGTAGTGTATGCTGCCTCGCTCACGAGCCAATCAACGTTAATCAATCTGCGTCGTCATTGGTTCAAATATATCACGTCGTACTCGAACGCGTGGATCGGTTAAAGCAAACAGCGAAGTAAATGACGCGGTGTCGAGAGCGTGTTATGAGAGATAATCGTGTGTCTGCGTATGAGGAAGTATGTGTGCATGTGGGAGTACGTGTGTGTATGGGAGTGTGCATCCGGTTCGAAGGATCAAAATGTAAGGGGTGAGGAGTAATTCCTTGCCTTACATATGTTCTTGGGGTGACCGTTTCTGGGAATAAAGTTGCTTGTTATTTCACAAAATAATTATTTAATCTGTTACAGCATCCGGCTCGAAGGACCAAAATGTAGGGGGTGAGGAGTAATTCCTTGCCTTACATATGTTCTTGGGGTGACCGTTTCTGGGAATAAAGTTGCTTGTTAATTCACAAAATAATTATTTAATCTGTTACAGTGGTATTGTTGTGCAATTTAATCGAGTTCTTGAACGCGACTAACAATTCAAGTATTTAATAAATATAATTATAATTCAGATGTGCTGATGCATACATAATAAGTAGGGCGACATGCAATGTACGTAACCGTACAGCGTGAATATGCGTGTAATATACGTATATAATCTATCGGGTAGTGTCGGTTGAACGTAGGTTTTGCGTGTTAATGTTTCCCACGGGTAATGCAACACCGATCGCCGGTGGGTGTGTGTGTGTTTGAGTGTATGGGTGTGTGTGTATGGGTGTGTGTGTGTGTGTGTGTGTGTGTGTGTGTGTGCATGTGGGAATGTGTGCGTGTAGAATTGCTTATTTGTGTGGAAGCGTGTGCGAGTCTGTGTGTTGCTCTGATGAGAGTGTGCGCCTGTACGTGAGTTCGCGTGTTGTGTTTATGAGAGTGTGTGCACGTGTAGAATTGCGTGCTCGTATGATAGCCCGTGTGTGTGTGTGAGTGTGTGTGTGTGCACGTGCGGTACCCGGTAGTGGCGGTTGAGCGCGGGTTTCTGCGTGAACCGCTTCCCGCAGAGCGCGCAGCAGTAGGGGCGGTCGCCGGTGTGCGTGCGCGTGTGTATGCGCAGCTGGTTGCTGTCGGCGAAGCGCTTCCCGCAGCGCTCGCAGGGGAAGGGCCGCTCGCCGGTGTGCGTGCGCTGGTGGTACCGCAGCGACGCGTACGACTGCCAACAACGGCACGTGTCGCGTCACATATTACACCAGAACAAGTCGTTCGATGACGTCTCCCTACTACTCGACCGGTTTCGCTATAAAGGGAGCGGAGAGACCGCCACTAAGGCAGTCTTAAGCTCTGCCGCATCGCGGTACCCTTATTTATTTTCTTCTAGTAGCAAATCCTACACACTGCATAGTTAACTCGTGCTAACGAATTAATTATTATTTGTAATTAAACAAATTACAGATACCTACTACTCTAAATAGTCGAAATTAATAATGTGTCGATTATTCTATGTAAAAAAAAAAACCTTGGCAGATATTGGCATCGTTTTAATTCACTACGTCTGACCGAAATACTTGTTACATATACAAAAAAAAATTGAGAGCAAAAATATATTTTCTTTACAAATTTCCTCTAGTCTTTAGTAATGCTTACAAAAATTGTAGTTACTAAGAAAAAAAATGATTTAATATAAATTAAACATATCGTGATATTTTTCCACGATAAGAATTAAATGTTTAAGAAGTAGGAGACAAACGAACAGGGTCACGTGATGTTAAGTGATCACGACCGTCCATAGACACTAACAACACCACGGGAGTCGCTAATGCGTTGCTAGCTTGCGTTTTCGGGAACCGGACGAAGAGACAGGATGGAAGGGGGGTCCTACGTCACTCTCACTGACCCCCCTCCCGTCACCCCCTCCCGCTTCCCACCAAACACAGGCTGGCAACGCACTTGCGACCCGCCCCGGTGCTCTAAATGTCTATGGACGGTGGTGATCACTTAACATCAGGTGACCCACCTGTTCGTTTGCCTCCTATGACATAAAAAAATAAAATAATAATAATAATATAGTAATGTAGTACTCACAACACATTTCTTCCCGCAGACCTCGCAGACTATGTTTTTGTTGTATTTGACGCCGAGGTGTATCCTTTTCACATGTGTATGGAGCTTCGAACGGTTCACGAACTTCGCTCCGCACTGGCCATAACAATTACTGTATTAATACAGACTGAACTAACATATATAATACTAGCTGTGCCCCGTGACAGGTGTAGTTGTGCAGTTTAGCCGTTGTTTGTGCAAAAGGCTAAAGGACCCGGAATGGCCTGATTTGTCCCTGAGTTCGGCATTTCCATACCCCCCATAAAGGGTAGACCACTAACTGGGGTGTTGTGGATTGTTCTCGGTGTTGTTTTTATATGCAGGGTCATATACACGCACACAAAATTTTTATAATTGAAATTAAGGGCAAAAAAAAAAAATAAAAAAAAAAAAAACGGGGGGGGGAAGGGTGCACAGAAGGGGGGGGGGGGCCCCTGTGTGTTTGGTGGGGGCGGGGCGGGCGCGGGCCGGAGATTGGGACCCCCCCACATATAGGAAAAATAAAAAGGGGGGAAAGGGGGTATAGGGGACAAACATACAGACAAACATTCGCATCTACGATATTAGTTATAGTATACCTGTTCGCAGGCCAGCTCGATGAGCTTGAGGGCGGGTGCTGCCACCTGTGCCGTTTGCCGTAGAGTCTTCTCGTGTTCCCGCATGTGGGTAGACAGAAAATTACCGCTAGTGAACTGTTCACCGCATATCTTGCACTGCGGACTGTAATAGAAAAAAAAATGTGTGGGTATTATGAAACCACGATGCGAGTGAAAATCTTTTTTCAGATCATAGGCATTTAACTGAAAATTTTTGAAAAATTATTCAATTTTGAGTATTAAAATCGCGTTTTTTTTTAAATGTTAATCGGTGTTCGGGCATAAATTGGCTGGGGGTAGTCAAAATTTATTTTTGACACATTTTGTTAACGGAAAATCGGTGATGATCGGTCACTTGCTCGGCGGCCCTTGTTCCTAACGCGCACTATTCGAACTCGCTCACCGTACAAGCGACACGGCGGCTCGGAACATTATTTTTGTGCATTGGATGTGTACGTGTTGGACATCTGTTGCTCTCACCATCGGCAACGGCGGCGGAGAAGACGTTATATCAGGTAAGTGAGCGTTTATCCCGGTTATAAAGAAAACTCTTTCTGCAAATATTTATCCAGGGGTATCTACCTCCAGCCAATTTTACATACAGTCCACTACTAGGCTAGGTACCCCGATTACTGACGACTGAGGCGGAGGAGGAGTAAACCTCGGTAAAAAATCAATCTCGGGGTGGCGGCGGAGCGGCTGCCAGCCGAACCCAGGGCGAAAGGGGCGGGGGCCCTGGACTCCCGTGGCACGGGTTTGGCGGGCTGGGAGGCAGTCTCACAACCAGGCTGCCTCAGTCGGGTGTGGCGCGGGAAGCGCCAGCCGCCGGGGGTGTTGCGGAGCTTGCTAACGCAACCCCGGGACACTCCCATAGTGCGGCGTTGGTTGTCGTGGAGTTTTAGCCGGTTAAAGTGGCAGCACAAAGGCTGGTGGTCGGTTCACTTCGGGCTCTCCCCCGGGGCCTGACAGTCCATGAAGGATTTTCTCTCCACGTTAAAAAAAAAAGGTACCCCGATTAGTGTGGGTGTGGTGGTTGCCACCCCAATTGGAAAATGGGAATGATAATGAGAAATCAATAGTAGAGAAGATATCTGACTATACATTTTAATCTGAATCTGCGTATTAGAGCAAGGAGTGCATCTGCTATACATATAATAAGAATGTAAATGTAATGTCTGTACTTTTTAGATTTTTGTGAGAAAAATTGTTGTAGGTGTCTCGGAATAACTAATAAAATACATTTCAATCAATTTTAGAAATGTTTTCTGTGCGTTTGTCTGAACACGCATCACTGCTAAAGTATTACATAGTACTGCGTTCACGATAAAACCCAAGTAACATTATTAGTAACTTCGAGTATTACTCGTGGTTTCTTTAAAATTGGTTCGGTCTATCAAAAGTTATTGTAATTTTAATAACGACGCGAATTAAGTACAAGATAAAAGTAGATATGTAAATGGACTTAATACATTCAGATGACCTTATTAATTGTTTTCAGACATAAGTTTCCAAGCAGACGGAGTCGCGGGCACATCTAGTCTAGAATAAAAAGAGATAGCTACTCACTTACTCTCATTTTCAAGAGAGTGTTTCACGGAGGTCAGTATATGCCTCTTCCATGCTTCAATGCTCAAGAATTGAACGTTGCACTCCGAACAGAACCTATCTGACGGGGGGTCCTCTGATGCTGTAACCTAAAAGGGTAATAGGCCATATGAGCAATCAAATTACACAGTGTAAACTCTTTACAAAGAATTTCCAGGGATCGAGAATTCCTATTCGTTATAAAGAAGGAGGGAAGAGAAAAAATAACCAATTACAATAATTTCTAATTTTATTACAATCAATAGGTGAAGAATTCTATACTCATATTAAAAACACACTGTATATCATAGAAAGCCGAAATTCGGAACAAAGACATGTATTGTTCACGTAAAGTAAAACAACTGAGATTTAGTTTGTCATTAAGAGATGGCGCCACAGTACAGTTAGCTCGCGCTTTCATGTCGTCGCTGCATTTTAGTAACAAGTGGCTGTCCGTCCGACATAATTCAATTAGCCAGGTGACCCAAATCAGGAATGTGGATTCTGGGCAAAAAAAAAGTTTTTAAACCAATCTGAATCATGGTCTGTGGAGTCAATTCATGAAAAGCTCGATCTATTCGATTTTTAACACTTTCTTTGTTTTGGATAAGCTTTGTTTTAGAAAAGTCGATCTCTTATTTTTTTGTGAGACAATTTTTTAATTAGTAAATATTAATTAATATAAATAATATAATAAATATAATATAAAATTAATATAAAGTAATATATTAGTGTATGGTTTTATTTTTATCTACATAAAAAAAAACGAATAACAATTTTATAGTGTCACAGATCGATTTGATGTTTAGTATCGATTAAAATAATCGATTTTTATATGTCTAAAAATTAATTAATCGATGTCAAAACGCAATCCTTAACCTAGACGATCAATTAAGTTGTTACATTTCAAAATAAGATGAATCCAATTTTAATTTTGACTTCAAGAAACGATTTTGAGTAACTCACTTCTGTGATTCGTCGATGTGTTTTACTCTTATGCATGAGTAGTCCGTGCCTTCCTATGCAGCTCTTACCGCATATATTGCACACGTACTCAGTCGGGTGGCTCTTCCTCATGTGCGTCAAATATGATGTCGATTTACTGTTACAAAAAATAATACAGTCAAATGTTTAACACAGAACAAAGCTAAAAGATTATTTTATTGTAATCAAAAATTGTCATTTATTTATCCCTAAGTTGTCTCGATGTTGTATATATAATATAAATAGCGGGACCGGCGGACGTTGTCCTAACTTGATAATAAAAAAACTCCTATAAGTTAACCGCAGCGCTACCTACCGGGTCCAATTATGAATGTAAACCATTCTCAGATCCACTCAAACACGCACACAAAATTTCATCAAAATCGGTCCAGCCGTTTAGGAGGAGTTCAGTGACATACACACGTCCAGAAGAAATTTATATATAAAGATAAATATATGTATATATATCTAAATTTGTGTTTTGCACATCTATATTTACAACGGTCAAAAAAGTTACCGAGTATTGTTATTATAAATCGAATACTTACAACTAGTAACTGTACTTAGACTTATGAATTTAATGACAACCAATAAGAGAGCACAAAGAACAAAGTTAATTGATAATCATCTTAATAATAATCACTATATAACTAACTATAAAGTGGAATTTTTGGTGGGATATTAGTCTGTAATGTAGTGGCTTTTATATTTTATTCAGAATCTTGTGTTATTTGACCCTATATTTTGTAATGTTGGTGGGGTTTTACGTAATATAGATCGGTTATTGTGCACTAGTCAAATGGATGGTAAATAATACCACGGGACATGAATTCTGAGATACCACAAAAACTTAATGGAAAGTTCTAACGAAGGAACCAATATCTTATTAGAAAATTAAAATGATTACAAGACACTGGTAATGTTATTACCAACTAAACAACGGCTCTAATAATCTACAACAGAGTTTCTCAAACTTTTGACTCCACAAACCCCAGTAAAAGTTTCCAGGTGACAGCGAACCTGTCAACTAAATAATAAGCTTCCCCCCTCCCTCAAAAAAAATAATAAATTGACCGTTGAAGAAAATGAGATTTTTATTTTAATAAAAGGTAAAAATACAGGGCCAAAAAAAGATAACTTTTTAATACTAATGTCATGGGTGGGCTTGTTTCTTGTCGCAAATTGAGTCTATTTTACGAGTCAGTTTTGGACAATTTTAATTTTGACTCGGTATCAAGCCGGTTTCCGGATTTCGTTTTCATCCTGTTCCGACGTGAAAATCCATTACACATAAGTATGTTGTAGCAAAGAGTCGAATGGTGAACCCCACTTTGAGAATCCCTGATCCTCAAGATTCGTAAATAACTATAAAGTGAAAATTATCAGTTGTTAATTTATGTGATTATTTACCTCATTATGCTTTCATAATGATCGACTTAAGTTAAGACGTAAAAGCGGAACAGATAAACTCACATTCCTCAGCGTATCTCTCGGTGGTCGCCATTGTTTTTGGGATTGTACTGTGCTTACCATCAGGCACAGTGCCTGATTTTGCCGTGACACAATAAAAACAATAATAACATAGTTCACGATTTTATTTATATTCTCACCTAAAATTCTGACTGCAAAGTTGACACTCGTATGTGTGACCGCTGTGCCATTTCTCGTGTTCTCTCGCTTGGTTCCTAAAATAAATGTTCAATTTTGTCATATGTAACCCTGAAAATAGACCTCCTGGGAAATTTTGACATGGTCTTTATAGCGAAAAAATTAATCAACTATATTTCGAATTTTTTATACAAACATTTTTGAATTTTAAATGGAGTTTACAAAAACTATATGTACCCTTTAATATTTTTTTTTAATTGTAAATTTCTATCCATTCCTCAACTTTCAAGCCCGATCTGGTAATGGGATTTATCTGATTACTATTTGTTTTCGATTTTTGAAGATTTCGAAACGACAAGAGCTTTGAAATACTGAAGAAGTTCATAATGATCATCAGTCAGTCATTCCTGAGTAAACGTAGTTAAACGTCACGGGCGATTCCGAGGTTTTTTTTTCAATTCAAAGCGTTGTATTCTTAGCTAGGTTTATAAGAGAATCGTCTTAAAATTGTACATTGCTCTTATTTGTAATGTCTTAAAGTGTAAACAACAGGTCATCATCAGCCTATAACAGACCCACTGCAGGGTCATAGGCCTCTTCCCGATGAAACGTATGGGCATAATCACCCGCGACAGCTCACCACGTATTGCCGATTTCAAAATCTGAGAAATACACAGTTCTATGTTTTCCCACATACAGTAGTACTACAATAACATTCCTCAGGTTCAGGTTACCTCACGATGTTTGCCTTCACCCTCAGCCGATACTGTTACCGACTTAGATTAATAAAATAAATTAGTCAGTAATTACTGGTCCGAAACCTGTGGGCATAGGATTGATAGTCCACCGGCCAAACCACTAGACCAGGGGTTCCTAAACTCTAAAGGCAATGGAACCGTATATCAAAAGATTACAAATCAACACTGAAATTTTTAAAAGAAATTTATAATATAATTGAAACACATTATTCGCGCGTTGTCTCTGGCCACGTGCGCTGCTGGACCATACATAGTCCGGGCTGAATGCTTGCTAACTAACTACCTATTTACATAAAAGTAATAAGTCCTTCTCGTCACATATTTTGCGCTATTTCAAAATAATATTTATAACCGTGGTATTATTTAATAGCTAATAATAAATAATGTTGGCGGAACCCTGATGACTATTCTACGGAACCCAGGATAGGACTCCCTGCACTAGTCCACTACGACAGTTGGTTATCTTCAATTTGATAGTCATAGTATAGGAGCTAAATATGCTATATCAGCATCTTTCGAATTAACATGTGGTAATAAGAGAGGGTTGCGTAGCTACGTTGGATACTGACTTGGTGTGTGAGGTGTGCGCACAACGGTTGCACCGGAACAGACGCGCGTGTGCAGAACTAGCGTGCATTCGGAGGTGTCGCGCGGACTGGTAACGCATACGGCACACGTCACACTCGTGCGCACCGCTGCGCTATAATAAATAAAAAACCCCAAAATTTCACCTTTATTTAGACCAGTGTTTTTCAAACTTTTTCTTGACAAGACCCCTTTAGTACGAAGAAATATTTCGCGACCCACCTGCCCATTGCTTTTCTTTCATGTATTTTATTTTGTGACAAATATTCAATTTAACATATTTATTCATTTTCATAATTAGGGTTCGGATAAATACATAAGAGTACTCATAAGTTTTTATTTATTATTATTCTTTGTTTATTTAATACAAATGATTATGTCCTTTAGTTAACATTTTTCTTAATAAATCTTTTAAAACTTTATAGTTTTTTTACTGCTGTAGCTTTTCCAACCTTTTACAACTCCGCTATATAAGCTTCGCGACCCCCCTAAAGAGGCTACACGACCCCTCGGGGGTCGCGACCCACACTTTGAAAAACACTGGTTGAGACGAAATTTATCCAAGAGAAAGTAAAATCTCAAGGCTGAATTTTACTGTAATTTTTCTAACGCAAATCTGACGAAAAACGACGGGAAACAAAAAACAACTTATAAGCCCATGCTTCCCAAAGTGGTCTATATTGAATGATATCAAGGAGTCTATGACGGTCAGCGAAAAAAACTAAAACAACCCCAACGCAACGCAGATCGTTATCTACCTTAGACCAGAGGTTCCCATACCTTTTTTCTCATAGACCACTTCCAAAATTTTGCAGGTGCCGGTGGACCCTTCTGACATTTCGACCAAATTCCAAAACTAGACAAAATATGTGAAGTTTAGATTTAACTATGGAAATTTCCGTTCACGTAAGTCATGTAAGTAAATGTCAAACAAGTTGATAGACTCATGCAAACACACACACCAAAAGTTTAATTTCGTCCCTTTGCACGTATGAACAAGGGATGCGGACGGTAACAGTCGCTGAGCTTCTTAAAATATTATTTGCCTACATTGATAGGTGAAGTCAAGCCAACATTTTAGTTCTTCACTATCGAAAGCAGATCAATTTTCGTGGACCCCCACTTATTAATTGTGAACCCCCATCGATTTGTCACGACAACGTAGACCCCCGTCGAAAAACCCGTGCACCCCCGGGGGTCTAACTGGACCACTTTACGAACTAATGCTTTAGACAGTACTCTCACCTTTCTACTTCTTTACGAACACATTCCATGATAACATGGTACACATCTTCGAATCTGTTACAAACAGTGGACAAAGGTGATTGTTTTTCATTAAATTGGCCAATTTGAATTGGAAAACAATGAGGTTTAGGCTCGATCAATTTGTATCAAATACTTTTACTGAGAGAATTCGCGGATAACGGCTAGTTTATCATAAATACCTCATCATGTTTCTCCATGTGATTACTAAAAGCATTGGTATCGATGAATCCTTTGTAACAGTATTCACACTTCAGCGGTGAATTCAAATAGTTTAACGTTTTAGCTCGTGCTAACAATTCTTCAAGCTGCTCCTCTTTGGTAAGATGGATTTCGGAGGCATCTAACTTCAAATCTGTAATCAAAAAGCAATGTAATCTATACATATATAAAAAAATTAACCCTATGTCCTTTTCTATACTAATGACAATGTTCATACAAATTCTTATATCTGTTTAGTAGTTAAAAAGTGTTACAAACAAACAGACAATCACATTTATAATATTAATTGAGATAACACATATTGAATAAAAAAATGTAATATTCAGATTACAAAAAAAAAAATGTTACAAAATGGTCTTAGTGTCTATAAAAAAAAACACAATTTCTCTGTAAAACAATAATATTAATAAGAAGTTAATGTAAAATCATAAAGCATATCCTCGGGTAACATTTAGTCTTAGTTTCTTTAAATTTGATTCAGTCTATCAAAAATTATTGTAAATTTAATGACGACACGACGTAAGTACGAGAGAAAAGTAGTTAACTAAGACTAAGAAGAGTTACTAAGACTTATCACTATTACTTCAAATAACTTTATATAGTCACTGTTTTGTATATCAGATTCCACTAGTAGTCGCGGGCACAGCTAGTTGTAAATAAATTAAGAAATTCCTACCTTTAGTTTTCCTTTTCCGCACCTTTTTCTTCACATGAACTCCTAATCTCTTGTTTGTACTGATACTGTTGAGTGGTAAATTGTCTTCAGAGTCCGATGTTAATGCACCATCGTTATTGTCTACATAATCAGTCTCCGCTTTGCAATTACTATCAGAGTTTACTGAAATAAAGTCACGGAATTGTAATTCTGATTAGGAACCCATAGCCCTCATCATTTTGAATTATAGCCCTAGTTTCTGTCTTGCACCTAATATAGTCAAGAGCTTGTTACAAACAGCGCATCAATTAATCAATATATATATATATATATATACAGTGGTGGTCATATAATTAGTAACAATTCTTATGAATAAAGAAAGTATAACTTCAACTTACAAATGTTCCTAAAAAACATACACATTCAATAATTAATTATCATGCAATAATATAGCCACTCAAATGAAAAACTTATTAAATGCATAAAATATAAAACATATCTTACTTTTAATTACAAAATGAGTCTTACACATGTAGTTCATTTTCTGTTACTGGCCACTTGGACGCCTAATTAGAAACATATTTAAAAAGCATCCAAAGCTCGTTCTTTTTTTGAAATTAGAGAATAAGATTTCTTTCTTGGCTTTCTCTATTATTTTGATGGCAATTCAAAATTTAATCTGAATTTTATTTTGTTCAAAATGGGCAAAAATAAAAGTTGTGACGCGCCAACTAGGCAAATAATCGTTAATTTACATATAGATCATAAGTGGGCGTACAGAAGAATAGCTGAGCATTTAAATTGTTCTGTTAAGAAAGTTTTGAATGCAATTGATCATTATAAAACACATGAACCGGTTGAAAATGTTTTTAGAAAGGCTCAGCCAAGAAAAACCTCTCCCAGAGAAGATACGCTAATCGTTCGTGTTGCTAAAAAAGACCCAATTAAAGGCTCTAACCAGATTAAAAATGAAGTTTTTCTCCTGATGACCCGAGAAACATCTCGTCAAGACTGATACGCCGAAGATTAGTGGAAATTTTAGCTAAATTGTTTGGAAGAATCTCTCGAAATGTACCGCTTCTTACCAAGCACCACCGAGAAAAGCGATTATTATTCGCTAAAAAATATGTTAATTGGACGGTACGAGAATGGAAAAAAGTGTTATTTTCAGATGAAACAAAAATAAATATGGTTAATTCCTATGGAAAGCGCTACATTAGACGTCCTGTAAACAATGCTTTTAATTATAAATACACAATTAGTAGGTGGTAGAGGCACGTTGAAACTATTACTGGTTTCAGCATAAATGGATCGGCGCACCCGGGGTAGTACCACCCTCTCACAGAAAACCGACGTGAAGTAACAGTGCTTGCATTGTTGCGTTTCGTTCGGTCAGTGAGAGCGTCGGAGACCCACCTACCCCCCCCCCCCCCCTCCCCACCAAGGGCTGGCAACGCACTTGCGACTCCCCAGGTATTGCAAGTGTCTATGGACGGTGGTGATCACTTACATCAGGTGACCTGTTCATTTGCCTCCTATGATATAAAAAAATAAAATACACAAGGAGTATAGTCAAGCACAATGGCAGTAGCATTAAAGTTTGGAGATGTTTTTCCGGATGTGGAGGTGGACCCGTTCGGAAGATTGAAGGTACAATGGATCAATGGCAATACAAAAATATCTTAGAGCACACAATAATTCCCTACTCGGACGATCATTTGCCTGTAACCTGGATCTTTCAGCATGACAATGACCTTAAAAACACGGCCAATAGCGTCTAATGTTTCCTTAGTGAACAGCTTATAACAGTTTTAGACTGGCCAGCAAATAGTTCGGATTTAAACGAGATAGAAAAGTCTCAAACAAACACAACACCAGTCAAAACGAACTATATGAAGCATTTGTTCAAGCATGGAATTCAATCCCCCTAGAAAAATGTATAAAATTGATTGAATCAATGCCATGTCCTTGCAGTGCTGTTATTGAAAATATGGGATACACCGCTAAATTTTAGTTATAACTATTGGTAGGCTGTGGATAGTAGCTATTACGTAAATAACAATACTAATTACTAATACTTAAAAAAATATTGTTTTCTATACTTTTTTGTTGTTGTTTATAATTAGTTGACCATTATTGTTCATACATTGAAACTGATTTAATTGTTTGTCCATAATGTAATATTGAGACTGCACTTGTGTAGTGCGATTTATATTGTTTTTCTAATAAATGATAAATGGTTGAACATATTGTTGTCCTATTTATTGTTTAATTTCAAAATAAAAATGATTGCCGTGAAGTATTATCTTGCATAATGTCAAGGACCCTAGGTAGTGTTTGTAATTATGGGACCACCACTGTATATATGTATATATTATTTATACAATACTAGCGGACCTGGCGGACGTTGTCCTGCCTTGATAATAAAAAATATAAATCCCAAAAGTCAACCGCAGCGCCACCTACCGGGTCCAATTGTGAATCTAAACCATTCTCGAATCTCCACGAACACACACAAAAAATTTCATCAAAATCGGTCCAGTCGTTTAGGAGGAGTTCAGTCACATACACACGCACACAAGAAATATATATATTAAGATATAATTAATATAAACATAATAATTATCAATAAATTAATTAAAATATGTTGCAGATTGATGTCTAATCACGACAATCGAGAACAAATGTTTCACTTCTTCATGGAACTTCATCAGATCAATATTGACTCTTCCAATGTGATGCCATCTAATTATATAATTCATATATATATATTGATTAATTAATTTGCTTTTTGTTGCAGTTAGACATAGTAGTGTTTAAACAATTCCAGGCGGAAGTGTAAAGTAGGGTCCACTATAATATTTAAGAATATTTATTGTTATCAATAAAAATAATTTAATCATTTTCTTCATTCTTTGACAAATACAGAAAAATTGGACTCAAGTAAAACCGTAAGGCGCAATTAGTATAGGTATAAAGGTAAAAAATACCTATTAAAATGAAATACTTGGAAAACTGAAATACTTTCTTGTTAAGAATCTTTTATACTATATCACTTTTGACCAAGTACTTTTCAAAGGGAATCAAATATTCGTTATCTGTAAATAATTGTTTAAATTTACCATTTGCTTCAGATATTTCGTTCTTTAATGGCTCCTCTGGATCTAAGCATGAATCCTCATTTTTAACATTGCACAAAATGTCTTCCGGAGCTATGGTGACATGCCAGATGGCACCAATTGATAAACTATATACTAGATCACTCTTCTGCCTATCTATTGCTTTAATACATTCACTTGTTCCCTAGAAATAGCTAATAATTAACAGTTTATCAAGCTCAAACTAGATTCCATCATCAGATATCTAACATAGAATACATAACATATAGGTGGCAGCCGGTTTCAGCATGAATGGGTCGGCTCGCCCGGGATAGTACCACCCTCACACAGAAAACCGACGTGAAGTAACAGTGCACGCATTGTCGCTTAATTCGATAAGTAAGAGTGCCGGAGACCCACCTCCCGTCCCCTTCCCCTTTCTCCCTCCATCATCCCCACCCAACACAGGCTGGCAACGCACTTGCGACTCCTCTGGTGTTGCCAGTATTTATGGACCGTGGTGATCACTTAATATTAGGTAACCCACCTGTACATGTGCCTCCTATGATATAAAAAAAAAACATTCATGTAAATTAATTAGGTGCGATTCAAGTTATAAGCACAATGGCGAACTAACAAACAAAGTGATAAATGTTATTTTATATTATCATTATCATCATTAGCCTGTAAGAAGCCCAGTGCAGGGCAATAGGGCTGTTCCCAAAGGAACGTATCATCATAATCACTGCAACAGCCCACAATTTACAGGAGATTTCAAACTCCAGGAAAGTTTCTATACTGTCCCCACATACGGAGGTACTACAAGAACAATTCTCAGGTTCAGGTTTCCTCACGATGATTTCCTTCACCGTCACCCGTTATCAATTGCAATCAGTAAATACATATACTCAAATTCTGAAAAATTCATTGGTAAATGCCAGGGTTTGAACCTGCAAACTTGATATTAATATTCCACTAGTCAAACTACTTGGACACCACCACTACATTTTATACTATGTAACTACTAACTACCAAGGAAAGAGGAGTGCCGTGGGAACACACACACATATATTCATAAGGTGTTAGATATAAGAATGTTAAATTGTAATAAACAGTTATCCGATACGAAATATATATAAGAGTTGTTGAGGTATGTATGCTTGGTACACATATATGTTTCAACAACTCATATATGTATGAATAGTTTAGCTTAACTTAGGTTAGTTCAGATAGATCGCAAATTGCATGAATCAGGCAACAGTCAAGCCGAGGTGTGCCGTGCACCCTTAAGCTAGTTGCCCAAACAAAAATCGGCTGAGTACCTTAAGCGCTCGCCTTAGTAGTCCGGTGAAGCTGTTAAGACCTTGCTAGGTCAATAGCTAGTCAGTTCAAAAAAATCGGTAATTTGGCTCACAGCTCTCCTGCCTATCATTTCATATCCCATAGGGAACCCTACATTACTAATTTCTCAGAAATGCATGTGTAATTTCTCTATTTATTTATAATGTTTTAAACATTTTTTTTTTCAAATAACAAATTGACATAACACCATTACTTCATTGTAATCTATACATATAAGAATGTCTGTACTTTTTCGATAATCGTGAAAAAAAATTGTTGTAGGTGTCTAGGAATAAGTAAAAAAAATACATTTCTATCATTTTGAAAAATATCTGTCTGTCTGTCTGTTTGTATGAACACACATCTTTTTTTTTTCGAACTGACTATGCTATTGGCCTTGTAAGGCCTTCACAGCTTCCTCGGACTTAACACAAATCACAGCTAAAGTACTTTGTTTACAATAAAACCTCACCAAGAAAATCATAAAGCATATCCTCGAGATTAACTTGGTCTTGTTTCATTATAAAGGGTCCACTATATCAAAAGTTATTGCAATTTCATTGACATCTCGAGTTAAGTAAGAGAGAAGAGTAGTAATCTATACTACTATTATAAAGCAGGAAGGTCTGTTTATTTGGTTGAATGCGCTAATATCAGGAACTCCTGGTCCGATTTGAAAAATTCTTTTCTTGTCAGTATTAGCACATTAAGACCAATAGGAGCGGAGCAACAATGTAGAAAGATTCAAAATCGGGGACTTCTTCCTTTCGAGAAGTTTTTTTTTAGTGATTCAATATCTTAAGTTGGTAAAAACTATTGATTGATTTACATTTATTGATGAAACATTGATTTCAAGTTTAATAATCTGTCAATGTATTTAAATCATATATATATATATATATATATGTTACCTCAATATTCTTTATAAAAATGTCTTCCAAAAATTCATGGGCCCTTTGTGCTCTCATCATAAACTGGTGACATTTATGAAGCTGTGAGTGGCAAAAATTGCAAGCCACTAGCATTTTCTCATTGCCCAGGTGCAGCTAGAAAATGAAATATAATATTATAATAAGTTATAGGTTTAAGTATTCGATCCCGATAACATCTGATGTTACACAATGTAGTTGAAAATTGTAAGCACAAGTGCAGCTACCAGAACAGACCAAAAGGTGTTCTGACTGGTCCTCAACTTAACGATAATAGGTAGCCAGGCTTGCTTCGAAAACGTTCTAGTTATGGATGTTGCTATTCAGTTGAACAGGAGTGTCTAAGTCCCTTCTTTTTGAGATACGAAAGTAAGAAACAGAAGTTATAGCACTCAAATCGAAAATAACGTCACTCGCGGCACCGGAAATAACAATACCATGTTGGTACTCACCTTTATATTCGTTAGTTTTTCGTAAACCTCTTGAAGGCTTGTATTACATATTATATGCATACTAGTATTCGCAGCTAAACAAATGCGGCAAAAAGATGCAAACGACATTTTTCTGTTCGCAAGAGAATACGACTGGAATACGTAAAAATATTAGAGCCGCAACTAATAATTATTTATACAAAATATACAACTAAATACCTTAATTAACATTCACTATTTTAAGTCGATAAAAATAATTTATACGCGGTAAATACGAAATACAAAAATATACATTTGTAAACAAATTTCATATGTAAGCGTCAAAAAATCGATTGACACAAGACATTTAGACTGCGTTCCACTAGACGCTCACAACGCTCACGCTCACGATCGCGAGTTTTCCCGTTCCACTTACTTGCGGGCGATACAATCGTACACCCAAGTGGAACGCATAATGGGGCGTTGTGAGCGTTCAGGTAAATAATACAAATGGCGATCTAGAAATAATAAAGCAAAAGCTTTAAGAGGCTATGTCTTAACAGTAAATTGTAATAATTATTACCTAAATTGATTTAAGTATATTGAAAGATAAATGTATAATTCAATTTTTATATTTAATTTTAGTGCAGTATTTAATTAATTTGCATTCAAATAAAATAACAATGTCTTTCGAGGCAACAGTAGGAAGGATATTTGGTGATAATTGTATATATTATTGAACTATGTTTTATAAAAGTGTACAAATGATATATTTATCTCATTTAACTTTATTTATTATAAAATCATAAAATATATTTTTGGTTTAATAAAAAAATATTAAATTATCATTAAGTGATATTAAATTAATTTCCTCTCAGAATTTAACGATTGCAAACATTTTTAAATAGAATTTAAAATTATCAAAACTTAACATATTTCATGTAAATATATTAATAAATTTCATTGATCCATTAAATACATGATGTTATTTCATATAAATATTCTACTGCATCCAATAATGACATTTTTACGGTCGCCATCTTTATTGAAAATCCCGCCAATTTTGTCAACGCTCACATCGACCCATCTCCAGACATGGGGCGTCGTGAGCTTCGCGTGGGCGTTTGTTATGACGTCATTAATAACGTTTTCGGCACGACCGCAACGCTCGCGGTCGTCTAGTGGAACGGCTAAAAGGCTGTTGTGAGCGTTGTGAACATCTTGTGGAACGCGCCCATAGTAATTGGCAAATGTACTCTGTGGTGTTGAGTATCACCAGAGATCGTCTCAATAAGAGAATAATCAGAGGAGACTAACAAATTTATAAGTAAAAATTATATATAAATTCCTTGCTAAAAATTTGTAAATATTAAACTAGTAAATACATTTTTTTAAATTTATTTTGAAACTTTCCAGGTTATTTTTACACAACAATCGATAATAGGACCATGTTTTTCTTGGAAATCAATCTTCTAGTAGATAATTAGTATCATAGTCGAGTAGATAATATAATATTACCCGTTTCTCGCGATCATTTGAATGTTCTACCAAGAAGTTGGGTTTCTTGTTAAAACTTTCCAGGGAGCTTTTGTGATAATCCTGAATCCATGCTTTATGGCATTATTTCTCATTCCTTTTACTTGTATACAATAACCAAACTATATAGCGTAAAACAAGGAATTTATAATTTAGTAAATAACCACCAATAT
Source organism: Antheraea yamamai (assembly GCA_036509395.1). NCBI lineage: Eukaryota > Metazoa > Arthropoda > Insecta > Lepidoptera > Saturniidae > Antheraea > Antheraea yamamai. Next base: position 1,360,524 of record AP028452.1, read on the forward strand.
TACAAAATATAAAGTCAAATAACCCAAGATTATGAATTAAATTTAAAATGTACTACATAATATTTCAAAATCACGCCAAAGTCTCCATGAGACTCTGTTATAAGTTAATAACTTAAATTATCATGAATATGAATATTTTGTATATATAACTAAAATATATAACACAATAAGTACGCCGTGATTAAAAAAAACAATTGTTAAAAATGTAGTACGTACTTTTCACTTAAACTATTGAAAAGTGTACATCAAGTTTTTAATATTTATATAATTTATATAAAAGAATAATTTTGCATATCCCATATTTTATTCTACAGAATATTCTTTTCCGAATTCTCAGGTCTTAAAATATGTTATTAGTTTGCATTCACGCATTTAATTTGAGTCACTATAATCCATATCAATATATAATTATCATTATTATTACATAGTATAAAACAAAATCCTCTACCGCGTCTGTCTGTCTGTTCGGAACAAACTCAAAAACTACAGAACGGATTTTCATGCGGTTTTCACCGGTGGACAGAGCGACTGCTGAGGAACGTATTAGTATATAGTTTGTCAACATTTTTTTTCATAATCAGGGCGTGACAACGTCTGCCGGGCCCGCTAGTTTCTAATAAATAAAATGAGGTGTGCAGTTATGCGCATATCATGTAAAAAGTACTGGATATATTTCAGTATATTATTTACTTTTACTTTTTAAACACTCGGTCCTTATCTAAAAAAGATGCCATAACTATATTTCATATAATACATGGAAGAAATTAATTCTACGATTTCATATGAATTTACGACATTATAGAATACAAACAAAGCTGTGGGTTATATCTAGCAGTGAATAAAAGGGCTCGATAGATATAAAAATACAGTGAATTCATGATTAATATATACTAATATATTATAACCACAGATAACAATAAACTAAAGCCGGCATTTTTTTATATGCGACCACTGTCATAAACGTCAATAAAAAGAGAAATCCAAATCAGATGCAAATCTATACAGGTATAATACCTATTTGTATAATTCCTATATGAAAAGAGCATAACTTTCAATAAAAAAGTGTCTCATGTAAACTATTTTTTTATTATAAATATGAAAGAAACGTTGCTGTATAATACAATGTAAGTTTTTAAACTTTACTATTGATCAATTTGACTAGTTTTGTTGAACATTAAAAAAAAGCACAAAATGAACTCCTATATTCACGAGAAAATAAACGAGTTCGCGTTTGATTATGTATATCGAAATTTGGAGTACACTATTAGGAGTAACATAATTACATGTATTCACGGGCTGAGTAATTCGGAAACAAAAGTACCGTATTCTAATGATAAAGTCAGTTAGTCAATATGTTGTGATGATCTTGATAGTTTATTTACCCTTATAATAATAAGTGTGTTAAATATATTAAAATTTCTTTGCACTGTTTGCACTATTGTCAGTGCCTCATGTTTAATAATATCGCTGTATCATGTTTCACTCTACCATTGACCTGTCATCTTTTTTAATACACCTTTTATGTTTTTTCGGTCTTCCTCCATACCCTATATCTGTTTTTCTTCATAGAGCAATTAAATACTTATTAGTCAAAAACAATAAAATTTGCAATAGGAGCATTTATAATGTTAAAGGGAAAGCTCTTAAGGAATCCTATTAAAATATATGCGTAATAGTTATCATATTGAAATAATTTAGACAATTTTTTCAATTCTTTTCTTGTTTTAAAACAATAGTTTCAAAATGATAGTTTAATAAGTTTGTGTAATTTTTCAATTCTGAACCCCCTCGAGTTCCGAAGCAAAATTTAAATTTCCCAATGGCAGATGCTATGCTTTTAAAATTGTCTGTTGACCCAAACATCATAAGGTCTACATTTTTTTGCGTGGAGCTTAATTAGAAATAAGGCAGAAAATGTTATTTTTGGCTGAAATAGTTTTTGTTATGTAAATATAATCATATTGCAGTGCCTGGCTTATATAGAATAAGGACCTGTGTACATTGAATATTGATATTTTGTATTAAGTTGGTGCAGCTCATCATATTAATTAATGGACTGTATAAAAATGTACAGGTATAGTTAGTGTTCAAAGTGCCAATAGATGTGAAAACCAGACTATGTTAATAATTTCAATTTACAGATTATGACTTTTAAATACTTCATAGTATAATTAATTTAAACGTAGGAAGGCTTGGGATAGAGTGATAGTTAGACGAAAAAGAGATGAGACTAAAGTGACTCAGAATCAAGTTGGGTTTATGCATGGATGTGTGCAAAAAATACAGACGTGTACATAAGAATTTACATATGGTGTTGTTGATCTGGAGAAGGCATATGATAGAGTACCCCGAGATCTTCAGTAGTCTGCTCTGAAAAAGAAAAGAGTGCCTGGGAAGTACATATAACTTATTCGTTGTATGTACAGTCAAGCCAAAACACACATTAGGTCCGAAGCTGGAGTTACCGATAATTTCAATGTGGCTGTAGGTTTGCACCAGGGTTCAGCTTTAAGCCCTTATTTATACCTTCTTGTTATGGATGTGTTAACATCAGACATACAGGAGGGGACACTTCAACTTCAACATTTAAATAATGGCTCTCGTAGATACGAATTCTGACAGTGTCAAGTTAGTCATGGGAGAGTCACTTTATAGGTAGTATTAAATATTAATTGTATAATTTTGCTCTTCCAGATTAGGCCAGTGTAATATATCCAAGGACAAATAGAATAGTCATCATGCTTAAATAAATAAATATAAATTTACATAATAATTAGTGTTAGTAATGTTAAAGTTTAATTTTGTTACTAGTTATGAAATTGGCCAAAGTATAGATAAACGGAGAAAACACATATAAAAGCAAAGATTTAAAATCAGAAGGACAGGGTATACTGTCAGGCAAAATATCATACAAGGTATATACTAGATTAGGACAATTGAAGAAGATGTGTTCTAGAGTGCCTTCGTCTAGCCCACATTCACATATTGAGTTGTCCCTGATTCGAAGCTTTGCAATATGGACTGGAGAACACACGTGACCTATCCTCAGCCTACAGATAGTAGATGCAGCAAATTGGTGTACGCTGTTTCTGATAATATTGTTCTTGTGGGCGAAGATGCTGCTGTGGTCCAGAGTAGGCTGGTAAAATGGCAAGAAAAACTGGAGAATGTTGGTTTGAAAATCAATAGACTAAAAACTGAACAATTGTTTTGCAGCTTAGGTGGTCCTTCCAGTTGTTCTCCTATAGCTTTACATGGTATATCCTTACCAACCTGCTCTGAGTTCCGACATCTCAGTTCTCTGATCCAAAACGACAGTTGCATATACAGGGATGTGAGGAATAAGATAAATGCATGGTGGATAAAATGGCGAAAGATGTCTGGTGTAGCTAGTGACCCACAAATGCCCTTGACTCAAGGGGAAGGTGGATGAAACTCTTATAAGATCGGTCATGTTGTACGCATCTGACTGCTGTGCGATGAAAAAAAATACATATGGCAGAGATGCGAATGTTAAGGTGGATGTGTGGTATAACTAGAATGGATAAGATTAGGAATTAATATATCAGAGGAAGTTTGAAAATAACACCAGTAACAGAGAAGTTGAGGAGTAATAGGTTAGCATGGTATGGACATGTCATGAGGTGAGATGAAGACCATGTAACTAGAAAAGCTTTGAGTATGGTGGTTGATGGATATAAGAGTAGAGGAAGACCAAAAGAGGTATGGATGGATTGTGTGAAAAATGATATGTGTGTAAAAGGTGTAGATACTGAGATGACATCTGATAGGCTTGAGTGGATAAGGAAAACATGTTGTGCTGACCCTGCTTAGGTAGGATAAGGTAAGAAGAGGATGAGTATAATTAATTAAAAATTCAAAACAGAACACAGTCATTCTATTGTATTGAGTTTTCACCTCGAGTTTTTTTTTTGATAATTTATTTTGATGTTTAAGATTTTTTTTTTCTCTCGAACTAACTACGCTATTGATCTAGCAAGGTCCAACAGCTTCACCGGACTACAGTTTAAGATATGTAGGACAATTGTATGAGGTAAAACTTGTGTTAACAAAAAATAACTCTTAAGTAATTATCATAAACTATACATATAATAAAAATGAAGTGTCTGTTTGTAATATCAAAATAACATTTTTTTTACTAATTGGGTATGAAAGTACGATACTGATAACAAAAATGCAATTTTTAAAATTTTTGTCCATTCGTCTGTGTTTCTGTTTGTTCCGGGTAATCTCTGAAACGATTTTCACGGAACTTTTACCGGCAGATAGCAGACATCATAGAACGTACTTTAGACTAGCTGTTAACCGTGGTTTCGCCCGCAGTGCTATCTCCAAAATGGTGGTACCGATTTTCTAGATAGCTGACCTTATAGGAAGTCATTTAGGTTATTCTATGTTGGTTTCTATGTTAGGTATTCTATGTGCATAAAACGTGCGTTGTACTGGGCTTCAAGAATAAATATAATTGAAATTCATATATCTGTATCTATGTATGTAATTTGAATTATATTGTCTTTTTGGTCACTTTGGCGGCCATTTTGTTTTATTTACCGCGCTTTCGTAACTCAGTAACAATAGTAACATATAAGAATATTGTATCGAGTTCAGTGAGCACTATTTAAATTGTCAAATATAAAAATGCTTATATATATATAAAGTTTTATATCATGATTTACATTTGTGCAAGGATTCAAGACGCCAGCTCATTCATTGTTTCAATTCAACATTGTAACCATTAATAGTAATTTTGAAGATAGAAGGGGTTTTTCTAATAAGATATTGACCATAAACGTATTACTTATTGACAATATGGGGATATTATATCATTATAATAACATCTTTAAGTCATTGTTTCATTAGTTCCTTATACCTATAGTATAAGTGAGTACTCAGATAGTTATATGGTGAGTTAAGGTTCCAAGTATGTTGCTGATAATAAATCTCATTTGATACTCTTAGTATTTATATATCTGATGTATATGTTACATTTTACTGTGAGTGATGTGCCTGTCGTACTTACAATTGTTTTCAAAGAGCACTTCTAGAATTGTACACGGTCTCACAATTTTATATTTCTTGCGGAGTTGTGAGTACATGTAGTTTAAGTATAAAAAAAATAAGTACTTATTCAAAATACTCTTTATTCAATTTATTCAATTTAGGCCCTGAGAAGGCACTTATGAACGTCAAATCTACCACCGGTTCGGAAAACAACCCAGTCATCGAGAAGAACCGGCAAGAAACTCGATCTGGTTTATCTTTTCATAGTAACTAACATATATTTTTTTTTTTATTAACACACCAATAGACACATAAAGCTACATTCGTTTTTAGTGGTTGCACAGAGAGAGGAGTCACTTCCAGACGTCGCTATCGTTCACATACTGATCCACCCTGTAATAACCTTTATGTATTAAGACCCGCTTGACATAACACTTGAACCTACTATCCGGCAAATCGGTAATGTGTTTTGGGACTTTGTTATAAAATCTAACACTATTACCTAAAAAACTGTTACTGGTCTTAGTAAGCCTGAAACATGGAGTGACCAGTTTGTTATGGTTTCTGGTATTTACATTATGTCGGTCTTTTACTAAATCTAGATTATCTAAGTTTTTCCGGACGTACATCAAATTCTCAAGAATATATTGAGAGGGCAGAGTTAAAATACCGAATTCCTGAAACTTAGTCTTTAATGATTCACGAGGTCCCAAATCATAGATTGCTCGAACTGCCCGTTTTTGTAGTAGGAATATGGTGTCTACCTCAGCTGCGGCCCCCCACAACAAAATGCCATAAGACATTAAGCTATGGAAGTAAGCGAAGTAGACCAACCTAGCAGTGGCAATATTTGTTAGCTGGCGAATTTTTCGAATGGCGAACACAGCAGAACTTAATCTTCCAGCCAATTTTTTTATATGAGGACCCCATTGTAATTTAGAATCAAGTGTGATACCCAGGAACACAGTATTGTCAACTAAGCCAACTAGATTCCCTTGGATCTCGATTTTACTATCAGTTGGTGGAACATTAGGTAAGGTAAATCTTATGCACTTTGTTTTGGCTGCGTTTAGCAATAAATTATTTAATGCAAACCAATCGGAAATTTTATTTAAAATACTGCTTAGATACGTAAACTCGGAATCTATTCTTTTTACCTGAAATATAAGCGAAGTGTCATCCGCGAAAAGAACTACATCTGCACAGTTATCAACCACTAGCGGCAGATCATTTATATATACGAGAAACAAAAACGGCCCTAAAATGGAACCCTGTGGAACGCCAATTTGAGTCAAGGATCCCGCAGACGTTGCCCCGTCTATACTAACTTTATGACAGCGATCTTTTAAATAGGAGACAAGAAGATCGAGAGAGACTCCACAAAATGAACATTACACACAGATAATTTTGTTACTTCAAAACTCTTAATATTTATCCATTTATCAAAATAAAATGTGAATAATATATTTTAAATTAGTTATTGGACCTAATGTAAGAAACCAAAGAACGAATGTGTTTTACATAATTAGTTTAGTTAAAATGGTTTGATGGAAGCCTTTGTAAATTAGTTTTACAGTTAGTTTTCTCTTAAAACAAATGGTTAATACTATTTTACTCCTTAACAAAGTATGATTTACATCAGGGTCATTTTAACTTGAACTGGCGGCAATACACCTCAATATTTTTTGACTAGGATCCATTGATTCTGAAAAGCTGCAAGTATGTGTGATACAGGATTGTCGGCCACATAAATGAAAGATAAAACAAAGTGATGACAGGTTATTCTGTC